>JAVJGI010000032.1:8791348-8807405 GCA_035590275.1 Ibycter americanus | reverse complement strand
GGCTGGAGCGTGTCCAGGGACGGGCAGGGGGCTGGGGCAGGGGCTGGGGCACCAGGCTGGTGGGGGGCGGCTGGGGGGGTTCAGCCTGGAGAGGAGGGGGCTCAGGGGGGGCCTGATCGTTCCCTACAACTCCGTGAGAGGGGCTGTAGGCAGGGGGGGTCGGTCTCTGCTCCCAGGGAACAAATGGCAGGATGAGAAATAACTAGGGGAGGTTTAGACTGGGTATTAGGAACAAATTCTTTGCTGAAAGGGTGGTCAAGTACTGCAACAGGCTGCCCATGGAGGTGGTGGAATCACCCTGAGGATGTTTTAAAAAACACACAGATGCGGTGTTCAGGGACACGGGTTAGTGGTGGACTTGGCAGTCCTGGGTTAAGGGTTGGACCCGATGATCAAAAAGGTCTTTTCCAACCTAAATGATTCTATGATTATTGTTTTCACCAGTTCATTTTCTGGTTGGTTTGGATTTAAGAGATCCATTTCAATATTTTCTATCATATTCCTAAATGTCACTCTGTGCAAAGCGGATATTAGTGACATGAGTTATGAACTTCAGGAAGGTGAAAAATATGGGCATTGCCAGAAGCTAGTGAAGATAATATTCTGACCGGTAGCCGGACTCCGTGTACAGGATGAACAAGAGATGACACAGTTCCTTCCTTCAGGGTCCTGATACCTAATCTGGGTGTCTGAAAAATGAAACTTAGAAGGCATGAATGAATATGAACAAGCCAGAAGGAAGTCATTTTCTGATAGTTCAGCTGCACAAACCCCAAATCATAGCTGCTGTTCTTATTCTTTGCCACTTCACAGATAAACAGGAAAGCAGGATTTGACACAGTAAGTACATTTTATGTATTGCTGTGTGACTTACTCATTCCATTACATCAAATAAGGTATTTGTAAAAGAAATACATTAGAGAATCAGAAGGTGTTCTGTTTCTTCAAAAGTGTTTGAAAGATTATTTCAAGATCAGTGAGAGATAAGTGAAATTATTTCTGGGCAGACAGAAATACAGCGTGAAAATCGTGAGACTGGCTACTTCCACAACAGTATTTGTTGAGTTATATAATATTTATCGAGTTATCCCAGCAGTATTTGTTAAGTTAACATAACTCTTTGTTAAAGTTGCATTACATAACTCCATTGAAATAATTTTGAACACACAACACCCAGCCCTACTCCATCTTATAACTGCCATCATAACAAGATGTGTTACCAAATAGTATGCACATTGACAGAATAAAAATTGCAAAATCTACTCTCTGAGGCATCCTTACAAGCTATTGGTTCTTTGGGTTCAGTTATGAAGGTTCTCGCACTACAGAGGCTAAAAAGGAACAACAGGTTAGAAGGGAAACCTAACACACTGTTTCACTGTAATTTGCCAATTGTCAGAGCATAAAGTGATCAGATCTGTTCTGATACTGAACACAAACAAGATCTTGTGACATTGCTTCCCCAAAAAATGACTGCACAATATATCACATAACTTAAAAATAATGACAGTAGCTTAAGTCCTAAACACATCTAATGTAAAGAAAAATTTAGTCTTTACTGAAATAAAGCGCTCTGAGTGAAAAACTGAAACATGCTTCCACATGTAGTTAAAGATTGAGGTGATCATGAAGGAATCATGAAGGAATCTTAACCTAAAAAATAAGTATAGTTAATGGCCATTTAGAACAGCAATACTTCTCTAGTCTTGGTAAGGTTCAGCTTGGTAAGTTCCTGATAAGGCTGAATCTTGATAAGATTCAACAGCAGCATATCTCATTCAAGGATATTTCAAAATTTAGCATCATGTCTTTGTTCACGGGCACCCCCTCTTCTACAGAAATGCTGCCATTTCTTAACAGAACAGCCTTGTCATGATTTTTCATGACCGCCTCACTGACTATGGCACATGTTTCCGTTTCTATCTACTGGCTTAAAAAAAAAATTCTATAAACATGTTTTTCTGGATCATGCAAGGTAGCAGGATTTAAGTATATCTGAAGAAGCAGCGAAGTATGCTACAAAGCAAGATTAAAAAGAAAAAAATGGGTTACTAGGGAAAATGTTACTTATTAGCACTATAGCTCAGGCCAACTGATGGGGTCTGAATGCTACTTGTGTCCATAACAAGTGAATCAGATGGCTGGCGTAAGACCATAGAAGAGGCAGGTCAAACAAAGCCTTCAGACCCAAACCTCCAAATCACTTGGACAGTGACTTGAAACTCATAATTCAGACTAAGCCCAGTCTCCAATTACAGGGGTTACTTCAAGCACCGCAGCAGATTTTGCCACAGGAGCAAAACACAAAACAGAATTTCACATAAATTATATATAATCCTCTATAATTTCAGTATCTTGCATTCTCACACACAGAGTATCAATTGGGCACATGGAGCAATGACACCTTCACCTTCAAAGCTTTATCATGAAGTAGAGCTTTCAACACTAAATTTTAGTCACCAAAACAAATCTCAACGCACAAAATACACAGTTAAAAGTGGGTCAGCTTTCAGGAACCAGATCTTGCTAGTGTGCTGCATAAAACCAAGCATTACACTGATTATTTCAAGCAAATTAGAAGACAGACTAACCTGTGGCTTAAAAAGAAACTTTGTGGAGTCAGGTCAAAACCTCAGGCGGTAGCAAAGAAAAGACAAACAAAAAAGGCCAAAGATTAAGCGTGAGAGGATAAATTAGTAGTAGAGGAAAAAGGAGCAAAAACGTGTTAAGAGGAATTGGCATTACAGTTCTTTCAAAAATGCAATATCATTGCATTCATCTTGTTTCTGAGATACACAGAAATAGTTAATAGTTATCCGCATCATTCCAGTTCAAAGCACGCTACAAAAAAGAAAAGCAAGAGACTGCAAATGAGCATCCCACTATTTTGGGAAAACTTAATGATCTTCACCTCCCAAGGGATTCAATTCAACTGCTGTTAGAATCAGTGCTGCCTAGTCCTTTTTCCTTTATTAAAGGTAAGTTTAGTATAAGTTTGCTTGAAATGATAACTAAAGAATTTGATGGTGTGGCAACAAACTAGAAAAATGTATATGTTTTCATCATAGATATTATCAAAGAATGTACACAATACAGAGATTTTACTACTTACACCTAACCATCACTGAACCAGGAGTAAAACTTGTTATAAAATTAACCGCTGTTTAGACAATTAATTCTAATTAGTAATATTAAAGGCATTCACGTATTTATTTACTCATGAGGTGGAAGGGTTAGAAAAAGAGTCTGTCCATGACATACTGATCCTCCTGGTGCTATGAGAAGAATGCTCAAAAGGCTCTAAATTTTCTAAGTTTATTAATGAAACTCACTTTTTCTACCAGAAGTAATTCCTTTACATAAACAAAATACTAAGAACAGTACCTGTACCCATAAACAGCATGTTCATTTACGCAAAAGCTAATGCTTCCTTTCGGTTACCAGAAACTTACTTGCCCACCTTTCAAAAAGAGGTTTACTATGAATAGAGGCACTCACATCAGATAAAAACGGCTTTCCAGTTATGTAATAAAATAAACCAATAGAATAAACCAATTAGTCATTTTAGTTTGAGAAACTCAGTAAATTATAAAAATATTAATTTTACTCGAAGTTTTCTATAACATTTTAAGTTATACTAGTTCATACTTGTAACAGCAGGTTAGTAGCAGTTAAGTGATGAACTGCAATTATACTTTGTTGAGGAAGTGTTACAGACAAGACAGTTTAACATTAAATAGTTTAGTAGCAAGTATTCCACAAACCAATGAGTTAGAGACAAACTTTGCCCTCTGAGAAGCTAAATGAAAAAGCAACAATAAAGCTTACAGAACTTAGCTCGTACAATTTGCCTTGAAGGCGGTAGATTGGTTCCCTGAAATAGCAAATTGCAAAAATGAAGTTTTATTTCAGAAACACTTTCTCATTCTTTTCAACTCCAAACAATTAACTTACAAACATCTGTTTATTATCTTTAAAATAAAAGGTTCAGCAAAGTCCTTTATACCAAAAGTAATCAAGTTTCAACATCTAATTTAAAACACCAAGCTTTTTCTCCAGTTCTTTAGAGAGAACATTCACTTAATTAAAAAAATCATTCATTTTATCTGTGTATTTTTGAAGAGTCAAATAATTGGTCAATTTTCCTTTTATGGGACACTCCAAAGTGATGACGGTTGTTGTGTTTAAAACATGTTCTGGCACAGCTAGACAAGAAGGAAATCTCTCCTTAGAGGGGAGAGACTAGTCTTTGAAGCCATTTCAGTGTTTAGACCTTTCAACTTTTTTCATTTTAGTCCAGACCATATATTACGTCAAAAACGCCACTCATGCTGGTCAGGCTGGGGGGGACCATCACATCCAAGAAGTCAATGGATTATTTTAACTAACATCTCAGAAATAACTAGCAGTTTCTTGGTGGGAGGAAGAGGTTGGATTTCTATCCCCAAAAAGATGACTTAAGTTTTCAAAAAATGCTAGAACTCTCATCTACAACAACAGAATTGGAGACTTTCTGAAATGTCAGGTTTATCACCTGAGGGATCTGAACTCAGTGGTCACATTTGAAAACCCTGACCTTTCACCTTCTGAGCTTGCTTTGACCAAATTGCACATAAAAACATCAGGAAGACATTCAATACCAGTAATTATTTATACAAAATTTCATTCTCTTATTTTTACTAGAATTTTTTATTTCCTTTTAAGGTATGCACTAATCCCATAATATTTCCTTTCTGTTTAAGACTTTGCAAAACCCTCAAAGTGAGCAGAAACCCTCAAAGTTGTAGCATTTTCATTGTTTTCATCTGTCATAAAAAAGAAGACTGATCCTGTGAAGTACTGAGCACCCCTGGCCCACACAAAAGCAAAGAAAGAAGCAAAGCTCAGGAGCACTTAGCATCTTGCAGAATCAATCCCATATTCTTATGTGTTAAAAAGAAACAAACAAGTAGTTTCATTAATGAATCTGAGTGAAAATGCTGATTAGTCTGAGACCATCAACCAGTTATTCTTTACTTTGAGAGAAGCCTATGGTACATAGTCAACATCTCTGTGTAGTCAACTGAGTTTTCACAAGAGGTAAAGTCAAATCCACTTTTGCTTGCTGAATTGTCCCTTCACTGCTCTTAAGCTTTGAACACATAAGAACTAGTAAAACAACTATGACAAAGCACACACAAGCAAGTACTCACCAGCATTTTGGATTCTGAAATTCGCAGGTTTGCAGTTAATGACAAAATACATTGATGCATAACATGAAAGATTCAGCACATGGGAGGGGGGACACTAACCAGCGGTGCAAGCAGCAGCAGAAATATTAAACAATAAACGATGATAACAATGAAAGTCAGGTGGCTCTGAATAATTCAGTAAAACAAGGCAATGATGACTTATGTATGTGTGAAGCAGAAAAGGTAAATGACACACTTAAAACAAATAAACGCAGCCAAGAAAACCAAACAGCTTGGATTAACTTGCACATGCCATTATCCATTCTCTGTTAGGTGCCTACCTGATTTCCCACTGCACTTTTGTTAACCTGACTGCTTCTTTGTTGGGCACTAAGGGAAGCAGAGGAAAAGAGTTATACTGAAGAAACTTGAACTAAGCCAGTTCCAGAGGAATAGATTTTAGCAGTAATAGTTACTTCTGATTCCAGCACAGAAAGCTAGAGTAACAAAGAAACACAGCAAAATCATTGCATATATGTGCATATTTCAACTACTTTTTCTTACAGTATAGGAATGCCTGCTTAGGACAGAAGGGACATGCACAGCAGACAGCTCCTACTAATCATCTCCTTTGTAACAAAATCCTACTTGGATTGGTAAAGGTTACTAAAAGCACAGAGAAAATATGGCTCATGTGGGTAACTTTGGAAACATTAGCCTCTATAAATATTCAACTGAGACAAAAAGCAAGCTTTTTCTTTTATTTAGTGCAGTACAACAAAATCCTCCCCTGCTGGAGGCTCCTTAATAGCTTTGCCTTGACAGTTTGTTTTAGATATTATTCTAATATTTATATGCACTTTGAGGGTGTAAATATAACCAATGGGTGAAGCTGTCACAAAGCTGGTTCAAAAAGCTGGAATCGCATAAGAATAGAGCATATTTAAAATTAAACCATATTTAAAATATTTTGCTCAATTCTTGAACTCTGGTAATCCCAGTTCCTGAAAGAAAACACACTCCTTTCTCAAAACCATACAAGTTTCCATTAATTCTAAAAGCATTTGCATTACGCAGTGGTTTGTAAATGTTAGGCCACAAAATAAAAATATTGCTGGAAAGAGGAAGAAAAGCGTTCAGAGAGCAGGCTTTGGCTACTCAACCACCAGTGGCCACTGGTGACAGGAAGGGGGTTTTTGGATCAGATAATACCATTTCACCAGGCATTGATATTAGGTCAGCTACAAACACTGCTCTGAAAGAGTAAGAAAGAAAGAAATATGTGCTTGGATCACAGCCTATGGACCAATCCTGCAACTGTTTTGTGCACAGCTGCTGTTCCAAAGAATTGCTGAATCACCAAACTCAACCCTGTCCCAATTCTGATCCTGCCCTCTGGACCACACTCTGTCAAACCAGCAGTCCACATGCTGTCTGTGAGAAGATCCACCAGGATGTTTATTCCATGTGCCTATTCACTGGGCTGAGCTCTCAATCACCCAGATCCTTTTGACCAAACAACACTGTATGTCTCTGGTGCATTGTCTGAGTTGCATAAGCTTTAGTGCATAAATTATGATTAGATAACGTGCACACGAAACACAGCACCAACCCCTTACCAATTCCGAACTGTTGTTTGAGAAACACACATGAGATTGTTTTAGGAAACCTAATTGACATTCTTTTCGTTTGGTTTGGGGGTTTTGTTTTGTTATTTCATTTTATCACCTTAGGACAGCTAATCAGACGACTAACATCATACTGAGAAACCCATGCCTTTTAAAAATAACCCAGCAATTGGTCCTCTATTTACTGTTCTAAATAGAAATTACTTTCTGCATAGATTGAAGCATGTAGTTGTGTCTGAGTTACACCAACTGGAAACAAACCCAATCCCAATATTTAACAACTCATTCTGCTAAATGAGACAAACATTAATATCCTAAGATTTCACAACTTCATAACTATACAAAGTTGTTCTAAACATTGGCATTCTTAAATGCTTCTCAAGTCAAACCACATCAGACTGTGCCTGCCTTAGGCCCTGCAATGCTGCAAGGTAGTTTGAAGTGTCTTGTGCTTTCATTCTTATGAACAAGGTTCACAGGACTTGGACTGATAAAACGCTGCAGTCACATGAGACAGCTGGCTAGAAGATTCAGCAAAAGAAAGGAAACACTAGGGAATCCGGGGAATCTATAGTCCAGGATGTTTATATACTGCAGAAGCCCATATGCTACCCAAAAATTCGTTCATTTTCTGATTCTAACATAATTGCTATAACAATAATATTATTATAGTTTAAAATATGTATTTTCTACTGTTTAGCTCAAATTAATATATGTTACATTTTTAATTTTCTTAGTTATGCAAGTTTTCTCTTCCAGTTGAGCACAAGTCAACAAAGATATTTCTCTTCCCATCAGTTTCACCCTACAGAAACACTTGCTTAAACTTATCAGTGAACTTAAGCAAAGAGCTGCTTGTTATCTGCTTATACCCTGCGCACAGCAGCTGGGAATTTCTAGATCTCAACTGGCAAAAGAGGAAGCAGCTTCCCCAAGAAACTGAACTTGGGCATTGCAATTCCTTGGAGAAGACAGAGCAGTGAGGACCACAGACTGAACTATGGGCCCCACCAGCAGCATCTATGAAGGGGATTTTTCCAAGGGAGAGACATAATGAAACAGCTCCAGATATACCTGGCACTCCAGAATCCAAGACTATAAAACATGGAAGGTTCCAACTTGACACAAGGAAAAATCTTTTCACAGTGAGGAGAGGCAAGCTGCATAGAGAGGCTGGAGAATCTCCAGTTTTGGAAGTTTTCCAGATCTGATTGCACAAAGCCCTGAGTAACCTGGTCTGACCTCAGCATTGACCCTCCTCTGAGCAGGAGGCTGGACTATGTGACTTCCCAAGGCCACAACACACACCACAAATATATATGGAGTGTTTTTAGCAGGCTTTTTCCTGTCAGAAAAGGATGAAAAGTAGTAAATAGCAGGCAGGTTGTTATCTTGACCTCTGGAAGGCCAGCTACCATTCCTACAACATCCTGTCATTTGTCAAGAGAACTGATAAAGATATCTAGGACCTGCAAACAATTCTAGAGAAAGTTGCTCAAACCAAACACATCAACAGTACCCGGCTTTGCCTTCTCCCCTCTCAGCTTACTGAACTCCATGTTTTAAACCTTCAAGGCATGCTGCCAAAGATGTAGACCTTCCTTCACAGCATGAATAGGCCATAGCATAATACGTACTGTGATGCCAAACTCTGTTGCCAGCATCCCACATGGATGAAACCTGTTGTGATTCCAAACACTATTATGGCAAATATGGCATGAATATGACTGAAGGAACATTTATTCTTCAAAGAGTGAAGACATGTTTAATGTTTTTACTAGTGTCAAAGTGTTGGTATGAAGTCCCTGAGGCACAAATTGCTGGAAGCTGAGGGAGAACATTCTGGAGAATATTCTCACAGCCTCTTCAATTAAGTGAGGAGAACGTCAAACCAGGCCCTGCAGGGCACTCTGCTACTATTATTCTCTACAGCCAAACAGCAGGCACACTTATAATTCAGTAACATCCATTACTCTGAGCAAAACTGTTTCACATGGAATCACAGCTCCCAAAATATGCGTTAGCAACAATGTGGAAAGACCACCAATACTATACATTTCTGTGGTCCTAAAATGGATACAGCGAAGGCATCGGCTTGCCAAAGCTGCTTCCTGAGACGTATGTGATTCCAGACCAAGACATAAGCTTCAGCTTCAGAGAAACCAGGCTTGTGAACTGGGATAAAGAATCCCCTTAAAGTGGGACAGAGTTCAACACTGTGTATACTGAGAAAGAGCATGCTCCTGTACGTCTGGGACTTTGCAGCTTGCATCTTCACTGTCACACTTCAGGACTTGTGTTTTGAACTCAGTTAAGAAAAAAAACAACAAAAAAAACACCCCCCAAAAACCCCCACAAACTACCAAGATTGACAGTGTCATTATATCAGAGTCTCTATATACATACTTTGCGAAGCCAATGAAGTCTTCGTGGTTGGTGTTGATGTAAGAAACCTGGATATCAATCAGCAGCAGCACCTATTAGGGGAGACAGGAGAGAAAACGAAGGATGGGTAAGGTGGAGGGAGAGATTGAGAAAAAGGAAGGGAGAAAAGAACAGAACTTTTGAGTCTTCTGCATTATTGAATATTGCTTTCAATCGTTGAAGCCAAAAGCAACAATATTTTCTAAATCCCACCACTTCTGTTCATGTGCTTGTTTAATAAGCTAGACTACAGAAGAGCTACTCCCTCTTCCTATTTTTTTCCTGACAGGCCTCATTTTTCACTATCTTGGCCCTTGTTCGCTTCATTAAGATCAATCATACGTGGCCAGAGAGAGTTTAATAACATATAACATTGACTATAGCTCTATATTTTGCAAGTTAAGCAAAATTCTGTCTACTTGTAGCATTCCAGCCAAGCCAGCGAGGAACCTGAACCTTAAACCGAAAATCAGAAAAAGTCATAGGTACGCTAGCCCTGGCCCAGAAACCATACAATCCAGGTACTAGACAGCCATTCTGGCATACACATCTGGCCCGAGAGATGGGTTAGTCAATGAAATAACAGACTGAATGGTTTGTGTACTTACCACTTGCCAGTCCTTCAATAGCCCAGAGACGGAATTTTATTTAAACTTGATAATCTAACTTGGCAAAGAAGTTGCTAAGGTATTAGAGAAAGCTCACTCCCACCTTTAAACAGCTTCTTGAACATGCATGAGACTGCCCTTTGCCCCCATCTTTTCAGACTTCCACTTATCAGCAAGGGGCAAGGAAAAAACCTATTGCTACCAAATGGTAGCATTTAATCTCTTCAAAGTATGCAAAGTTATTTCTGTACAGCTCCTCAAACACAGCATCACTCCCAAAATCTTCACAATTTCCAGAAGATATTAGGTGACTCACTCAGAGCAAAGGATAGTGAGGATTTGGGTCTAGCTCTTACTGCTGAAAATATCCTCACTAGTGTTTTGATTTATTAACGATAACTGCTAACAGCATAAGTAATTATGTGAATATGTGACAATAACCTATTTGACCAATTCTTGGCATTTACAGAAAGCTGGTATTTTATACTTTGTTCTGGGAAATTGCCAGGTGGGTGCACACAGTGAAGAATGGGATAATAAGAAAAAAAGACTCAATAATTCTAAGTAACTTGTATCTTCTTCCAAATTTTGAAATAACTGAGTGTGCTAACTAGAACTCCCTGCAAGTACAAGCCTAGCAAAATACAATTTAAAAAAAATTATTTTTAAGACTACATTCACAGCACAAATTAAAGGGAAAGAAGCAGGACATGCTGCACAGCTCCCTAACTCGCTCAGGGACAGGAACTGAGAGCCAGGAGTCCAAAACAATTGAGGAGCTCTGCCTTCTTCCCCTAATATTTCTGTTGTCCCACTCTGCACTCTCCAGACAGTAACTCTTGTTTCCACTTCCAGTGGATTTTCTCACATGCAATCTAAACTTTGAGGTTTCCTGGATTTGGAGTGCTTAGTTGGGTGATGAATGTTCTAAACAAGTTTCTCTGAAATTAATTTAAAAAAAAAAAAAAAAAACAACTTGAAGGAAAGCTCATCACTCCCACAACAGTCCCAGTACAATTGCTTGTGGGCCTCACTGCAATTAGAACATGGGATGGGTATGCTAAAAAAAAAAAACGGAAACAAAGTAGAAAAAAGGCTGGGTATTTCTGTGTGCATTTGTTTAATCATTAATTGACTTCCCACAAACAGCTGCTGCGGCACAGCTAAGAAGATGGCACACTGTGGCACAGGAACAAGCCAATGCTACTTTAAACCACCAATCCTAATCTTGAAAGACCAGATTAGCATTTACTGCAACAATTGTAGTCACTTCTGTCAAAGCTCAGTGGTGGAGGAACAATTTCTTTCCCCCTCTGAAATGTGCAGACAATTGAAAAAAAAAAAAAAAGAAAAAAAAAAGGAAAAAAAAATATCTTTCATTGTCTTACTGTACTTTGTATGCAAGAACTTTCCTCCTTCACACACTTCCTCAACCTGTTAGATCTCCTATTCATTCTCACCTGATCCTTGGTCTTCTCTTCTCTTTCACGAATGTAGCCAGCAACAATTCTTTCTGTTTCCTCACACAACCTTGGATATGTTGCCAACTGAAAAGCAAAATTAACAGAAATTTACACCTGAAGGGTGGCTTCAGCAGAATATAAACAGGGAGCCTCCAGCCTTCTTCTTTGGAAGCAAGCAATTATTATAAATGCTTGGGCTAGAAGTTAACTACACTGCAAAGCACGCCTTACTTGCTATTAATGGTCATTTTCCAGAGAAACTGGAGAGACCTAAACCCTTGGATGGTTTCTGTGCTTTTGCTCCATGGAACATTGAGGAAAAGACACGCTGGACATATGAACCACAGTTCATCAGCCTTTAGGTGAGGTTTCTCCATGCCCCTCTCTTCTACTGTGTGTAATTCCAGAGTGGTGCTTTAAATAACCTCCAAGTTTCTTGTTCTTTGAAGGCTCCACCTTGTGGCAACATCTTTACATCTCAATAACAATACTTAAAAATAGCGAAATACAAAAGCAAATTTGGCCAATAGCACTTGGAAAAGAACCTGCACAATTCATTCAAGTGACATATTTTCGAAACATTGACAGAAGTGAAAAAAACTGGAAACTCCACTCAAAATATTGCAGTGAGTCCACTTCTCTATGATCTTTGTCAAAAAGATTGTCACCCTTTCCTATTTTAAGAAATAACTCCTTTACCTGCTCATTGGTACAAAAAAATTTGCATTATTCGGAAAAATGCAAAGAATGTGCCAGGATATTTCTCAACAATGTCAGCATACCTGTGCTTACATCCCAGAACTGCTCCTGCACTTGCTATTATTCGGGTACCCTGCACTCTGAGATGGTGGGAAAGACAGATGAACAGAAGGTGACCCCATAAAAGTGGCCAGTTAGTTAAGGAGTCTACAAGAGTCAATGGGATCTTCTAGAATACCACAGAGTAATGGGAGAAAAGAGAATTGAAAATCAGCAATTGTTAGTTGTCAATGCTCCAGTCAAGTGAGTCACAGTATTTACAGATGACAACTTCCCTACAAAGGAAGGTGAAAAGTATCAGGAAAAAAAAGCTTCATATTAATGTATCTGACATATTTCCTTAGCCACAGCTGGGGGGTGTGAAGTTTGAGGTTTCATTCTAAGAGTATACACCAACCCAAGCACACACTTCAGGAAAACCACTCCCAAATACTCATAGTAATGCTATGTTTAGTTTTGATGAACATATTAATTTATTACACTTGCAGGATCTTGATTTTCACATCAGGAAGTTCAATGCTCAGCAGTTCTTCCCACTTGAATGTTCAACATTTCTGTGTAGCAAGCTCATTCGTCAACACTGACACAAGGATGTACAAATACAAGGGAGATGAAGTCTTCCTAGCTTTCCATTTCTAACTTCTCAACAGTTGGAGATTAGATGTTTTGGGGTTGTGTATGCAATAAGCAGAAGAAAAGTTGTGGACCTATTACACTGCAAAGAACTGTGGTGCTACCCAGTAAAGGTTCAACATAGAAAGAGCATTTTTCTCTCCTTGATAGGTGCCTCTGAACACATTTAAGGCCTTTGCTCTAGAAAAGTTTCACTGTTTCTTGCACTTAGCATTGGAAAAGAAAAATTTAAAGTATAATATTTTTTTTGTTGATTTATACATCCATGGAATTGCTGCCTACATTCCATTTTCATTACCAATGTAAATGTGTTTTTAAAAAGGAAACTGGGGGCGACTCTTGACTCAAAAAAAACCCCCAATCATATACACGAAACAAAGGAATAAAAAACTCAAACATTTCCAGCATTAAATTGTTTTGCAGATACTTTAGAGAGTCTTACCCTGTACATCAAGTGACTAGATCAAAAATCTCTTATAATACTGTAAAATGCAAGACAGGCTTTGTATTATCTACGATAGCATTACATTATACTTACATTACCAGATCTATCTGCAAGTTACCTTTTTAGTGCACTTCTTGACAGTATTGATTAACTCTTGCATCACCAGGTCCACACTTTTTAAGCAAGGTCCTTTCAGCTTGACTATCTGTTTTTTAACAATGGCTTCAAACGCCATATCTGGAGTAAACAAACCTGTTCTGTGGACACAGAAGAATACGTAAGACAGTAACAAAAACATTATGCAAGGAAGATTTTTTACTTGAATTGCTCGTATCTTCATTTTCAGAGGCTTACAGCTGAGTAGTAACAAACCCTACACAGACTTCCACAGAAGTAAATTTGCTTCTTTCTCTAAAAAATTGTGTCATTCTAAGAATATAAAAGTAGAAACATGCCCTACTGCTTGAAGATGATTGTGAGAACTCTAAAGAGTACTGACATAATGCAGTAAAGCCTCTTCAGCGCATCAAGCCTTAGCAAAGGAACGAATGGCAGCTGCAGCACTCCATGCACAGCACAATCACTTGCATGGCAAACCCGTAAGAATCCTATAGCTGCACTTTTCACTCACAACAGGAGATGTGGTTCTGCTACTCTCAGTCCCATAGGGAGAATTCTACAGCTGGTCACTGCAGGGTATGTGAACCTAGGTAACAGATTTCTCACAAGAACCACTTCTAAACGAATAGGCCTTACTTCTCTTTCAAACACTTCTTGCAAAGGTCTATCTTGGTAGATAAATTATATTTAAAAAAAGCAAACTCTAAAAACATGCCCAAATCTATCAGTTCACTACTTAAAATTGCTCATCAAGACCCTTCCATCAGTGAGGCCAGAAGAGTTCACATACTGCACCACGGCTACTAGTCAACCATTCGAGAATTTACTGTACAAGTAACACAAAGAACATTTTCCAAAACACTAAGAACAACAAAGCTTGTAAGCAATGCTTTCAAAAGATATTACATACTCACAAGTGGGTAGGAGGATATGGAGGGGGGAACCCTACAAGACAAAACAAATAAAAAACCCACAGAAGAACCACTCAAGCTTTTTGGAATCTGTTCTACTGTCAAAAGAACAAAAAGTGGGTATGTATCTGATAAAGTGTCCCTCCAAAATAAACTGATCATTCCAAAGTGAGATAATTAGGTCATTCCAAACAAAAAAACCCCAAATACCTCCTCTTCCCAAACCTAATGATACACTGCAGATACATCCGCAAGGTGAAACCTCAGCCAACTCGCTTGTAAATCAGTCATTTCACAAAACGGTTGAGAATAAAGGAGAGTAAGACAGTGCAAAAAGTCTGCTGTGATACAAGCTGAAAGTCTTTTTCCCATATCAACACACAAGTCTTCCTTGTAAAGCTTATGACTTTTCAGGAATACAGGCTTAACAGAACTGCAGACACTACCAGAAAAAAAGTTATTGATTTTCTCTGAAAAATAATTTTCCAGCGTTTCCAAGTAAATTAAACCTCTTTGGGCAAACCAACTGTTTGGCCCAAAATAGCTACCTGAAAAACACTTTACACAGAAGCGTAAAGGAGTGGAAGAGAAAAAAACCCCACAGTCAGCTGCTGAGAGCAGTGTATTAGTAACGTAGTCTAGCAGTCAATAGCCAGTGTGTCCACAGCATAAAAAGAGCACACCAGTCTGCCATGTGACTGGGCTTGAAAACATGGGAGCACTTGCCTGATACCATGTATGTTCTTGATGGCATAACTTATTTCTCTCCGCAGTTCCTTCTCATTGAATTCCATCTACAGGAACAGAAGCATATGAGATCATATTAGGGGAAGTTTTTAATAAAACAGCAAATATTACCTCTCCCAGTATAACTGGAAGACAGGCAAATTCAACTGGCAAAATATTTATTTCTAATTACACTAAACAAAGCATAACTATTTTAAAACATTTCAACATTAAGGATACAGGCAGCAGTAAGGATTGTTGAAAATTATGTACCCTTCCATTCCACATATGCTCCAACAGCTAGAATGATTTTGCAGAGTCAATAGAGTAAGCCAGAAAGAGGATTTGGAAGCTGCAACTTTTTTGGTTTTTTTAAGCCTGGTTTCCTAAAGTGGTGCAACTTCTGCGATTATGGTATGTTTATCCTCCCCTTCCCCTTCTACTGTTTTTCAACCAAATTTAAGAAAGGAGTGGTCTCAGTTTTGAAGTTATAAAGCTTTTCTTTAAGTTTCTTGAAAGCCAGCTGAAAGGGTCATCACGTAAGCCCAACTGTCATCTGTTCTGTTAGACTGCTACTTGACCCACCACATCGAAACCTTGGAACCAGCCACAACCCTGAACGGTTCTTACCCAACTGAAAGTTAGGGCATGTCAAGGAAGTTGAACAGGTAGAAAGCAAGCTAAGGAAGAGCATAAAAAAAATGGGGACTAGAGATAAAGTAGAGTTGATGGTGAGGGAAAACTGACATTACTGCAGTGAAAGAAAAAAAATATCAAAGAATATGTAACATTCATGCACATATTCATGTACACCTCATGCACCTACTCATGTACATACTCAAATTCATGTAACAACAGGGGAGAGCGGTGGACATTGTCTACCTTGACCTCAGCAAGGCTTTCAAACACTGTCTCCCCCAACACCCTCATAGGTAAGCTCAGGAAGGGTGGGTGAGATGGGTGGGCTGTGAACGGGCTGAACGGCAGAGCTCAGGGGGCTGTGATCAGTGGTGCAGAGCCCAGCTGGAGGCCTGCAGCCAGCGGTGTTCCCAGGGTCGGCACCGGGTCCTGTCCTGTTGACCTTATCCGTCAACGACCTGGGGGAAGGGGCAGAGGCACCCTCAGCAGGGTGTCTGGGGATACGGCACCGGGAGGAGTGGCTGGAGCAG
>JAVJGI010000032.1:8772666-8790907 GCA_035590275.1 Ibycter americanus | reverse complement strand
GAGTGGCTGTGGAGTCTCCGACTCTGGAGACACTCAAAACCCTCCTGGATGCGATCCTGTGCAATCTGCTCTAGGGGAACCTGGCTTTAGGAGGGGGTTGGACTAGGTGATCTCCAGAGGTCCCTTCCAACCCTGACCATGCTGTGATTCTGTGAACACAGCGTAGGAAACCAGGTTTCATTACCTAACATCCCACTGGACCTCTGTTACCCAAAGGATGGGTAAGCAAGAAGAGATGTATCAAGAGGAGAAATTTTATCCCAAAACACCAAATTTGCTTCTGCTCCACCACCCACTATGAAAGCGTAGGACTGAAAGCTGGCTTTGGTTTAATGCACTGAATACAGGAAGCAGAAAACACAGAAAACAGCTATTTTCCATAACTCTAATTTTAATAGGTACTAGCTACTTGAACACAACTTAATTCACCAACTGTGGTTTTGCCTGCCCCATCTAACCAGAAGAAAGATGCCATTTGTGATAAAACAATTAGAAAGCATGGAAAATAGTAAGAACTGGGAGTATAATTATATTCTAATTCCTATATTTCAGAATCGTTGGCACGTCTCAGTATCCAAAATGAAATGAAGCCAGATGTCTCAATTATAACTTCATGTAATTTTTTCTACAGTTGAGAGCATGTTCTTCCAGTCAGACCTTATCTTGGCTTTACTACTATCAGTATGAACATAAGAATACATAAATAAACACCAACAAGATGGATAAATACCTTCACTAGTTCAAAAGGAAAACGTTCATGGAAAATACGATTGATTTTGGCACCTCCTGAAAGTTCTAGTGTATCAACCTGGTCTCCTGATCCTTCAATTCTTTTTTCAAAGTCCACTGAAAACTGTTGTACCATCCTAAATTTCAGAAGGGGAGCAGGGGGTGGGGGGAGGAGAAGAAAAACCAAACAACCATTTAAGCATGTCAACTACCAAATCTTATTTCAGTACTATGTGTCTACTAGCGCCTATTAAAACATGTTTAGGAATTGATACAAGTGTCTGTAACAACAATTCATTCAGTCAAGCTGCCAATCCATAAAACCCATACCTACATATACCCCCCTGCACCCCTACTCTCTCACAAGACATAGCTTAGTATATTATTTTCTCTCTTCAGAAATGTTGTATTAAAAAAAAAAATAAAATTCAAGTCAGCTACAAATACAGCAGGGTACCAAGCCACATTCATGTTTATTAATGATCAAAAAATTGTAAATGCTACCACTATTTATTACATAAATCTTTATTTTTTTATTTATAGGACAAGAAAAAGTTATAAGTCTTTTTAGCAGGATTGAGCAAATAAAAGTCCTGATGTTCAAGTCATGATACTTACTGTATTTGAACAGAAAAGCACATCCATATTTAGATTCTGTCCCAGAAACTGCAGAGCTCAATGGGACAGACCACCACAAGCAAAAATCTTCAATCTTATGGCAAAAGGTACCATTTGCAGAGAGCTGACTTCTCCACAATGACGCTTTAATCTTTTTAATATCTTTCAGAAAGATGCAGTCCAATAGGATGATGTGAATCAAGCCACTAAGCTGATCCAGTGCTGAAAAATTTGGAAGAGGTTGCTAAGGAACTTACTTTCCCATGCCAAAAAGCTAGCCCAAGATGCATCAATGTGGCAGCTGTCAGTACCACAAGCTCCAGCTTGGTTGTGTTTAGACTTCTGCAGCTGGAGCATTTACAAGAATACACAAGAGAATTCTTCCAGTTATAGAAGATTCATGGGTAGCTCCATTTTTATGTTTTTGGGGGGTGGGAGGTGGGGTTTTTTTTGTCAAGTATTTGAAATGACAGATTCTGCCAAAAAGTAACATTGCATAGATCAACTGTACATAAACCTTAGATGATGGCTAGATTAACAGAATTATAGAAAGAGGCTAAGTGTAGGGCCCCAGACTTAATTTTTGAAGAGGACTGCAGAAACTTAAGATCATCTTACGGGGTGAGGTGAGGCAGATTTTTTTTTTTTCTTTTCTTATATGCATTATGGAACTTGTTGTCAAGAATCACAGAAAAGGGTTCTAGTTACATTACTTTCCACACTCCAAAAAACAAAGGGAAAGCAAGGAGAATTTTTACTGACAGATGAAGTTAATTTCTACTATAGCACCTACTTAGAATGAAGGAATTAGAAAAAACTATGCAGAGAAGTAGCAAGTAGGATGACCTAGGCTGAAATGGAATTACATTCTTTTTCCTTTAGAACATGTTATAATAGTAGAGCAAGAACAAGATACCAGCAACACCTAACAATTCATAACACTTCATATGTGTTTCTAGCAGTTAAGTCACCAAATATGCAGAGTGAAAAAAACCTCCTAGTTGTACTGTCGTGGAAGAGTCAAAGATGATGTCCCTCTGTTTTTATTTTAACCAAAATATCTTCAGTCAAGTCATGAGGGACAGACATGTCTGCTCTTTCGGACACAGGTGTTACAAAACCAAGAAATAAATCAGTCTTCAGCTGCCTCAAGAAAGACTCGTTAATTCAGGTGACCATTTTCCCTTCTGAATTCCAGACTTCTAATTAGAGAATGAATCCTGCCCAAAACTTACGCATTTTCACAATCCAGTGCTATTACCATCTATCCCAGAGAACCGAAAAAGGCTGAAAACCTTTGAAATCAGAGTAGGAATGTGAAAATAGTCATATAAGAGAGAAGGTATGTTTTACATCTCTCTTTTTCTTCCTTTAGATGCTTCCCCTTCTTTGAAACAAATTTTAATTGCATATGAATATAGAAAGTGGCTGTAGAGGGCTACAATTAAAAAAAAAGAGGAGGTGGGGGCAAAAGAGAGAAAGAGAAAATGGTAGACCTTTCAGGTGAAACGGTACGCGATACTGAGTATCATGCACCCCTGGAAACAGAACAAGTAAGGAAGTTGCATGAAGCAAAGCAGCAAATGCTAACTGGGCTTCAACCTGAAATGTCAGCACTGCCCTTTTTCCTTAAAACTAAAACCACTATAACGAAAGGGCTCTCATTCCACTTCCACTTGATCCAAAGTCAAATGAACAGTCATCTCTGTTCCATCACTTCAAAATAGTGTTATCAAAGTCTCATCAGACAGACTTATTTTGTGGATGAGACAAACTGGACAATGACTTCAGCAGTGAAAAGAGCTTTCTAGTTCAGAACTTTGACAATAACGTAGCTCCAGAAATTGTTGCAATTTCTCCAACAACAACAGTATTCAATCCATGACTCCTTGAGCCCAAAAGGGTCAACATCTGCCAGGTCAGTTTTAACACAAGCACACGTGGCACATCACATCACCTGTTTTGCCGCTACTTGTCAGATACGTGCTCAAAGGCAAACCACAAGAGGTTTTCCCCCACCCCAATGCACTATCCCTTGAATGCAAGAATGGCTGCAGTACAGTGGAACAAAAGCCATATCATGACAGTCACCAACAGTAAGTGCCTAGGAGAACAGAGCAAGTACACAGTAATATTTCTCCAGAATACTCTCTTGGCCTCAACACATTGCTGTTCATGGATTCCATACAGCAGGAATTTGTCTGTGTACTTACTAACCTTAAATGTCTTCCCCATCCCAAGAATTTGCCTAGCTACTTTCTGAAAGCACACAAATTTTTAGTATCAGCTCCTGCAGCAAACAGCTTGGTGGCTTAGGTGCACATCACATGAAGGACTACCACCTCTGATTAATTTTGATCTTGTAATTCTCACGTTCTTTTGGAGAGGCAAGTTTTTGTATTGGATAAAAAAGCATCCCCTATTCTCCTTTCAGACTCCTCATCTTACACTTCTAACACAATCTCCTTCACTTGCTTGACATCATCATTTTGGCAGGCTGAAGAATGCATCTATACAATCAGAAGCAGTTTCTTACCTTTGATCATCTATGTTGCCCATCTTTGTACCTTTTCCTGTTCTGCTTTCTCTCTTTTCTAGGATTACTAAAATTAATTTAGGGAAAACTCTGCTGAAATTGTAGAGTAAATAAAGTATTTTGGAACATCAAGCACAGAATTCTTTGGAGTTTGCATATAGAATCCTTAACTGTATCCTAATCTTTAAATTTAAACTGATCAGAAAAAAAACATCCCAAAACCAAGAAACCTATACAAAGTGGAAAAGCAGACAAAAGACTAGGCACTCACTGCAACAGGGCTTTCGTTTTTCTGGTTGGATCTTCTGGCCTGAAGTTTTTGTATATCTCTACTTCATGTTCTATAGAAAGCAGCTGGCTCTGGAGTTTGCTTCTGAAGGCTGGCAGGGTATCCCGAATATGATTGGTAAGTTGCTAAAAAGCAAATAAAAGTCCTTTTATACTGTTAATAAAGATGAAAGCAGGAGCACAACCATTTCCTTCTGACTGCCAAGCATATGAAGCCATGACCTGTACTGGGTTACCAGTGTAGTTCCTTTTGATCTTTGAAGCAATGGAGACTGTTAAAGAACAATACAATATCCCTTTTGCATACACATTATAAGGAAGCTTGAAAAATTCCTTCATCCTCTCACTCACTGAGCTCTGTTACTACATACTTGTTTAGTTACACACAAAAATATTATGCATATTACATATGTAATTTGAAACGACCTCTCATACCCAACACTGACGCCACCGCTCCCATTTCGCTGGTTTTCCTAAGGGTGTTTTCCCCAGTTCCCTATATACTTGTTCAGCATGACAGCTCTTTTACTTTACAGCCACAAGGCGATGCAGGACAAGGAAGAGATTCTAAGCATCTACAGCCCCTTGAGAACAGAGATGGAGGGAAGTGTAGACATACAGAGTACCTACTTGGCACTCTCCCACCATTGGGAAAAATCACCTCCACGTGATTCCTGTTCCCTTGTACTAAGTACACTAAAGGGAAGAGATTTTGCCCTCATATTCATGATTACAGAACTTTACCTTTTCTAAACACTTGATTTTTGGCTGAAAAATGTTCTACCACTCAAGACTATCAGTTTTCATTTCCGAAAACATACCTGGAAGTACTGGAAAATAAACTGAAGGACAGTAGAAAAAGGCTTACCTCACTTTTGTATATATATGTTGCAATGTGTTTGGACAGCACTATCGATGTCTTTCTCTGCCGTAAATTTCTCATGCATTGTACCCATTCCTTGATTAAAACCAAAGTGGACTTCTTCCACTATGCTGCAAACCCTCTTCCCAACCCCAATCACACAAGCTATGAATTAAGAATGTCATATACCAAAATACGTAAACTCAAAATAAAAGTTGTTCAGCAAACCGACAGGCACAAAATCAAAAGCTGGCGTTTCCCTGGAGCACCACCTTGTGGATGCAGGGAAATTAAAATATTACCTGAAACCACAAACACTAATAGGTCCCTATTATCTTAGGGATGAAACTTAAATAGATCTTCCCATATATAATACTCTACACACAGTAATAGCAACAGATGATCAACAGTTCATACTGAAATAGGTAAATTTACAAAACAGCTCACAAAAAAAGTTAATGGCACATAAAGTACTGCAAGTCAGGACAGATAAGACTGTCCAAAGGTATACGTCACTCATGCTTCAGTCTCAAAACTAAGACATGTGGATTGAACTTTCAAGATACAAAAACAGGCAAAACATTCTAAACAGACAAAATTGCAGGATACAAGCGAGTTCTTGCATCCTGCTGAAGGCTTTGGTTCTGAGGCACAAATAAATGGCATTAGCATTCTTTTTAAGCGAGTCCAGAGCATGCCATAACCCAGCTGTCAAGTTACAGCTGCAAAGTCACTGTAGCAACAAATCAAGCAGGCCAGCCACTCAGTTTCCTACTTTAATCCATAATTTTTCTGCTGTTTCCAGCTGCTGTCCAAAACGGACAAAGCCAGGCTGACCTGGTCTTCGTCTATTCCAGACCAAAGGCTGCACTGGAAAAAACGCTATCAAGTTTGACTTGTAGGAATGCCAAGAACACTGGTCAGCTGACAAACAAAGTTTGTAACAACAACAACAAAAAAATCATAGCATCACTAGCAATTTTAGAGAGGTAGGCATGACTTGATCTTGTCCCCTTCAAACTTGCTAATGCATCATCATTAGGGTCACATGCTGTTCAAGCTAAGGGATGGCGCTATGAAAAGACTAATACCCAAAGATACAAAATGGTGAAGAGAATTATATACTCCTCCAAGTCAGCTGTAGGCAGTGGCTTCATTAGGACAGTAAGATATGGGTTTCTCCTCCAGGTAACTGGGAAATAGACCTCTATTTCCTGCTGAAGGAAGCTGTGATCTGACATGGTTTGGCATGAATTCATAGAAATAAACCAGGGGTTTGGGCAAAAATAAAGGTAGTGTGAACAAAGTGTTCTGATTACTGTATTTGTCATTTATAACATTAGAATACAGTACACTGTTTCTACTACAAACTACAATAAAGTGTAGATTTTGAGGTTAAAGTACAGACACACAGAGAACCCTCAGGATACATGACTTTTAAAAATGTCTTTTTTTTTCACCCCTAATTTTCGAATTTGAATTCTAAATATCCTGTTAAACTAGAATAAATGTGATAATTCAGGAATAGAATGGTATACTTCCAGGACTGGAGACAAATCTTATTTTTTATGTTCGTATCCAGTAGTCAAGAGAACAGGGGAGTGCAGAATTGTCAGTAAAAGTCAGAAACTACATCTCTCAGTAAGTTTTTGCATGCTACATGTACTCTACAGCTTTGTTTATTACATTGTGAAAATTAAAAAGGTTAAAAGCAGGAGAGAGTAAGTGAGGTTCACTGGCCAACGTTCACGTTAACAAATATTTTATATTGGTCCTATTCCTATCAGTACAAAAGCTGCCTTTCACCACAAAGGCTTCACATTTTACCTGGTTTAGAACTTTCTGGAGATATGGTGTTCCCATCCGATCTGCCATGTGCCTATAAGCTGGGTGGGAAAGAAAGAATTTCCTTTCTGCTAGAAGAGCTGCCTTTATGTCCTTCTTCCCATCAATGTCTTTCTGGCTTCTGTTTACAACACCAATATAACCTAAAACAACACAAAACCAACGGGTAAGTCAATACAGCTATTGCCTGAACTACTGAACTCAGTTCAAACAAAACTTTCCAATTTAGGCATTTCAGATACTGTTTACAAGTAGTCTAATGACCTTAGCAGTGTCTAACTGTTCATCCTGTTTATGTATAATAGATACGCTTCCTTTTAAATCACCAATTCAAATGCAGAAATATCCGAAACTTTGGTGTACCCCAAAGAAACCACTTCAAATATAAACAAACAAAAAAAACCCAAAACAAAATCAAAACACACACACAGGTCTACAAAGATAAATGATATGATATTAGCAAAATACAGGAAAAATTTCTTCTCATTTGCTGGACCAACATGTTCCATGGGAAGAGATGGTGGTCTCATCAATAAATTATAACTAGAATCAAAATTCTTGATATTGTTAACAGGATGAGCAACCGTGGCAGTAGCTGCCAGAACAACCACACGGACAGTTTCCAGAAGGGGTCAAAACTTGGTTTACAGTGAGACTACCAAAGCTCTGGTACTTGCTTTGGTCACATGCAAAGAATAAAAGATTCTTTTGTTACAAGAGACAGCAACCTGGCACAGAAGAGAAAACTGGGTAACAACCTGTGCTGACATGTCTTGCTTCCTCTGGAATATGCAGTGTATTTTCCAGGTCCAAAGAAAAAATTATTGTACTTGCAGGATATCTTCAGCACAGCCACCTTTTATGTTTGCTGAATAGATAACTATGAAAGCTAGGAACTCATCAAGTCCAACATAACCTTTGATTCACCTTCAGGACTCCCAAACACCACCCTTACCTCAAACCACCTTCTGGATTGCAAAGAATGTAGGCAATTGAACATTCTCACCTCTACGAAGAGGGAGTAGTTTGTTTTCTAGAATTTCTCTTGCATCTGTTCCTTCATCCATCAGATCCAATTTTGTGATCACACCAATGGTCCTAAGGCCTGACCGGGGTGGAAGCAGGAGGAAAAAGATAGTGAAAAATCATTTGTATTCAGGAAGAACAATTACATCTTACAATTATACAACAGATATGTGACGTTCTCAAAGCTTGCATCACACAATACCAGCTACAACTGCAAGTTTTGGTATGTCTGCAAAAGAAGGGATAATCATTGCCAGTGCTGAAATGTGTCCCTCAAATCTCTTTAACAAGGCTCAACGTTCCTAGGATATGACCATATAAAATTTATGATGCAAGTTTCCAGAAATCCCATGAGCAGCACAGTCCAGTTTGCTAGGTACTTGTCCTGGTTTCGGCTGGGATAGAGCGAGCAGCTGTGTGGTACTTGGTTGCCAGCTGGAGTTAAACCACAACAGTCCTACAAAAATTTCTAGATAGGTTTGCCCGACTTGCTTCTAAGAGACAGTGACAAAATTTTAAAAATACATTTACAGCATCATTACCTGAATGATACTGAGCTAACAAACGGTTACTGTGATGTTGAAGCCTATACAAGAATTATATACACACATCTATATTATGAACTATATTTCACACAAGAATTGGTCTATTACTTCCAATTCTGTTATTACACTTAAGAACAAAAAGTGGTTACGTTCAATCATGCTTACCTTGAGGGTCCACTTCCTTAGCTAACTTCAGTGCATCAGAATTGGCCAGATCAGTGTTAGCTGGAGTCACAGCCAGTATCAGACAGTTTTCTCGAGAGATGAACTGCATTATCATGTCTCTGATCTGTTGCTCAATATCCGGAGGCTGATCCCCTACTGGCACTTTAGTGATTCCCGGCAAATCAATAAGGGTCAGGCTTAACACTATATAGAAAACACAGGGTCATGAAACTGGTTAGCACACCAGATGCCTAAAGAGAGCTACACATCTATGGCTGCAGACCAATTTTAGTCACATAAAACCCCACATAATTACCTTCACAGGTATATAAATATTACCAATGGTTCAAACAAAATGCCTGACAATCTGAAAAGTATGCTTGTTTCCCTGTTGGTCTTTCATCTCTGGATTTATTAGTACTATTTAATATTTTGAACAATATAACTGGCATAGAAGAATGACACTTATACTGAATATCCTTGAAGGCTCTTAGACAAATGAACATGGCTTTCTGAGCTTTTTCTATCAACAGGAGTACAGACAACAGACCATTCCCATTGCATCTTTCAAATAAACCCAAAACAAGCACTTTAATTATTATTTTATTTTATTAAATAAAGGCCTTCTCTGCCCATGCTTTCAACAGTGTCCCCAATTAAGAAATTCCAAAAAAAGTCAATAGCTAGCCTAACTCAATTAGAAAAATTGTTGTTAAGGGGTTTTGCGGTATGTTGCCATTTTGGTTTTTTGGTTGGTTTTTTGTTTTTGTTTTTTTTTTACTCTGTGACTTCTTAAGAAAAGTTAGAAACATGAAAAAGTTTATCCATTAAGAAAACCTATTTTACTCTGGCATGATTTCCCCAGTACAAGCCACAACACCAACTAGAAGCATCCTAGCTTGTTGAGCCAGCACTGGGGTAACAGGGTATCCTTTAAACACATGAGAAAAACGAGATTCCTAGAAAGGAAGCACCACAAATATATTTGGGGTCTGGTTAATACAAACAAAAATTGCTGAACTAAAAGGCTGATCCTACTAAAACAAAGTAAAACCATTAGATAGGAAATTTTCACCGTCTCCTGGAGTCAGCATGTTCAACAAACAAGCTTTGAGGCAGGGCATTTAGTTCAGCTCCTCTCCAGTTGGCTATGCCACATCTGCATAGCAGAGAAGGGCTCAGGGGCATATGTTTAGAGCCAAGGCTGCTCATGGTATATCAAAGGGAGGTTCAGCATCTCTTTAATTACCTCTCCTCTTATTTTAATCTTTCTGTCCTTTGATTCGCAATGAACACATCAGATGAAGTGGTTAGAAAAATAAAGTGCTTCAGCCAAACATACCACTTTTCTCCCCTATCCAAGACAGATTCAATACCAAATATTTTCTCTAGACTGCCTTCATTAAATTGGGCAGATGGCAACCAGAGGAACTCACTTTGATCTGTACTGGGGGTCTACAACAGAAAGCAGCTTCAAACACCATTATTGTCTAAATATATTTTTAGCGACAGCGAACAATAAACATCCAATAGGGCAGGGAGACATAATGACTTTTTAGATCACTGATCAGGGAATTCATCTGGAGGGTGGCAAAAAGAAGTTTTGCCACTAAGTCTCCCATCTCCTATTTTTTGTCTTTACTAGTGAGCTACTATCTAATGGTATACGTTCTGGGGGAGAGATTGGTTTCATCGTGATGCAGAATGAGAGTATTTTTAAATCATGAGAATATTAAACAAGACAGAGCCTGCACTCTTCCCAGCTCTACTGGCAACAGCCCTCCACCATAGAGTGGTTTCCTAACACGGGAGAAGTTGAGGACTCTTTCAGATACATACCCACTTTTGGTTCAACTCAGTCTCAGAAGTTTTTTCATCCCAGAAGACTTCTGATCAAGCAATGAGAGCACACACAAAAGGAGGTAGCTAGACAGACAGCTACAGAATACGTTACGTGACAGAAATATAAAGTAGAATGATTTTACCTACCATGTGGAGAATATATTCTTAAATTAATAGGAACTGAAGAAATGCCTTTGTTCACTCCTGTTACTCTATCTGTTTCTACTTCAATTTCCTGACGAACTTCATCAAAATCAGTAAATTTCCTCCCTTTGCAGTGTAGAAATTCAGCATACTCTGTGAAAAATATCAATAGCAACTCTGTATTTCACAGGCTTAGAGGCGTGGACACCCACTTTCAAGCCCCCAGTATTCTTCAGATGTGTATGCACAAAAGCATGTCATCATGGATATCAGGAAAGCATTATATATGAGCATATGCTATAGATACGACTGCACAGATGAAAACCAGCCTACGACACGAAAGGGTTAGTTAAAAAGTCAAGTTGACTGGATGTCAACAGTTGGCTTTTATCTTTAGCATGTCATCTTCTGGAACAACCTGAAAGATTCAAATAGATACCGTTCACATTAGTAGAATAAGGAACAGATTGTGAATGAAACTCTGAGTTTTCATCTGATTACATTTGCCTGTAATACATCACTAAATTGAAGAAAAGGAATTCAAGTATCATGAAAAATTATTAGCATTCATTTTCAAAAACTAATAGCCCATGTTACACATTATTTTAACAAAGAAGTCCTGTGCATTTTCACAAGTTCATAATGAAAATAAGATCACTTAAAAACACTGTAATGTTTTTAACACAACTCCCCATTTCCTAAAAACTTCTTGGAGTCTAAATCCAAACCATGCTAAAGAAGTTTGTAAAACCTTTCATAGAGACAGTTGTGATTTTGCTGAAGTTGGAGAACACAATTCCTAAGTCTTCAATATCACCCAACTTGCCCTCTTACCCTAAAAGGGCATCAACCAGGAATCAGGGATAGATACAGTCTAATTCATTAGACCTGAACTTAACACTACGTCTCTGTTTCAACTGTTGAATCCAAATACTGACAGTAATTATAACCTTCTGGATTTCCTGCCCTAGAGGTGCATAACCAAAAGCACATCTCCGGATATTAAAACCATGGTTTCTTCCTTCAAAACAGAACAGAAACGTTTCTCTCACATAGCAAGGCTGTAATCAGAAATTACACAAATGGTAATCACAGCTCACACCCTGTCTGCACAGGGTCTCAGCAGCAGGACTGGAGAAAGGCTGAACAGAGTTGTGTACGTTTCAGTTTATTTCATCCTGCGATCAAGGCCTAATCTCAAAGTTCCATTTAGATGTTTCTTCCCTAGAAAACATTTCTTGGTAAAAAGCTTTCAAATACCAGAGCAAAGAGCTTGCTTGGTACTCAAAGAAAGAACAGCAGCTCAGGAGACCTGATCCAAGAATACAGATGGGCCTTATGTATCAGTACTAAAGTATGTTTCCCAAAAGTAATTTTATTACTATTGTTGACAGAGCTGTTTAAATAAATAAATAGATAAATAAATAAAGTCAAAACTACACATGAAACCATGACAATAGTTAAAGCAAACTGAGAGCCAAAAAAGGAGAGCGAGGACAGGAAAACAACAAAAACCAACCTTTCTGTGCTACAACACCATAATCCCTCCAGACTCAAAGTGCAAGGGACAGGGAAACCCACCTTTGCTAAGACAAAAATAATACATCTCTTATTTCAAACATAAGAGAGCAGCTAACAAAAACCTCCATCTCACTTTTGACAACTTAAGAATGCCAGAGTATCTCATATGCCACCTTAGCTCTAGCAGCAAAATGACAATGAATGGGGGGTTTGTATGTTTCATTGTCCACTGTTTATTGAAAAAAAAAAAAAAAAAACAACACACCAAGGAATATTCAAATATTTCAAAGTAAAAGATAAAATGGTGCACAAAAATAAAATATCTCAGTTGCTCTAGCACATTTGAGAATTCACATTTGTAAAATTTGTCATCTTAGATGTGGAAAACAGCTACCTACTGAAAAAAAAAAGAGCTGACAAGTAGTTCTTATTTTGTCCCAGTTCTCCATGCACTGCTCCTGGCATAAAATAAAATGTATTCTTCCTAGTTACTTTTCTTTTTTTTCCCCCCCAGTGGTTCATTAGGTTTTCTCAGAAAAATATTTCAAAATTCAATGATTAATACTTGGTGCCTAGTTGTAATCAGTTGACTGACTCAGCTGATATTCAAGGCAGCTTTTCTCTTTGTTCCACTTAATGCTATCTGAAATGGCTTCAAGGTAATTCAAATGAAGACGTTCGCTACTTTTTAGCTGTGTTAACATTTATCAATAGCTCCTTCCTCTCTGTGACATCTGTGGTGCCACTAGTTCTGAAGGAATAGACTTTACAACGGGTCATAACCTGTGGTGCCACGCACAACCTACAGAATAAAAATTCAAATGAACAAGCAGCACTTTGTTTGGCTCCTTTCAGCCTGTAGCCTGTCCTTGGCAATGATGCCTTTAGCCAGACTGCATAAGCACAAGCTTTAATGCAATCTTCAGTTTTCAGCTTTCATACACAGAAGAATACTCAGAAAACATTTTATTTACATTTTTGTGGGAATGGACATGAAGCCAGACAAAAAAAAGTGATCCTGCCTAATGTCGAGTTTTCAGACATGTATTTGCTGTATAAAATTGAAGTTACATTAAGAGGAAGAACAATTAGATAAAAAAACTAAAGCATTGTCTTTGCATGCAGAACACCCCTTTTTTTTTGCCCAGACTCATTCAAAGCACCTTGGATAACACAGAATGAAAAAGATCTCTTCTTTTTTTCCTAATAGCATAAATCTCTTCAGTGCATCCAACCACAAATGTCACATAAGTGATTCTTTATCTCTTCAACTGTGATTATATTAGACAAATCACACAAGTGTTACGGGATAACACTTTGGAAAACGTTCCTCATTTTTCCTGTGAGTTATTTCTCCCTATGGTTTTGTGATGTAGTCTAGGACAATATTATATGGTTATCACCAATAAACAGACATTGTTGTTTTCAAACCTTTAAAATTACATACACACTTGAGACTTTTCATAAATTTGTCTCCAAGCTAAAGAGAGCTGAGTTAGGTACGCCATGTGATGAGACATGGAACAGCCCTTAGAAATACATGAGAGATTTTTTGGAAAACATCCTTGATCCACATCAGGCTGAACCCAAGACCTTTCAAAGTCTGACAAAGCCCAAAGGTTTTACCCTATAAAGAATAACCTGTTACTAGAGGTTGGCAATTTACCAAGATGTGAGACCTGAAGTCAGAACTTTCCCCCATCTGATTTCAAGTCGTTCCAAGTCCATGGTGACATCCAGTCTAGCATGCTCAGAAAAGTTAAGTCTCCAGCTTGGAGTTTTCCAAAAAGGTGGTTCATTAAATTGCAGGCCTATAGCAAACATTTTAAACATATATAGCAAAGGAGAGAAGAATACCTTCTATTACTGCATCTTCTACCTGCCAGTCCCTTAGGGAGATGTCACTCAAGCAACAACAGTGTTGTTAGCTTCAGTGAATCACATCACAAAGCCTCAGAATGCTTTCCAAAAGAGTGATTTAAAATCATGCAAATAAACATCATGAGCTAAAGCACATCACCTTTTCTTTGATGATGGATCAGCTTTTTCTGAACAAAGTAAAAGCAGTTAAACGAATCTATTTAGACCTTAGCAAATCATCTAATCGTTCTTCACTGAAAAGAGAGGCTTTTCAATGCTCTGGCTTTGCTAACATGCTGAAGATAAAATATTCAAAACTCAGGCATTCCACTGCTAACACATCAAGCCTTGATGGGTTTGAGAGGTGGGCCCATGCAAACCTCATGAAGTTCAACATGGCCAAGCGTTGCAGCACTACAAAACTAGCTGGCTGCAGCCAGGCTTTCCCACACAAGGTTCCAAAAGTTCATCTACTGTCTATACTGTTTATTCATCCTCCTCAGGCCAGTCCACCCTGCTTCTTGTCTCTGCTGCGTCCAGGTTCCTGGCTTCTCCTCCAGCCAGCCTCTCCTCATCTGGGCCCCCTTCTTCTATGAGCTTCTCTCGGGGCCTCTCCTTGTCTCCCCTACATCCAAGGTCCTCTTTTCATCCAGTCTCCTCTCTCTTCACCCAGTGCTCCTCCTCTTCCAGGCTCCTCAGTGCTATTTAGCCACTTAGCCCACACAAGCCACAGCTGTACATTATCCACATCAGCCAACCCACTACCCCAGAAGCAAGCCCACAACTGTATACTATCAATGTTAATTAACCCTCTACAGCCAAGTACAAGGTCCTGCACATGGGGTCAGGGCAATCCCAAGCACAAGTACAGGCTGGGCAGAGAATGGGTTGAGAGCAGCTCTGAGGAGAAAGACTTGGGGGTATTGGTGGACAAGAAGCTCAACATGACCCAGCAATGTCCGCTCGCAGCCCAGAGAGCCAACCATGCCTGGGTTGCACCACCAGCAGGTGATGGTGCGTGGCCAGCAGGTCAAAGCAGGTGATTTTCCCCCTCTACTCCACTCTCCTGAGCCCCCCACCTGGAGCTCTGTGCCCAGCTCTGGGGCCACCAACATAAGGAGGACATGGACCTGTTGGAGCGAGTCCACAGGAGGGCCATGAAGATGACGAGGGGGCTGGAGCACCTCTCCTATGAAGACTGAGAATGCTGGGGTTGTTCAGCCTGGAGAAGAGAAGGCTCTGGGGAGACCTTATAGAAGCCCTCCAGTGCTAAAGGGGCCGACAGGAAAGCTGGGGAGGGACTGTCTACAAGGCCATGTAGCAACAGGACAAGAAGGTGTGGCTTTAAACTGAAAGAGGGTAGATTTAGGTATTAGGAAGAAATTCTTTACTGTGAGGATGGTGAGGCACTGGCGCAGGCTGCCCAGAGCAGCTGTGGATGCCCCATCCCTGGAAGTGCTCAAGGCCAGGCTGGACGGGGCTGTGAGCAACCTGGGCTACTGGAAGGTGTCCCTGCCCAGGGCAGGGGGCTGGAACTAGGGGATCTCTGAGCTCCCTTCCAACCCAAACCATTCTATGATTCTAACCTTCAAGCAGCAAGGCTACAAGAAATAGAAATACCCTGGTATTTTCTGAGGAAAAAACCAGAATATCCTGTCAATGCAAAGGATGACAAGAATATCATAGCAGAAGAGATTAGAAAAATTGAAAATATCACAGATCTGATGAAAGTAAGTAGCACAAAACACCAGGTCATGCTATTCAGAACCAATGAAATGGTTAATTATAAGGGTAGACACTCATACCAAGGAAGGAAAAGTATTCTTTTTGATGCAATAGTCTTTCACATCTTTGAAAATTTTTGTTTGTAGAAGAAATCTTTCTGTTCTTTCAACCTTCTTCTATAGGTGATGCTTTCTGAACTTCCAGTCACTCGCACAGCTATCCTGCAAGCATTTTTCTTAAAGCTTCAGAGGCAGACCTCTCACCAAGATCTTTCTAGGATTGAAAAAAAGTGGAGGAACTACTTTTAAGACTGCATGTCTGTTGATGCATCCTGTACAATATTTACTGCTGTATTTTACAACAGCATGACATCAGTGAGTTGTGTTCTGTTAAGAGATCCACTGTGAGCACCAGGTACTCTTCTGAAAACTAGCTATCTAATCAAATACTAGCCTTTCAGTACAGGAACAGCCCTTATCCCAGCTGAACTTCTTCCTGCTTTTGCGGCATTTCTCTTCCTTTGCAAGCAATTTGGATTCCAATTCTGCCCACCAATGTATTTCATAGTCTCATTTGTATTTGCCAAATATTAACTTAATAAACACACTGTTCTGTCATCCTACCAGTAATACAAAAAACTGAACATGACCTGGAGGGATGTCCCTTCCACCCTGTAAACAACTATAACAACATCTTGTAAGAGTCCTTTATAGACCATGTTTCCTGAGATTGTTTATTATACATAAAAAAAAAAACTCCAAACATGCAAGATAGTTGAAAAACCCTTACCGTACCCAAGATAAGACACCTACCATACCTCTATTTACAAACCTGCTACCCTGTAATAAAAAAGTAAGTTTGACTGATATGATGGGGTTTTTTCACTCGATCGTGTTGGCTGCTGTTCATCTCAAGTGCCTTTCAGATTGTTAGTTAATAACTAATTACAGATTTTTTTTTCCTAAAAGTGAACTTTGACTGATTCTTCTATTACTTTTCTTTATTATCTTTTTGAAGATGGGCAAACATAGAGCCTTCCAGTCTTTCAATGAGGGGAATCCATCTTCCCTGATATCACTGAGCATCAACCTCAGATCAAGAAAACAAAACTTTCCAGGGAAAACCATTTGTAAAACCAAATATTTGTGGCTATGCTTCACTTGTCCTAACATGACCTGAAGCCCATTCCTGGTTTGAGGGTGCTGATAGGAGAACTGCCTGAGCCCTCAAACCCATGCTGCCAGACCTCAGCAGTCACTGCTGATCAGCTCCGGTGACTCCAGGTACTGTTCCTAGTACACACACGCAGACAGCAGCAGCAAGGAGGATTTGCAGTCTCTGCAGCCATACACTAACAGCTTAAATTCAGGTTTCAGACCAGCAGCTTATCAGTCCCGTTAGGGCGATGAGTCTTCCACCGTCTCAGGAAGGGGTCACCAGTCACTACCACCTTCTCCCTGTGGTGATGTCACTTTATAGCTTTTAGGGTACACACATCCACATCTTTACTGGTCTCTACAGTATCCCTGCTCATCATCTGAATAAGCAGCTGCCACAGAATGGGATGCAGAAAACGGCAGCCACTGTCCTCCCTTCCTCCCTGCAAAGTGCCCAGTCTGTCCCCTACTACTGGCACTGTGGCACCTTTCTAGCTTTCATCCCTGAAGGCCTCCAAACACCTTCCTGCTGATGAAGTCTCTAAGATCATTCGTGTTAGTTGAAATAACCAAATAAATTCTTTTTATAAATTTTTCAATTTTCTGTTAGGGGATTGTTTTTGCCACCAGATGGCAATAAAAGATGGGTATGCCTGAGGAGCAGTCTCGCAACAAAAGACACTTGCACTAAAGCTCAGCAACTTCAATAGAAGAAAGCATCTGCAAGACTTCAGGAAAAAAAAATAATATCAGAATTGTCTTTTGAACCTTATGATGATTTACTCTCCACTTAGTGTTCTAATTACAAGGACTGAAACAAATGTGGATATTGTACATATGACTCATTAACCTAAAAACGTCCACCTCAATAATGATTTTCAAAATGTTAATCTGCCACTTCTCTAGCAAAGAAACTGAAGAAAGACCATGAAGAAAATCTGAAATTCCTCCAAAAAGAGTTATCAAAATGAGCAAAATAACCCTCCTAGAACCAGGATGCTTTAATATGTAAACAACAAACAACAGGATGTATATAGCAGGCAATGTATTTTTAACAAGCAGAATACCTACGACAAAGGCTTCACCCAAAACCTAAGTACATTTTTTGTTGTCACTGCTGTTCAAAAAACATACTACTCGGTCTCAAGAAACGCAGATAATTATTTCACTTCCACAGGCAGAAGAAAGCACACGAAGAGGAATAAGAGATTGCCTAAGGTTATACAGAATGTGTAGCAACGGGGCAGGGGGGGAGAAAAATTTAAAAAAAAAGGTAAGAACCCCCCCCCACTCACCTCTCAAGACCTTCTCGGGTGTTTCAAGTCATCACCTTCTGTGGGAAAATCACTTGGGGGGGGGGGGGGGGGCTGAGATTAGA
>JAVJGI010000032.1:8750473-8772648 GCA_035590275.1 Ibycter americanus | reverse complement strand
CGCCCAGGAGATTAGAGAAAACTGGGGTCCAACAGAAGTTGTAGTATTACAGAAACCTTTTTAGGGTAAAATACAGTTGCCACTTTCAGGACGGTTGGCATGCACCAAATCTACTCCACCAGAGTTCCCTAGGCAACACAACCTGCTAGCCTAGAGAAGCAGTGGAGAGTGGAGCAGAGTGGAAACACCATGGCCAGGCTCTGCTCTACTCCCTGCAAGACTGGGAACTTGATGGTACCATACAGTCGATAAGCTGCACAGCAGCTGTCAAATGGGAGATACAAGAGATGTCTGTTGCTGAGCCAGCAACTGTGGCAAAATCACTTTCCTTTAGAAATTAGAAATGATTCTAATGAGCAAGGCTCACCTAAGGAAACTGATCTTGCCAGAGTCACCCGCCTCCAAGGTATGACCACCCCTCATCGAGCATGTGCTTTATATTTTTTATTGGCTATATCTTTCAACAAGAAGCAAAAGAATTTTACATCAATCAATAATAAAAGAATCTCGGGCTAAAGTCACTCAAGCTCCACCTGAGAGTAAAGAAAAGTATAAACCGTGAATGAACGAGGGGAGAAGTTAGGGAAGACTCCATCGTAACTTCGTTAACAGTCGACAGGCTGGATCATCTCCCCCATAGGGATGCCTGTTGGGTAAGAACTTCGCCTTATGCACACTAAGTAACTAACTCACACTAGCTGTTATTAGTGATTATTGTTTTGGTTGTATATCACTTCAAGCTTGTTTTTGCAGACAGCCCCTATCACCGGCAATCACGAACCTTAATTTGTCACAATTTTATAACAAAGAGTGTTATTCCATAAACTGTTAGTGTGAGCCCTTTGTGAGCGCTAGCAGTTGCCAGCAGCAGGTGACGTACTCGAATAAAGTGGGCAGACCCGCCGAGGGGTCCCCCCGATGCTGTTGGTGCATTTCCCTGAACACGTCAGCCGAATCAGCCTCCGATCCAGCAGGACTGTTCAGTGAAGGGTCCCTGTAACAGGACACTGACAGAATGGCCGGGCACAAGGGTCTCTGCTTTCCTGGGGCACTGACAGACAGATCAAACACCAGGGGCAGAGAAAATCTCCCCCCACTTTATGTGACACCTTGCCAAAACTTACTCAGCAGCACCATTTAAAAGTATCTACTAACTCCTAGAAAAAGTATTTAATCTTACTGATGTATTAGATCAAAGAATCCCCAAGCTAGGAAGTATACTGAAAGTTGTGAAACAAAAACTTAGAATGCTTAAGAAATAGTTTTTAACATATAAATTAGGGCATACCAACTCAAAGGAAGAAAAACCCACCAGCCCACTAGCCCTCCTTTAAGAAATCATGGTAACACAAAAATCACTACAGGTTAACATGCTGGCTGGCAAAAATTGCAGAGAGAATATAAAGAGTTGAAATGGAACTCATGTATCTTATGCAGAACTCCATCATGTTGCTCCAAGACTACTGAACACTAACACAGCCTTAAAACCCTTATCCCAGGTAGCTGTTTGCCAACACTTACATCTTAAAGACACACAGGGAAAAATCCTTATAAAAGCACAACTACAGGCATATGTAATGCATTCCTCCTCCTGAAAAGGAATCATAAGTAAGAAAGCGAGAGACCAGCCCTCTGCACTCATTGGTAACTGCCGAAATATCACAACAGTTTAGCATTTAAAATACATGCTGTCTGGTGAGAAAGAATGAGCTCCCTGTATCTTATGCTGCAGCAAATACCAAAAGAACCAGCATGCCTTTTGCCTCCATTCAGACATCAGACCCTCACAAAATAAACTGCCCTCACATCAAACTTCTCGCCCAGGAAAAGAGCAGGTGGAATTCCTCCCAGGTACATTCTCTGAATGGCTAAGCTAATTTATCACAGCTGTCTTGCCTGCCTGGTAAAACCTGAAGCTCCCCATCAGACAGCCTCCCAGTTAACAGTCCCCTGTTCACATCTGTGCCTTCCAAAAACCCACTGAATTGCATCTTCCCATGTGGGACTATTTTCTCCAAAACCATTCTCTAGTCTGAGCTCCTTCAGAGACTAGCAACAACAAAGGTACAAGAGTCTTGTTTAGACCTGACACTAGACATTCCCAATGCTGTGGAATTTCCCAGGGCCAAATGCAGTGACCAGAGAGAATATCCAGCTGCACTTGGATTGCTTAGCATGGTTGGTGTCAGATGAGAACTTTTTTTTAGTTGTGACTTCTGGGTAGGAAACAAAGCTGCTTCTCCAGAATTTAGGTCTGTTTATTACAGAACAAAGACTGCATACTTATTTGGTTCAATTCTCTCTTCCAGCAAGACACTGAATATGCCATTTTTCTTCAGTGAAGAGGAGCAACTGAACTGAAAACACACGATGAAGAATAAGAATAAAAATTGTGACCCTACCTACAAGACTGCCAATGAACTACTTTGGGACAAATAATGAGTATCAGCCTTTCACTGCAAGAAGCCACCTGGGAGCCTCAAAGTATTTACAAGGTGCAGACTTGTTCGCCTCCTCTAGCCAGTATGTAATTTATTGGATACAGGCCACATTTACCATTTCATGTGAAATGCAGCTGGGCAGTCTCAAAAGACACTTAAAGCAGGATAGCCAAGAACAAGTCAGAGTCCTTCAGAGGATGTTATTTTTAACATCCATATTTTGACTTATTCTATGCTACTAGGTATTTCTCACATTATCAAACTCAGAGGAAAATAGTCACAGCTACTAAAGACTGACTTGTCAGTTGCAATATTTAATTAAAACCTTTGTCTTTGCCTCCAAGATTTCAGTAAAGTACAGCATTTGCATGGATGTGGAAGCGCAAATGGCATAAAGCCATTTAGGAATTGTACTGTTCCCATCAAAATATGTTAGTGATTAAAGCAGGTCAACAGGTCACTACAAAATAGCTTTGTACTAATCACACAGGATTTTTTTTAAAAAAAGAGGAAGTAAACAAAATTCTAAAAAAAACACTCCACACCTCACGAGATAAATTTCTTAGTATTGAATTGTTTCATGCTACCCCTTGCATATTCACAGGGGTAACAGCTCTTTACCCAGATGTGTCAGGTCTTTCAGATGTTGGAGGGCCCCTGATAACTCCTCACCATCAAATCCTGCTGCTCCCTTCCATGACATGACATGTCCAACCCCAATAATGAGTGGTCAAAGATTCCTCTTACTTGGGTGTGCACAAATGCCTCAGCTGCCAATCTTTATCTCTTAGTGGAGAGACTCAAAGGTAAATGAAGCTTTAACCTCCTCTGTCAATCAGATTCACATTCCAAAAAGATTCTCAGCCAGTTCCAAAACGTTGCTAAAATATCTTGCAGTCATCTCTGCATGCCTATATAGAAAGTGCCCCCTCCCTCCCAAGGAATACTGTAAGATTAAGAATAATTACTTTTAAAAGAGTCAAGCAAGATCTTAGGATTAGAGATCAGTTAAGTTTGCTACAGCAGCAAGAACCTGATACAGTCCTCTAATTACTTTCTATAACATTTCAGATAATTATGGACTTGATAAAAATCAGTCCAGCATCTGCTTCCTGTAAAAGAACACTGTGCTTCTCTAAGCAGTTTTATTTTCTTTTTTTAAAATTAGTTCAGAAAGATAAAGGTGGCTTAAAAGATAAAAGTTATTTGGAATTTCACCACCAAAAACAACAACAGTGGAACAAAGTTTAAAGAAAGTAACAAAATAATTAACGCTTGCATTTTAAAGGTCTTGGCATCTAATCCCAAACAAGAAATACACAGCTTTTCCCAAAGGGAGAAGTATGCCTTGGCATCTAGGAAACATGAAATTAGGCTGAAGCTCAATTCTCCAAAATTTTTGATGGTTTTTTGGTGCTATTTAAGTTACAATGAAGAACTGCTCTTGAGCACAGAAGGTACCTATACAAAAATCTAGAGACCTAAAGCTAGTAATACTATGTGAACATATTAATGGGGAAAACACCAGAAAGACAGAAGCCCTTTCATTGCCCCCTCAACCAAGTGACAATGACGATTTTACAAAGTAGGGCAATACAGACCAGTCAGGGTAAGTTTAGGATGCATGTCCAGGAATAAGTATTTAACCACTTAAGGTTAGACTGTAAGAGTTTGCTTACTAATTCACATGTCCCTGCAGTTTAGTCATTTTGTTAGGATTGCCAGCACAGGGCTCGATTCTTTTCTTTCTTCTGCTCTTAACAGGGTGCTGGGAAAATTAGATGAAGATTCTCCATAGGTAGGCCTTATTCATGCATATCTGCACGCTCTGTCAGAGACCAAAAGCCACGTATGCTGAAATGGCAAGCGTTCATATCTCCAACTAACACAAACTTCATCTTTTAATGTATGTAAAGTACTACAAGCATATTACACACTTGAAAATCCTAAAGTTTCTAAGCTGACCACAGAGAAATACTGGATTCCACAGTTTTCCCTTACCTTCCACAGTACAAACACTACAGAAAATTTCATAAAGGCACTGAAAGTATGAATGTGCTTTAAAAGCAGTAATTCAGAAAAAAACCTGAAGCCTAGGCAGACTGGAGTCTACCTGCCTGCTGAAAAATGAAAAGACCTTTTAGGAAAAACAATATGCACAAAAACTTAATTACACCTCACATGCAGGGACAGACTGAAGTTCTACAGGCAACTTCAATTTTCTTTTTTCCTCAGTTTCATCATGTTCCATAACTTAAAGAGCACTTTTTATTTTTAAATGCTGTTCTGGATGTTATTTCATTTGTTTTTACTATTTTAAGTAGAAGTCAATAGTAAACCAATTTTGTTGCTTACATTGGTTTAGAAGCAACAACAACAACAAAATCTGAATGATAGAAAACCGTAGCTGCTTTTATGTATGCTAGGGAACTGAGCTACACAACAGCAGATTAAGCGCCTCTTGGAAGAGTACAAAGTGGTGAATTCGGATGAAAGATCTCAATACGTCAACACAGCTCAGTGGTATACCATACTGTATTTTTATTTTCGACCAGACAAATACACAGAAACCTTGTTCTCCCCCAGTCTACCTTCTGCTCTACTTAGTGCAGTGAGCCCAACCAAAAAAGACAAGTCATGAAAACAAGCTGTGTGGAATCAAATCTGTGTACACTGGAGCATGAGTTAAAGGTAGAAGTACAGCAATTCTGTTGTATTAACTAATACAACTGTAAAGCTCATCAAGAAATTAATAAATCAAAAGCTAATTTCTAAAACACTTTGTATTTAATAATGTTTCTCCACTTCTTCAATTTTGATCTTGGATTAAATTTATTCTGTGGTCTAGGATTTAGATTTTAGTGTTTTCCCAGATGGGACAGTGCGATTAGTTGGTCCTGAGCATACAGTTTTGAAGCAGCGGGCCTTTGTTCCAGTCTAGTTGCACCTTTTTTCACACTGCTCAAGTTTTTTCGGAATTTCTTTTAACCCCTGCTCTAGTACATCAGCACTTTGTCCAGGCATTGAACAAAAAAAAGAGAAGGAGGTTACCTGTTTTGGCAGTGATGAGTTGCAGGACCAATGGTCGTCTCGTCACAATTCCAGAACCTCGTGGAAGAAAATCTCTAGAAACATTAAATAAATAGTTACTAGCCAGAAAGCATTGTCCAGTTACATAAGATAGTGGACTACTTTGGAACCTCCTCTATCCCTTCAGCTGCAATAAAAATGGAAATTTAGTGGGAACAGATTTACATCAAACACTACTATAAAGTAGGGCTGTTAATCTTGGTTCAAGATAGCAGCAGGTCATTAGACAAACACCTATTAAAACTAAATTACTGTCTCAGGGCATTACCAATTCTCTTTCTTCATGACCATCACATATAACAACTCAAAAGTCACCTCGCATAGTAAAAGTACCTGAAGCCATGCCCACATTTATCAGGCTCTCCAAAATAAACGTGTCTACACTGTATACTTTATTTGAAGAGGATATGGACATATGAACACACAGACTCTCTCGTACCACACCAAAGCTCTGGCCAAACTCTGCACCTACTCTTTCACACACTTCTACCAGTTCAAATCCTCAAATAACTTTTCCAGCAACACATGTGCCCAGAAGTTTTTGAGTGAAAGCTGAACACTAGAAGTACTCTGGGACAGCAGGAAGAAGCGTCCTTGGACCAGAAAGCAAGCAATGAAGCAAGACAGCAACTCTGTCATATCATTATACATCCCCATGACCCTTTCCATGCCTCCAAAGACAGGGAGACTCCCTACGCAACTGAAACCCTAGAAAAACTTTGAACCAATTGTTAGTTGCGAAACCAGTGATCAGAAACTCAAAGCAAACTAACGGACCTTTTTTCCAGGGTCTTCCCTAGTTGCCATACCTATTATACTCTTACAAACCTTGCCATGAGGTTCAGTGAGGGGCTGTGAAGGGTGCTCCCTTCAAATAAGCACCTTCAGAGGAATAAAATTCAGAGGTAAACAGTTTCACAATCAGCTTAAGCTCGCTGAAATCTCCTCCTTTTTCCTACCTTAGCAGGGATGCTGAATCACTTTCTTGCTTGCCTTAGCAGCGTTGCTAACTCACCTCTCCAGCTCGGGTGACAAGCAATGCAGCAAATGGTTAGAGCATGAATTTTTAGTGAAATCACAGAGCTGATCAGGGTGACCGTGTTATCACATGTGCTAGTGCCAGTACGAAGAGTGAGGCCGGAATGTGCAGTGTGTTTGTTTGGGAGGGATAGGGAGAAGGACAAGAGTCAAAGGAAGCAAGATACAGCACTGTCAGCCCCTTAGAACTGCTTAGATGGGTCTGCTCGAGCCGCTTGAGAAACCGCATCTTACCTATAATCATTGCATATTGTCATACTGACCTTCTGCTACTTAACAGATGCCTGATTTTAGCAGTTCCTTTAAGGCAGCACAGAAAACTACAAGGTTTAAAACAAGCCTAGAAGGTACAGCTGTGAAAAACAAAACACACAAATGCTGCACCAAACTTCATGATACTATTTGTGCAAATCAGAGGATATTAGGTCTTGAGGAATCACAGGTAAAGAGGTTCAGGAATGCAACAGTGAACCTCTTTCCACAGGTGCTAACAAGGTAACAAAGCTTTGGCAGCCTGCAGAAGAGAAATATGGCAACTCTAGCCATGATGCAAGCTCTGAAGATCTCTTTCCCAACCTAGCATGTAAACACAAAAAAATAAAAATAAAAAAATCACATAAGCAAGCAGTTCTAAGGCTCTGAGGAACAAGACTAGCTGTCTGCTGTGCCCCACACCACTTTAGAACTCCCCAGCATTTTGAATGAAACAATGTCAATTTCTAACTAAAAGTCTTGGGTTCTCAGTACCTATTAACATGCGCTTACAGTATGATTATTCTGCAAAACAAAGATAAAAGCACACCACAAAAGGAGAGGCTGTTCAAACGCAAGCTAGCTTGTTAAACTTCTATACTGGAACATATCTGCAGGCAAAAGCACAAATAATTAGGAATTCAAATAATCTCTAAAACAAAGATAATGCAAAAACATCAGGCTACTGATTTAAATTTGCTGCAATGTTTTACAACACTTGAGACAACAACAGAATACAAGAACTAGCTTAAAGAGCTGCCAAAGGCCTTCAAAAAGATCTATCGTAATTTCAGTACCTATCAATGGAGAGAAACCCATGTCTCTGTGAAGTACCATCTACTGATATGTTCTCATGGGGAACTGGAGAAAATTGTAACAGGAACATACTCATCCCTCTGTACACACTGAAATGACAGCAGCCCAGGATGTAGAAAACCTTACTGAGATTATAGTTTCAAGCATTTCAGGTCTGATTTAAAAAAAAAAAAACAACAACAAAAAAATATTTTCTCATCAGGAAGCTAAAAGGAATTGCTATTCAGGACAAACTGATCACACAAAACAAACTAGGGCCCTCTGCCACACCACATGAGGCAGTAAAATCCTTCAGGGAGTCAAAGGCTGGAAAGACGTAATGATTTTCTGCTTCAGACTAAAGTACATTGAGAGATACAGAACACTGCATCAATGCAACTCCTAGTTATACAACACCAACCTTTCCTCAACAGCAAAATTACAAAGAAATGTAAGACAACCATTTTCCTTCAGAACATCCTCTTAACATGCCCAAAATAGATGGCATTCAATAACCCTCTCTAATAATCTGAACTATCGTCAAAAAGCCCATCATCTGTTCAAGCAAGCATCAGCAGAGAGACATTCCTGCTTGGTGAGAGGGCAAGCTGTGTTGATCACATAACCAACTAAACAGTGTGCAGCTGAAGGGCATAACGTTTCTGCTTCAAATGCACAGGCTGAAGAGGAAAAAAACACAGGGAATGAGGGTAGCAAGGGGTTCATGGGGACAGTTCAGGAGAAAACTCCCCCACCCTTAACTGCTGAATGGGTATTTTACCTCTATGAAAGAGACATTGACCTGCCCCCCACAGGGACGGAGAATTTTTTTTTATTTGTGTTTAAACATTTGAAATTACAGCTTCAGCCACAAGGTGATGGCATCTGTGCACCTCAAATCAGATGTTACAAATAAATACATAAACTCTGCTTCTAGAAAAAGGCACTTCTTTGAACACACACAGAAAAGTCAGTCAAATCTGGGACATAACTTGCACTTTTTTAGGAAAAGCAAAATAGTACCACATTACAATTCTAGCAGGAAGGGAATCAGATTAAATACTGTACAAATGCTTCTGCAGAAATGCCTACTTTGATATCCATAAGACAGGATGCAGGTCTTCTTCCCCTCCCCTTGCTACGGAAAGCATTCTACACAGGGTTTGTCAGTGGTGCTGAAACAAACCAAACCAGTGTATTAGGAATGGCCCCACACCCTCATTTTTCCATAAAATGCCTACCTAAATAAAATGTTTCTTAAAGAAGGAAAAAAAAAAAGTAGCTTCAGCAGCAAGAAATATAATAGGACTGAACACAGCCAAGTCACAAGGGCTCCTTCCGACCAAAATGCTGATGCTCCTCTGTGCCCTGGTGGCACGATTCACATTCTTTTAAGGACAGGTTTGACGTAGCTGCTTTTCCGCAGCTTTTGGTCAGCGTGTACAGATGCGTACAGTGAGAGTCGGGAGAAAAATGACATCAGAGTTGAAGCAGCTGCAAAGAAATCCTCCTAGAACATAACAGATGCCTGAGAATTTGTGCGCAGACACTGACAAGGGAGAGAAAAGACTGTCTTCTGTGGCGAGGGGCGCGAGCCTGCGAGCACCTGCGTGCACGACTGCAAGATCATTTAACAATTACAAGGAAACCAGAATGAAACACATTGTGCAAGAACAAAGCTGAGAATGAAAGATATGCTCCTTTAAAAGATACGCATCCTACATTAAGAATCAAACTACTTTTACGTGTTTATTCTCAGAGCCTTTTCAGCAAAAGGCACTCTGCTGACAACAGCTATACCAGCTCGGCAGCAGCGCTGCTGTGACATGACAGTTCAGAGACCGGCTGCAAAGCCTGTCCAGTGTTGCCCAGCCGGTACTGAATATATCACATGCAAATAAGATGCAAGCAGCCAGGTCTGCCAGAACATCACTTCAATAACTCTTCAATCTTAGAATGCACTCGTCTGTTAGAATGCCATTAAATATTTTCAAGAGCAAAATATTTTCAGGGCTAAATAATTTTTACCCTAAAAGCTACAAAACTCATGTCTAACTGCATAACATAAACTGTACTGTCTTCACTCTCTAATACTGCCTCATTTCCAGTATCAGAGATCTGGACAAGTGTATCTACTCAAACATTTGTTTAATGTGTAAAGGTAACAGATATTAGTTTGAATTTGACTTGCTAAACCCCAAGTCTCAAAAACTGATGTCACAGTATGATGAAACAAGTTCTCAATGGCCATACCATTAGCAGTTTATAACTAGAAGACAGAGCTCTGGTCTTTGCTACAGTAGACTATTGTAACAAAAAAAAAAAACAAAAAACAAAAAACAAAAAAAAGGTTCATGTCTCTGTATGTTGTCTTTCTGTTACCATACCCTCTTTGACTGATGGTCAGAAAGCAAACAAACTGAAAAATTGGACAATCCATTAATGAGTCCCATGCAAGAGAGGGGAACACCCTTCCAAATTTCAGAAAGGGCAGAAACCACAGTGAAATGCTGAAAAGCAAACTAGACGTGGGCTCCTTCAGTGAGGCTGTCTCATTATAATGCAGGGCTATATTTACAAAGAAAAGAACACATATCAAACAAAATATAAACATAATGTGTTCCAAAGGGATTTCCAGGTAGGGCAACAGTTTTCATTGAAGAGCTCTCTAGCACACTAGCACTATTTATTATGTTAATAAAAAAAAAAAAGACAAAACAGAAGAACCCCCAGTTTGTGTGAAGAGCAATGATGCCTCACCATTTAGAACTTAATTGTGGTTTCAAAACAGTAACTTAAATCTGCTATACTTCGCCAGTATAGTACTGAGAAATATTCTGCACTTTGCTCAGTTACATGGTCAGTATTACACAGGAGAAATAGTGATTAATTTACATTTAAACCAATATAATTAATTCATATAAAACATAAGGGGAATCCAGGAAATCAAATCATGGAGGAAAATGTCAATGATTACACAGTAATTGCATTAAAGACCTAAGAACAAGTAAAACTGAGAGTGATGAATTGTCAGAAAAATCAGAAGTCCCTGGAAAGAAAAAGCCTCCCCATTTTTCACAAAGGATGGAAACCAGACAGGCTCAGGATAAGAGCCATAATTCTCTTAAAGAAGATCACAAATGGCTCATCTACATGTATTTCATTTTGCCAAACAACATTGGTAACGTTACTTGTAAAAGTTTTTCCACTAACTCAAAGTTCATCCCAAAACCCTAACCTTCCCTCCAATGCAGAAAGACCACGTTCCATGAGCAGCTAAAACGAACAACACTGCCGTCGCAGCATTCCACACAGGCCTTTATTCCCAAGGACTGCAACACAGCTTCAGTTGCAATAGGAAGCAATTATGCCCAAAGCCAACAGTTTTCCCAGGCCTTTTTCCAACACAGTGTTTATTGTTTTATACAACTCCAGCCTGGCACACTAGGAGCACTTGTGGCTCACGGTGGCTGCTGAATGGCCGCATCTCGTGTGAAAGAACACACTGATTCACAGTGAACACTTACACATACCTATACAGCCAGCATCTCCCGGCTCTGTGGCAAATGTACACTGTACAGAAGTACTACAAAAGGCTTTCCTTTTTCTGGCATTTATCATGTTTAGCTTCAAAGTGCTACAAAAAAACAAAACAGGGAAAAGCATGGTCTAGTGCAAGCCTACAGAGGGCAGATATTAATAATTTCTAAATTTTTTCCTCAGGTTCACTTTTTAAAAGCCATAAACCAAAACCAGTGAATTTATAACTAAAGAACTCTTAATGCTGAAAGTATGCACATTCATTCTACGTCACCTGCTCTTGCTCCTGTGCTCACCAACATCACAGAGGACTCAGCAGGAGATCCTTCACACACTTCTGTTCATTACAAAGCAAGGTAAGTCCAAGTGATGGGAAATGTACTTTGCATTTAAGCAGCGGCTTTCTTAGGAATTAAATTCGGAGCGTTGAGTGAAGTACTTTCTGAAAGGAGCTTTGTCATCACTGATGCTAGACATCACTATTTATTTTTCCTTAGTGGCTTCAGAAGCACAATTCCTCTACCTTCCAAATGACAGTACAAAGATAACCCCGGGACACATTTTCAAGAAGTCTCAAAAGCTTCAAGGCACTACCTCTGTTGTGCTTTGATGTTCTCAACCATGTACCTTTTTTTCTTCCCGCCCCAGTAATATAGTAGTATACATCACTTTCTACAACACACTGATATTTGTCTATACATATTGTTCCTCATTAGCTCAAAGTACAGAGACCAATTCTTATCATCAGTCACCACTTGATCCCTCACCTCCTTTCATTAGTTACAGAAGAGTGTTTTTTGTTTTGTCACAATGTCTGCCAGTCAAGAGTGTCTCCCACAGCTTTGTTCAATGGCTGCAAAATCTCAGCCTAACATAACAGGGCTTACATAAAGGTGAACAAAATAATTAATCCTCTTTCTTGAAGACCAATGATACCTGTCTTGATTAGGCCTACTAGGCAAGATAAACGCATTAAGAGACTGTGGATTTTTAGTGATCTCAGATGTATTGGCTACTGAAGTTCAATACCAGTCTCGCCAAGGTTTTTTTGTAAAGCACACAGCATAGATGCTGGCATCCTTATCACGACACTTTAGCGTCTAGTTCAAGCTCTCTAGTGAAGTTTGGTCTCAGTTTGCAGTAACCATTCTTTCAAGGTAAATCTTCCCTCAACTGAGAGATCATTTTAATGAACCTGCTGAATCAAGATGTAGTCCAATACCCAGGAGCAGGAACTACACATTACAGCCCATGCAGTTTGGGCATGTCTTTAGGAGTGAGAAACTGAGTATCCAGACATCCTAGGGCTGTTAACTATCTCTTCCTTTCAAGCAGGGTGGATAAATTTCATGTCTTTGAGAAGCCATTTTCCAACCCAGCAATGTCCTTCATCACCATTGTTTAACTACTGGAACTGAACAGCCAAAACAGGGACATCCCAATTATCTTATCCATCACTTTCAGGTAAGCAGACAAGTTGAATCAATAAATAATAATAATAATAATATATTAATAAACTTGAAACTCTTGCACAGCACTATAACCTAGCCACCTAAAAGGTCTCTTTGCATCTCTCTGCCCTCACCCTTTCATGGAGTTGAGACCACCTATACATAAATCCAGAGGAGAATGGTACAAAACAATGCACCCAAGCAGATCTAACCATGGGAATATGACGAGCATTGACTCTAAAGGTGAGAAATAGGGTATTTTTGAAAAGCCCTTGAAGAACTTCAAATAAAATGGCAAGGGATTTCAGTCACGCTAGCTGGCCACTTCCCTACCAGCTAAGTTCAGTGACAATGCTTCGGCACCACTAAGGCAAGAAAGCAAAGCTTGAGATTTCCTTTTCATGCAGAAGGCTGGAGACAGAGCAGGCTTAGAAGTCACTGTCATTATACTTCTCTCCTATCTGGAAGATGCTTTCTTCAAGTAGCAGCAGCATATCTACTCAATAAGCAACCAGAAATTACTACATCTCCCCTATTAAAGTAAACTTTATAGGGCTGTGAGAAAATCAGTGCCAAAAATTACTCTAGTCCCAGTGGTGAAGTCTCCTGTTAAAGACAACTGGAGTTAAGAGGTTCTCCAAAGTAAGGGACATCTGTCTAAGAACAAACCGACCATTATTAGTACCCCAAATCTAACATCATATTTTGAGAGCAGTGACAGTACCTCCCATTGCATTTCTGCACAGAAAAAGGGAAGCCTTTTCACTGAAGCAAGGAAAGAAAATGCACTTCTTAGTATTAAAAAAAATAAAAATCTCTTAAGTGATAAAAAGTTTTAAAGTCTCAATAATGTTTATAGGACTGAAAACTTGCCATACACAGCTATGAAAACTTGCCAGGCAAAAACATTAAAGTGGTAAGATGAACGCTGCTCTGTTTGCAGTGATTATGCTCAGGCTGTAGGCTTGCTGTATTAACAGATCGGGAAGTTGCCAACGTGCGGTCTCGTCGGCAAGCCACTGTATGCATGATGCATCTGTCCTCCCTGGCAGGCATCCAAAACTTTGCTGCATCATCCTAATTCCATTTGTGAAAATGCCCTTTTTCCTCTTTCTCTTTTAAGATTGTACAAAAGCTTCTGCTATTTCCTGCCCAACGGTGCTCTCCATCAATTCCAAGCAGGGGTGGGGAGGGGGGAGTACCACAAAACACAAAAAAACCCCAACAATTCTCAGAATTTTTGTGTCAAAAAGAATAAAGCAGACTTTGCAGGACAACTGCATTCTCCCTAATCAGATACGTTTGCCTTTAGGAAAGGCCTAATTTGCATAGGATGTTGGTGCATAAAAGCCCATCCATTCTCAGGATGAATGCTAATGCATCAAGATTTTGAATCTCAATACAAGAAATTAACAACAAAAATTCTTTACTCACTTTAAATTGTTGTCAGTGCTCTAAATAGAAGTTGGGGCTTTTTAATCACATCTGCCCAATACTATTAACAATGTATCTTTAGAAAAGATTTGAGTAAAACATCTTCCTCCATAATATAATCAGATATAACCAGGAAAAAAAATAAATCTGATTGCAAGGATCAGAAAGAAAACAACATGTCCCCAACGCTGCAGGCATATCAGCTAACTACTATACAACTACTTGCATACAGCAAATAATTCACCTCTGAAGACTTTGTCATGACAAACACTTTGGATATTGCAAATTTCAGTGCTGTCATCAAAAACCCAGACAAAATAAGCTCCTGCCCTTCCTCCCAAATCACACTGTCCTGAACTCAGATCTATCTGTACAGACTTTTTAAGCAGTGGTATAGCATACAACCACCTATGCCACATCCCAGTCAAGACCAAAAACTTTGCCTCTTCAGAAGCACTGTGAAAACACATTCACCTCTTTTGTGATGAACAAGGTGTCAAACTGTACAACCACCTTTCTTGGTACAATACAAGCCATTTCACATTATTTTGCAGAGCTGGAATGTAACTGGATACAATTCTTCTACTCCCTCCAGAATGCATACACGATGGGAACTGCAGTATAAATACAGCCTGAATTTACAGACAGAAAGACAACTACAGGAGGAAGGGGGAAGGGGGATGTTTCCAAAACAAGTGATTCAAGTCTCTCAAACAACTTCTCTTCTCTAGCCATTTTATCCTTTTTTACCTGGCCATTTATCCTGCTTTGAGTCTGCAGCATGTGCAAATGAATATATTGTCCATGTAACGCCAATGTAAAGTCTGTGTAGCCAAATGCTGAAATTTAGTATCAGCCATGATCTCCCCTCTCTCTGCTCATCAGAAACTGAATTATTACCACGAGAAAAAATGATACTAAAAGTCTGACCAAAACAGTGTTTTATGCAGCTGCTTCCCCGAACACTAACAAAGTCATAATGCTGGAGCTGGAGGTCTCAGCCCAGACTCCTAAGGCTTTCCAGCCTATTTCCCAGATCTGACAGACGTTGGGGATCTTCTGTCAACATTTGTTTAGCACCTGAACAAATTAACAGGTGAGCACACAAGGGCATAACACTGCCTCTGATGGATTATGCTAAAATTTCTTCAGCAGCTTCCAGTTTGGCTGCCAAACAGATCTGGAACATAGCCCATTTCATCCACTGTTGTGCAGCAGAGGCTAGAGCAGTCTTACAGTTGTTCTCACACTTGGCACACAGAGCCCTGTCCATTCTCTGCAAGCGATTTACACATAGACCATTTTAGAGCATCCTCTATAGCTAAGCACCACTGAATAAATACATGTGTACATTCTTAGGCATCTGCACTGTACATAGTAAACAAAGTACCAAGTGCTTAAGGTTAATCTAGCTTTGATTATATCATCTATAAGAGTGGAAACCTAGCTGTGTTACAGCAAATAGTAAATCTCCTGCGTATGTGACAGATGAAATCATGGTGATTTTGCACGGGAGCCAGGATGCAGAAATACCATGCTAGGTAATGAATCAAAAGCATAACTTCCACACACAAATTATAAAAGCTGACATTATCACTAGACACTTCAGCTGAAAACCTCTCTTATCTACAGCTAGAGTCTCCTTTGCATCCCAGAGGCTATCACAGACAACAGTACTTGGCAGTACATCAAAGCCCAGCATGCAGTTAAATGGGATTTTGCTCCTCTCTAGTTCAATAATGCTGCCTTGTTCATTTCAATGCAACTTGCCGAAGAAAAAGATGCAAGGTCACAGTTAAATAATGCTCATTTCCTGTTCTCAGCATATTTACACTACAGGCTTTACACTGCAGACACACAACATTAACAGGATTCCCAGTTAACTCACTATACACAAGCACAGCAAACAAGGTGAGTTCACAGGCTTCTGTTTACTAGGCAGCCTTATTTTGAAATGCACTGTTTAAAAAAAAAAAGGGGGGGGGGGGGTGAGAAAAAAGAAAAAATGGCTTCTGCCCCTTTGTGCTTGCAATCTAGGAAGATATTGTTTAAGAAACCCATGAATACATAAAGGAGTATAATCAATTTGCTCACTGATTAACTGATGGATATCAAACCACAAACACTACGTCTCTCAACAGCTAAGAGGCTAGAGGCACAAGCTAAACACCAACAAGGGTCCCTTTTGGGAAGAAGAAACACTGCTACATCTCAGCTGTTGAAAGCAGAATCCAGTACTTAGTTTTGGTGCCATATATATATATCATAAGCAGCCATCACACAAAGCAGAGAAATACATAACAACAAGTTTTAGACTACAATCACAGTTATCCCACACCGATTTTAAGATTATATGCTAACCTCTTCCTTTAGAAATAGAATCAACTTTAAAATAACGGAGTAAAAATCTAAATTCTACATACAGTTAAGGCAGAGTAAAGAATCGAGGCATATACACGTGGATACAGATGCAGGTAAGGTTTAAAAACCAGTTTGAGGTCATACCATAAATCAGTGGCAGATAAGAGAACAGTGTCTGTACTTCTACTCCACAGCTGCAACCCATAGCAGCATCACTCCCTATGTTTACAGGTGAATGTCCAAACAATCATATTATTAACATCTGTTTATCTGAACTGGAAAGCCTTGTTTGCTATTTCATCTACAGAGAAAATAAGATAAGCTTGAAACATTAGCAGGAGCAATGCCCATCAAGAAACCGCAAAACAACAAAGGTGCTTGTTATTTGTTGATTTCAACACTATAAAACCCTGAGTACAGGCTCGTTCCGGAAGGCAGCAAGTATGGGGATTTATAATGTTATACAGCAGCCTGGAGAGTCAGACAATCGGTTGACTTTTCAGAACTGTCTCTGTATTAAGAATCAGGAAAATTTAGATAAAGTGGATACCTATGGTCTGAAAAAAAGGAAAAAAAACCTACACAAACCTCTCACTAGATGATGATTCACCTTTAAAAATGGTCAGAGGTGTGCACTCACCTTCAGTACCTTGATGGATTGAACTTCCAGTAGCAACTGCCACTGAATTTGTAGCATCGATTCCTCAGTAGGTGCTCAAGACCAGACTGGGGGGTTTGAGGGTTACTTTTTGCAGGGCTTTAAGGTTTTTCTGAAGTCTAGGTCTCAGACTTCAAATACTAAGCTTGTGTTCACTAAACCACTACAATGCCCTAATTGTACATAGTATGCCAAAGTTATATTAAGGCCCAATGCGTATGTATTTTCACTGGTACTCTTTACAAAAGTGTTAAAGTGGTACTTATTGATTTAGCATCTCTGTAAACTGTTTGATACACTGAACTTAAATGCCAGAATATAGGTCAGGGCTCCCAATACTATGCCTCATTACAGAGTAGAGCTTTTCCTAACACAGAAGAAATCTTTTAGTTGGTAAAATTTAAATGCCAGAAATCAGAGACACGGGTCCTCAAAGCAGTTTTAGAGGAGAACTTTTACTTTACACGGGGAGGGGGGGTGGGTAGGGAATAACCAGCATATTTGTTTACATGTCTGGTTTTAATTACACATTTGCTTTACTTTGCATATATCAATTCCCAAGAAAATGAACTTAAAATCAACAGTGGAGTTACATTTAAGGACAGAACCATGCCATCTATATCCCACCTAAATGGCCATGTGTTGTTCTGCAGCCTCTAAATGTAAGAACATATTTGGGGAAGAAATGTAAACGAACCATCGCCTCATCTGCCTCTGCTGCTATTTAATGGAATACCCAGAAACAATTCTTGCTTTCAGTGTACCAGAGTATTTTGATAACTAGACTAATACACTCAATACAGCTGTACAATGACTTAATTAGTCAGGAAAAGGAGTGGCTGATTCTCATTTCCAGAAGATCCTTAAGATTAAAAAAGGAATACAAAGCACCACATTTCAGTTTGGATCTCCAGCTGCTTAGCTTTTTCATGCCTGCTTCACAAAAGGGGAGAATCTGTAAAAAAGTTCTTCTGCTGATGACAGTAACTAAAAGAATAAAATATCTGCACCAATTTTAACGGTATCTTGCCCAGGAAGCACGTAACCTAAGTACATGTCTACTTTCTTTGGAGAAATTCTCTGCTTCAACAGCCAGATTTAAAGTCCTTTCTCTTCCCCTAATGACTCAATGCAGTCTTTTCACAACCGCCATCTCAAGCAAAAAAGAATGAGCTGAGTGCACAAGGAATTGTAATTTGGGGGGGGGGAGGTGTGGGGGTGTGGGGTGCGTGCAGGGGAGAAAAAATAGTACATACATCATAATAAATAGCTATACAACATGCAGCAGCCGTAAGATCATCAAAAGCATCTCAGATCAAAAAGCTGTATTACAAAACCAGACCTCTGGCTCTTAAAACGAAAGTGCTTGTTTGATTATGACTGACAGGCTTACAAACAAGAGTACACATCTCTTATAAAACAATTATTTGGCCACATGCAGTTTATATTATATTAAGCTGGGAAGAAAGAGCTTTCAGCTTTGAAATCTAATTATTAATTTCTAGCTATTTGTAAGAATAAGGTTCTGATTCAAATCTGGAGAAAGAGGCCCTGACAAGGTAGGTTGCCATCTGTGCCTTTAGTTATCTTAAAGGCCCACTTGGATATATGAAATAACAGAAAATGCTTTCTCTCCCAACACAGTTTGCGAGGATTGCTTCCTGCCATTAGTTTTAGGTAATCCTATTATTATCAAATGCAAGATGTTTAAAAAGCACAAACAACATACAAGGTTGTGGTCCTGTACTCAACTGTAGCGAAGGCGTAAGACCAGGCGAAGCGCCTGTCTCTCACTGGCAATCTGTTGGTATTAGATGTTTGACTCCCCTTGGCACTTTTCAGTCTCTCTCCCACCAAACTCTACCAGAAGACTGCACTAGATCCTTTCCTTCAAACACCGGCTCAGTACTTTAAGGGCACAATTACTCCTGTTGCAAAGAGAATCAGGCAAGAAGAACATTTGCTCTTCAGTCAATACAATTTCCTCAAACCAGTGCCACAAGTTCCCGTTAGGAACACTTGAAGGTCTAACCCACAAATGGAAATTACTGTTGTCCTCAGGTGCTCTCTGGAACCTCTGTTCTCATCTAAATATAACCAGAATCCTGAGAGGAAATCCTTCAATCACAGACCTTGATGACCAAAAGCAGCAGTCTCCTTACACACAGAGGAGCAGTAAGTGAAGAGCAAACTCTCCAGATACCTTAGCAGGTGCTAACCCAAATAGTAACAGTAACAGCTACATTGGGAGATTTGACACCGCCCCAACTCCAGCCTTGTCCCAAGACAACCTACAAGGACATAAGTAGTTCTGGGTGTTGCAAATTCCTGGAGCAAGCAAACATGCAGAATCAATCCTCGTGCAACACCAGCACCAATGCAGATGAAACGTGCAATCTAATCCCAAGGTACTCACTGACTGATGTTAGTAACTAAGGATGCTGTGTGCACCTAAACAAGCTACCCTGGGGACAGCGATGGATGCATGCCACTCAGCAGCTTCAGAAATCACAGGACTTGGATCCCACTTCCAGAACCATCTGCCAGCCCACAGAACTATGCCAGAGCCAGATCCCTCACAACCCTGCTGAAAAACTATGGCAAAGCATAAACTAAATGGTCGGTAGCGCAGTATAGCCCAGTGTGTTTCCTAAGTGGTTAGGCTCCATAAGGAAGCTCTTACTCTTTATACCACCCACAAGCCAGAAGATAGGTTTCCTCTGTCCAAATGGAAAAAAAAAAGTCACCCTTGCACAACCAAAGACCCATGAAGGACTGAAACAGGCACAAAGGTCTAATGGCTACAGGCAGCAGAGAATAGCAGTCTGATCCTAGAGTTAAGAACCTTACTAACCTCACTAGAATTCCACTTAACAAATACTCAGGTTGTCAACCAACAGCTGGCTTGTAGCAAGTCCCTGCCCTCCACGTGGAGGATAGCATGTCTCCTCTTACCAATTACAGCTACTCCTGAGGAGATCTTGAATGCCTTTCTGAAGGTCAAGAGTTTAAAATCTACTAATGATAATGAGTCATATGGTAAAAAACAACAGAAATAAAAACACAACAACAAAAAAGACCTCCAAAAAAACAAAACCAAAGAACATGAGAATTAATGCTCAAACTTCCGAGCAATGCTAGGACTGTTTTATTTTGATGTGAGTTTCAAAGCTATGTTACTATTAGTTAATGTTCACCCTGTGGTTAATCACACATTATGCAATGTGCCACTAACAAAAAGAAATGAGTGCAACACGTCTCTACAAGGAGACATGCTACCTGTGTAAGCTGTATTAAGACAGATGCGGATGCAATAAACTTCTTGTTTGCACACAGCAGCTTCATTATCCCATAAAACCAGGAATGTCCTATGGCTCACTAAAAAGAGCCACAGACCATTGTGTCTGCTGATCTGACAAGCAAAATGCTCTTCCGATCTCATGGGTGTTCATTAATCTGGTTCTGAGGGTTTGCAATCAAGTTCTCACAGCTTAGCAAGTACACATCTGCTGGCCACACATACTCACTCGGTCTAGAGGAAAGGCATGAGTACAACATAGTTGCTTAAGTGTCATGGAACAGCTTTGAAGTAATGCATTTTAATGTCACATTTGCAATAGGCTCCAAGCTTGCAAGTCAGGAGGTACTACAGATCAGCCAATGCTGTATCTCAAGAAGTCACTGCATAAAACAATGATGTGGAGCTTCAAGACCAGGTTGAAAGAATCCAAATTCCAGATCCAATGTGACTAAGACACCCTGGTGCCTCACAGTCGTTTGTAAGCTCTTCTCCGAAGAGACTCTCTTGCAGCATCCGCAGGCTGCACGGTGAAGAACTACGTGGGTGAAGAAAGTCATTGCCCTTAGCTTTTCATCATAAGTCTTCCTAGAAAAGTCCACATCTCACTTGTGCAGCAGGTTCCAGCCTCTTGTCCAAATGGGCCAGATTAGCACAAATGGCTCATCTTGACATTTTGCTCTAGCCAGGCGCATCGAGGCGGCAGGGGAGGGAGCATGCTGCGCTGAACGGAACAGCCCTGCCTGCAGATCAGACAGAGCGGGTCCCTCTAGCAGGGGAGCGATAAGCATCTGGTAGCAGTAACCTCTTCCATCAGCACAGATGGATCCAGAGCACGACATCAGCTCACAGCCCACCACACTCAGCCCCGAGCCCAGGTGGATGTCACCCCAGACAAGGCTATGCCACAGGGACCAAAACAGCCTTACCAACAAGAAAAGATGAAGATGCCTTTCCTCCTCAGCACTCGTGCTTTGCAAAGCTTCGTGGACACACAGATCAAAAGGTTACAATAATGCTTTTAAAAGACTCGTTTAAAGAAAACTGTAGTAATTTGATGGCCAGCAGCGATTTCTGAGGATCTCACTTGCACTTTCTAAACCTGAGAGACCGGCAGTACTGTCAACATCAGCAGTTAGCTACAGTCTTCAAGCAGAAAAGAGGAAGAACTGACATTTAACACAGTACGAGTAAATTCTGAAGCGGCGATAAGGAGCAACAGCATTTCAACGCTGTGTATCCAGAGCTATTGCAGACCGACACACAGCCAGGAGCCAGGCGAGTGGTTGAAGAGATAGGCTGTGAAGATAAAGGCTGTGGCGAGGCACAGCATTTAATATTACCTTTAACGAAGACCTCCGTGTGCGAAAGTTTCCCCGATGGCTGGCACACAACAGCACTTTTGTTCCTACGCGCGGGCTGAGGACTGCAGCTCCGCTCCGAAACCACCACCTCCCTCCAGCAGCTCCCTGCGGCAAAGGCAGCAGGAACTTCACGAAACAGCCCGTGAAGTTCACATTTACCTCAGGAGATCCCCAGGGATCCAGCCTGCCCGCTTAAAGGACCACAGGAAGGCTTCCCCTTCCTTCTGGCAGGAATTTTCGGAAGAGATGCTAGCACCCACCCGCGCACTAGGACGGCTCGAAGCCTCAGCAGCGATGTGAAACGCCACGGACCGAGCAGCCCCCACCGCGGTCAGGGTTTGGGCCTTTCAGCCCCTTTTCCCCTCAGACAGGGGGAGACCCCCCAGCCCGGGCACAGCGGGGGCGGCGGGTTCCCCGCAGCGCGCACGTCAAGGGCGCTGCCGCCGGGCCAGG
>JAVJGI010000032.1:8738028-8749983 GCA_035590275.1 Ibycter americanus | reverse complement strand
GGTGCTGGGCCCCTTGGGTGCTGGGCCCCTTGGGTGCTGGGCCCCTTGGGTGCTGGGCCCCTTGGGTGCTGGGCCCCTTGGGTGCTGGGCCCCCAGGTTGCCCAGGTCCACGCATCAACCCACAAGACCACCACACTGCCCCCTCTCCCCCCAGAGCCCCGACCTCAGCCAGCCACCCCATCCTGCCGGAGGAAGGGTCCACAGCACCCCCCGTGAGCCCCAGGCGCAGGGCCCTGCCTGGCTGTGCCACCCTCCAGCACCCAGCTGAGGTTTGCCTGTGCTCTTCCACTACAACTCTGGCACCAAACTGGGAACACACGCAGGAGCTGGGTCCCGCTTGCCGGCATGGGACCTGGCAGACAGCTGGCTTCAGCGCTTCCCAATCTGCCGAGCGGGGTATTTTGGAGCAGTCCCAATAGCTTAATTCCTCCCACCCGCGATGGCAACAGGAGCAGTGGGAACCACGATCCATCCCTGCAGCACACGAGGGGCCCTGGCAAACGGCACCGACGCTCAGCCGCGGGTGGGAGCGCTGCCAGGAGCAGACACGCGTTCGCCGGAACCGTGTTGGGACAAGCCGGAGAAGCCGGGTCTGGCAGGGCTGGTGGCAGGTGGGTGGTTCAGGAACAGGCTGGGAAGCGACAACAAGGTCCGAGCCACGTCATTGCGGTGAGTTCAATTAAAAATGCATACCGAGGCTGAGCTAAAAGCACAGGCGAACAACAGAGATGAGATTTATCTGTGATTACTGGCAGCAGTCACAACGCAAAAATATCCAGAACAGAGGCTTTGGAGTCCTGCAGTGATAAAAGTTATCCTCTGTGTTACAGCAGGCGCTGGCCTCGCTCAGCATGAAAAGCCAAACAAAAGGGAACTGCAAACATCCCACGGGCGGACAGATACTAACAATCTGGAGGATTATCAAAACTTCTTGGCCAGAGCTCTCCATAAGTGCAAAAAACTACTCTCTACAACAGCCCGACTTCTAACCCTGGAAACAAATGAACAGTTTGCTTTCGCTCTGGCTTAAAAGTTTTTAATCGGCACAACGCAGAGACAGCTTCTCGAGCAGCGGTTTTGCCGCAGCCGTTAGATCACCTCCCCAGCATCACAGCCTCTGGGAAAAGCCTTGCGATCATTTCTGTCTAGATGGGGCCCAGGGGTTATTGACATAATTATGCCAATTAGCAGCATGATTAGGTTTTTTCTCCGCTCCTGAGCGAGCGGGCTATGCCAGGAGACGCTGGAGTAGCTGCCTGGCCTTCCTCCAGTTCATGGGTTTCTGCGGAGGCTGGAAATTGGGAAGAACAGTATCGTGTTCTGGCCAAATTGGGCCTGTCTGAGTGTCAGAGCACTTTGTGCTGCCTCAGTGAAATAATTAAGATCAGTAGAAGAGCAGCTGGCAATAGGATCGCATCTCCACAAGAGACAAATGAAGATTAAAAAAGACACGATGCCTAGGAAGCAACACTATGCACATCTTCAGAGAGATAACACAGGGAACTGTCCATTAGGACTTTAAATTACATGTTTCCTTCTACAATTAAAAAAAAATTAAATAAGAAAACATCCATGATTAGGAAAAGTTTGAGTTATTCCACCAAGTCCGGGAAGTTTCCAAACCAAACTTTTTTGTCTGCTGAAGCAGAGTTAAAGCTGCAAAGTGACCACACTCACCCTGCGACTCCATCACTTACAAAAATCCCTTTCCCTGCCCCCCTCCCTGAAAAAAGCCACAAGCCGCCAAGTATAGATTTCCCACCTCCTGGAAAAAGCACGAACATTTTCATTATGCATGCCGGTGTTATCACAAGGGTGCTCATTTTTCCAACAACTCCAAGAGAGCAGTGAAGAAGAGAGGAAGGGCACCCGAGCGGATCTTCAGGTCTCTGCTTTTTCTAACTGACTTCTCCAGGCAGCTTGTTCCAACCCCCAGCGCGGACCCCAGTCTGCCTTTCTGAATTTGTTGAGATTCGGAGCGGCTAAATTAAAGGAAACAGGGGTAGTACTAGCAGACACCATTGCGATGGTTCTTGTAATGAATCAACCTGAAAAAAGACCCAAATCAAAGCATCAGAGGGCTGTGCAAGAAACTGGCTTCCTGGGGACCACCAGGTGTGATCCCCAGGGGCACAGAGCTGCGTTGCTCACTGGTTAGCCAGCTAAAGACGCTGGATTTTTATCTTGCGCTCAGTTGTGCTCCATGATATTTATCATTTTCTTTTCACCACGTGCCAGGCTCGACAAGGAGAGAAGACCTTTGCCAACCACCTCTCCCTGGCACGGCGGGAAGGGTGCCCTGCTCCCTAGGTTGGCACACCGGCCCCGCTGACTCCATCAGCGTGCTCTGCTCCCTTCCAGATGTCACCAGCTCTGGCACAGCCTGCCTGGGGCCCCCAGCCCTGCCGGAGCATCCAGTGGATTTCAGACCAAGCATACAGACAGCAAGTTTTTCCTACCCTGACTTCCAGAAAAATATATGTCAAAAATAACCTGGCTTCAGTGTGCGGCTGTAGCATCTGAGCTCACAAACCTACCCCCAGACTCTTCTTCCTAACCAGGCAGCGTGATATTAAAACTGAGGACATTTGGATCAGGTCCCCAGGCTGCTTTATAAACACACACCAGTGCAATTCCCTTCATGAAAAATGGGTTATATATAAACTACCAGAAAGGAGATTTGCAAATGCCTGCAGCGAAGAGCGAGGCACGCTCCCCTGCCAGGAGAGCAGGCAGGACCCCAGGGGGGGAAGCAGAGCACAGATGAGAATGTGTCGTGTCCCCCCCCCCAGAAAGCATTTAGAAGAGGCAGGCTCCTTCACGCATGATCTTCTCTCCAGGGACCTTCCTCACCTCCTTCTTGCTTCAGTTACAAACCCAGAGCCTTGCAGAGCTTCCCAGGCAGCTGATGAGCACAAAGCAGGAGGAGGTGGGCCAGGAGCACCGTGCAGGGGGGGCTCCCAGGTTCTCAGCAGCACCTGGCTCTGCAGCGCTGGCAGGAAGGTGCCGGTCAGCATCACGGCTGTGTGTCTGCCAGAAGGAGAGCTCAGACCTTGAAGCTGCAAAAAAATAGAATTAAAGCCAGTGAAAGAAAGTCAGAGAGGCTGCAGAGCTGTGATTAGAAGTAGTGACCGCAGCGTTTCACCCTGCAAAGAGGCGGCGCTTTCTGCCTCTCCCCTGCAGCCTGTGGCACTGCTGACTCACGGGTCACAGGACAGTGGCACCCCAATCCCTGTCCCGTCTGGCATGGTGGCCTGTCTCCCACCCTGCGACCTCCAGCTGCATCCTTTAGTCAGGTGCACACAGTTGCAGGGTAGAAGGCGGCCACCGTGCTGCACTGCAGCCTCAGAGACGTTTCCCTGCAGCCCTGAGCACCCCAGGAAAGAGCCGCACGCCCTTGCTGCAGCCTGGCAGCACGCCTGCCTCCTTGGTCACAAAGCCAGCCAAGCCAAGTGCTTCCTCAGGGGAAGATTTCATGGACAAAACACTTCCCAGGCGCTTCCACCCTCCGGGACGTGGCTGTTGCAGCCCTTGCTGTGCTGTGACCCTGCCATGCCCAGGCGGCAGCAGCAGCATCCCCAGCCAGCAGGGCCAGGCTCATCCCAGCAGAGCTCTTCCCAGCTGGAAGGAATCAGGTCCCCGCAGCTTTTATTACCGCAAAATCTCTCCCAGCTGCTTGATGTACTTTCAGCTGGTGACGGTATGTCCCACATCCACCTCCACCCTCTTCCCAAGACCCCGGCCACTTCCAGTTCTTCTGCAGAGCAGGGATCTGGGCTGTGACACCTCAGGAGGTTATACCGTGCAGGGTATACGTGCGGCAGCCCACCGCTGCCTGCCGCGCAGCATCTCCATCCTGTCACCTGCCTGGCCACAGAGTCACCCTGGGCCAAAGAGCCCCCACGGCTGGGCATGACCAGCTGCACCCCCCGCCGAGCTCACAAAGCTCAGGGCTGACCCATCAGCTCCCCGGTGCCTTGCTCACTGGGGCAGCAGCGGGACACAGATGCGATGCTCCGAGAGGGATTCAGGCTGGGCCAGACCGAAGGATCCCCAGCTGGCTGCAGCCTCAGGCCTGAGCCATGCGATGAGTTAGGCAGCTGTCTCTTTTTGTGCTGGGAAATCCAGAAAGGAAAAAAGTCAACATCTCAAAGCCAGCGAAGGTTGCTAAGTGACAGCAGTGCTTGTTTTTATCCCGCCACTTACAACGTGCCTATGCTGCAAAGGAAGGAAGTGAGGAGTAAGGGATGTAAATATGAGTAGATTGCCAAAACACTCAACAGAAACACAGTCACCAAACATATACATTAGCTGCATGTTTTGGCTGCCAGGAGAGAAATATTTACCACAAATCAATTATTCCAGCCTCAGAGCATTTTACCTGCAGAGGAGGATTTCAGGTATTTGCAGCACTCATGACTTTGCCAATTTTCCAGCTGAAATATATTTCCAGACTAAACTTGTAGGGCTGTCAGTGGCTGCAAGGACAGCTGCAATGAACTGAGATTTCATCCTTACATTCTTTCTAATAGATGGCTTTTGTTTTTCCACCAGGATGTGGCGTTACACAGCGATTAGGAAGCACAACAGAAAGGCAGGACTGGACAAGGGAGGGATGAACGCAGCCTTTGTATGAGCTCCTGGAGAAGAAAGGAGATGGTTTCTGTAAAATAAAGGGGGCACACACAAACCTATGTCATTGGAATTACGTTGAGAATTGAAAACTAAGTTAAAAATAGACTAAATGCAGCACTGTTGATCCAGTTGAGAAATTTGCCATCACTAAGCTGGATGGATAATAGATATCTTTCAAAAAAAAGTGCTAAGCACAGAGAATCTTTAGAAACCAACTGCATGGGGGCAGGCAGACTTGCACCCAGCTCGAGCTCCAACCTCGTCTCTCCCATTGACCAGCGATCGCGTGCTGCCCTGAACACGCTGCAGTGCAGAGGAGCAGCCGGGCAGCGAGCAGCGCACGGAGGGCATGCACCCACGCTGCCATCCTTTACCTGAGGCAGGGAGCAGGCCAGCCCTGCTCTCCAGCGCCTGGGAACCATCAAAAGCACTTATTTAAAAAAAAGCATCTGCTCCCTCTGCGTAGAAGCAGGCCAGCCCAGGGAAAAAGTAGGGCACCACTTTGTCCCTCTGCGTGAAGGGGAATAAGGCAGGGAACATCAGAGAAGGGATCTGAACAGAGTGGTTTCCAAAGCAGAACCCCCTGGCAAATTAAAAGTAAAATATAGCCACAGTTGGTGATCAGAGGGATGTGCTTGCTGCTGGCATGGCTGCCATAGCACCTGCTAGGCACAAACAGCCCCATCTCCCGCATCAGCGCAGTGGCTGCGGTCCTCAACCGGTTCGAGGGGTGAGAGCCCTTGGGGTGCCCTTTGCATGGCCCCCGCAGGGCTGGCGAACTGCAGACCCTCAGGCTCATGCACCCTCTCACTCAGTTTTCCAAACAAAGGAGGATTTCCCGGAGGTGGACGAGAGCTGACTCCTGCTGTCGGAGGAAAGGCTGATGACACCAACACCCTGGTGGGACAGGGTGTCGCAGCTGCAAAGCTGGTGAGGCAGCCCCAGCAGCGATGCTGAGATGCGGCTGCTGTTGCCTCCATGCCAACAGCTAGGTCAGATCCCCCCGGAGCTGCTTCTGGTGTGTTGTTACCACGCTGGGCTGCGGAAAGGTGGCTGGGGAGGGTTTGCTTTGGGAAGCAGCTGCCAGAAAGATGTCCTCGCTCAGGGTGCCAACGGCACAAGAAAGCACAGGGTGAGGGTGCATCATCAGTGGCAAAGCATCACAGTGCCTGGTCATGTCACCTTGGTGTCTGCACGCTGGTCACGTCAGTACCATGTCTCAGACTCATTTTGGTACCAGCTGTTGCAGGTGAGAAAGACAAGCCCCCCCGCAAACGACTTCTGATGAATAGGGGATGCCAGCAGGTCAGCTGCTCTGTAAGCAGCCAGAACACACAGGTCAGCTCTTCAGCTAACCCTCAGAGGGACCAGGCTGCAAAACCCCCAGGAGAGGCAGAACGAGCCTCTTGGGCAGGAATGGGGTGCTGCGGGAATACCCCGATGGGTATTTTCCTGCTGCCTTTCCATCTTGCAGGAAGGCTGACCTGCATCAGCTGGCTGAGCACGTTGGGGTGCCCAGGGGCTGGGTCCCTGCTGGCCCAGGGGGGCAAGGGGGGGAAGGGTTGGGGGCCCAGGGGCTTACAGGTCCCAGGTCCCAGCGGCGATGGCTGGAGAGATGCAGAAGAGGGGCAGGCACATGCTGGGGTCATCTGCCTGCCCCCAGGACATACCCCTGAGGAGTGGAGGTGACCATACCTTTTCCAGGGGTGCTGGGTGCTCCAGAAATAAGCCTGGCAAAGCATTGCGGGCCTCAGAACAGCCCTGAGCACTTTATTTTCACAGCTCTCAGCCCACACCGCTCATCCACAACCAGGCTTAGGGCAGGGCTGGGGCTCTGCAGACACCAGTGACCAGGGATGCCGGAGTTGTGGGGAGAGGCAGCATCGGAGGGAGCCGTGCAGGAGGGGAAGGGGACAGTCAGAGGGACATTTTTCCTACAACGGGAAAGCAATGGCGACAGACCCTAACCCACAGCCCCGCCAGGCCCAAAGCACCTTCCTCCCCTCACCACCCCAGTGCTGCCCCTTGGGCTGCACAGCCCTTCATGGTCCTGGACCCCTTCCCAGGGAGCCACGCCACAGGGCGCACCCTCCTGTGCCAGTCCCATCCTTCGGGCAGAGCCAGGCCAGCACCAGCCCCCCAGGGGTGGCAGTCTCAGCCACGGGCACCCCTCCGCTGCGGGGCCACAGTGCCCGCATGAGGACCTCTCTCTCATTCAAGTGGCATTGGAGTCCCTCTCAGAGGATCTTGATGGCCTGCAGCATGTCTGCCAGCACATACGAGCTGTCCCAGGGGCGCCCAGTCTGCCGCAGAGCCTCCTCCAGCGCCCAGGCACGTGCCCCCAGCTCTTTGGGGTCCCGCCGGCCCTCGGGGCTGGGCTGGCAGAACAGGATCTCGTTGACCTCTCCTTCAATGCGGCGCATGTAGAGCAGTGGGAAGACCTCCCTGAGGGTGGCCAGGACAGACTCCTTCAGCCGGGCATCACGGCACACCAAGTTGAGCACGAAGACTCCTGCAGCAGGGAGACAAGGATGGGAATTCAGACCAGCCCATGCACAACTCCCTGCTCCCCACCTCCCTGTTAGGAACACGGCAGACTTGGTGCCACCCTGGTGCAAACGTCTCCCCCACGGCAGCACAAGGAGTACTGGCATTGCACCGCTGCCCTTGGCCCAGCTCCACGTACCTGCTGCCACACGGGTCGTGGGTGGCCACACGATCTGTTCCCAGGTACCACCTACACCCTCTGCCTTCCTGCAGCCTTTCTTGGCCCCCTGGGATGTCTCAGCCTGCCTGACCCAGCAGTGCCACGGGCCACCCACTCCACCCTGCTCCCTGCTGTCACAACGCCCACTGAAACACCAGGATGTGGGACCTGCCAGGAGCGGCGGATGTCACACAGCAATCTTGGCCGCGGCCGCTATTCTCCAGGATGAGAAATGGTGGCACAGCCCCTTTACTCAAACCCTGCACAGGACCAGCCAGGCTGGCTGCGGGGACACAGCCAGATTTTCCCTCCTACCTTCTGGCTTGAGGATGGTTTTAACTTTCTGCAGAAAGGGCTTTTCCACAAAGGCTGGGGGCGGGCAGCTCATCCCCACCGTGAGGTCTTTGCTGTCCACATCGAACATGATGGCATCGTACTGGGCTGGGGCTGCAGGAGGGAGCACAGAGACTTGTTATCCCATGGAACAAGAGATGAGCCACACACATTGCGGAGGCAACACATGGGGTGGTCAAGAGGCTCCCCCGGCCATGTTACAGCCGCTTCTCTCTCCTGGGGTTTCTCTTTCCAAACGAAATCCACAGCAGCGGCCCTTGGCGCTGAGGGAGGCAGCAAACCAAAGCTCCGCTGCACACGCCGGCAAGGACAGGCCTGTGAGCTGCAGAGACCTGGCAAGGCTGGAGCTCGCGATGCATGGCAGATGGGGGGGGATGGGAAGCAGAGGGTGAAAGCAGCCCAGACTGCGGTCCCCAGCATGTCACCCACTGGGCTCAATGGGGTGCTTTGCAAGATAGTACCTTCAGCCGCCAGCTTGGCCACATAGTCCAGGCCATCGGAGATGTGCACCTGCATCCGGACACCCTCAGAGAAGCCGAACCAGCGCGTGGCCACTTCCAGCATGGAGGGGTCGATCTCCACCACGGCCACACTGGCCTGCGAGAAGTAGTCATGGACAAAGAGAGGCAGGCTGCCCCCACCGAGCCCCACCACCAGCACTGCCAGCATGGCTCCTGCAAACAGAGAGTGCACAGTGAGCCACCAGCACAGCCACGCTTCCACCGCTCGTCCACCCGCCGGCCCCAAACCGCTTCAGGAAGGGTACACAGGGCACCTTGGCCAGAAAAGCCTTTCCCCAAGGAGCTGGGGCACAGGGAGCCGCGTGTGCCTGTCCCCAGTGCAGCCTCCCACTGCTGGCCTTGTCACCTGGGAGGGGGTTGGGGCCGCCCAGCAGGCAGAGCCCCGCAACCATGGCCTTGTGGTGCTCGCAGCACAGGTAGCTCTTGTCAATGGCTGCAGGTGGCTCAGGGGGACTGGGTTTCTTCTTGTCCTTCCTCCGCTTCTTCTGGCCTGAAAAACAGGAGGCATTGGCTGGTGAAGGAAGGTGGGAGACAGGGGTGCTTTCTGGGGACTAGCCACCCCCAGCCCCCCACCCACCCACAAGGCAAGCAGCAGAGCGTAAAAACACTCCCAGACCTGCTCCAGGACAAGGCAGGCAGGTCCCAGCAGAACTTTTATCTTCTTACTGTATCAATCTCACTTTCCGCCACCCCAAAGGCGCCCTTGGCCCCTGCCCCTTCCCGGCTGCTCCACGTACCTGGGAGAGGCGCGGGGGCCAGGAGCCGAGCCTCCGACTGCACGACGTTCCTGTTGCAGAGGAAGACGAGGCGGCGGAAGTAGCAGGTGCCGTCCCCCTTCACATCCTCCACGACGTACTCCCCGCTCAGGGGGCTGGTGTCACGGTGCCGCACCACCCGCACCCCGATGTCCCCTCCCACGGACAGGAAGGGCACCTGCAGCAAGGACAGGGACCAGCATGAGGAAGCAAAGGCTACAGGAACAGTCCCTGGCATTCCCACTGTCCTGCCCACGGCTAAAGAGCCAGGACAAAGCAGACATAGTGCAGGAGCCATGGGATGTGCTGTAGGCAGCCACAGGGGAGCTGGGGACCAGTGCATGGGACACCAGCTTCCCCCCCATACACGTTGGGGTACAGGGAGCAAACACCCCATGACTTCTTGCAAGAGCTCAGGTTTGGGGAGATGAGGCAAGGAGGAGGAGACAGAAAGGACAGAAGTTAAAGGCAGGATTAAGGAGAGGCTGGATGCTCTCAGGGTTTCAGGATGCCTGGTTTTCTTGGGATGCTGGGTTTTGGAGGGCAAGGATTTCACACCAAATCCTGCCATGGAGGCACCTCAAATTCTGCCTCCAAGCAAAGGCAGCCAGCTGGAAGGAAAACCGAGAGGAGCTACACCCGAGGTCAGTCTCCTCCACACCAAGGCTGCCAGCTCACACATTGCAGCTTAGTCTCCCTCAGCAAAGAGGGGTTTGCTGCTGGCAGAGAGCCAGCCAGGCCCTGGTTTTGGGGAAGCCAAGCCAGGGTGCCAGGTTGTGGGGCTCACCTGCTGCCGGGCAGGGAGGCCCGGCGGGGCCAGCTCCATCACCTTCCCTGACAGCTCCGCCTGGATGCCAGCCATGCCCTCGTAGTGCTGCTCCCTGTGCAGGGCCACAGTGACCAGGCGCCTGAAGCCCGCGCTGGCCGCCAGCTGTCTCCGCCCTTCCTCCATCCCAAAGAGCCACTCGGTTTCTCTGCCCTGCGGAACTGCAGAAGGGGCTGCCATCAGCCTGGGCCAGTCCCAGTCCCCGAGCGACTGCCCTCATCTCCAAGAGAGGGAATGGTAAGACATCACAAGGCGGTACCGCTGCATGCCTAGAGCCATGCTCTGCAACCATCAGCAGAGCCAGGACCATCCCTGTTTTGGGCAGGCTCATGCAGGAGGCTGGAAAAGCCACATCTCATAAGAACGGGGTGTCCAACAGCCTCATGACCCATCTCTAGGCTGTGCTATGCCCCAGCTTTGCAGGTGCGCAGGGAGGGAACAGTGCTGCTGGCAAAGCCTGACATGTCTCTGCAAGGTGCAAGCACAAAAGCAAAGCAGAGCCCCGAGCAGCCTGGCCCTGGCAAGTCAGGATGCCCACACAGACCACCAACACCTCTCCGGCTGTCTCCGCTGCACTTGGGCTTTATGCAGTGACGGGCTATGGTGGCTGTCAGCAGCATCAAGGCAGGAATCACTACCCTGGAGACAGGGCAGGCAGTGTCCCTCTGCTGCCAGATGGGCTTCCACTCAGCCAGCAAGCTCCATGCCAGATCTCTGCTTGCACCACCAGGCCAACACACCCCACCACAAAGCCAGGACTAAAACATCAACCGAACCCTGCACAGGCAGGTTATTCCCCTCTCCAGCCCCAGTTTCAGCAGGGCCAGGACCGCTGGTCGTTTTGCAGCTCCTGGCCAGTGCACCATCTCATTGCAGGCAGGAGAGGCTGTACTCACTGATGAAGATGGCGAAGTGATTGTCCTGGGATGATTTCACCAAGGGGCTGTCAACCACATGCAGCGTGTAGCGAGGCCTCCCGCTCTCTCTGTCACACAGGTCCAGGGAAACCTGCTCCCCGCAGGGGGTTTTGCTCAGCTGGCTGCAGAGCAGGGCGTAATGCTGCCTGTCCTTCACCGCCGCCACCAGCCGCTCCGCGCTCTCCACCCGCATCGGCTTGTCCTCCTCCTCAGGGCAGATCTCCAGGATCTGCAGTGCCGACCCAGGGATCTTCCTGAACTTTGTCATGACGTAAACAAAAACTGGTAGGACAAACTGCTGCTTGTCCCCGCTGCCAGCCACCTGATGGATGCGCACAACCCAGCCTTCCTGGGAGAAGTATTCCACTGCTTTCTTCAGCACATGGGCTTGAGCCAAGGAGACGCAGAGGTAGCGCCCTCCCACCTGCAGGACCCGGCTGATCTCACCAAACATCTTGTCCACCTTGGCTAGAGTGGCCTCCTCCTCATCGGTGAGGATGGCATCCAGCGTGCCTTTGTCCAGCACCACCTGAAAGTGGGCATCAGGGAAGTCCATCTGAAGCATGTCCATCAGCAGGTAGCTCATCTTCGGCCTCCTGCTTCCACTCCGCTCTTGCATTTGCCGGATCACCGCGTCGCTGATGTCGATGTTCACGATGTCCTCGCACATCCCCACATCGTACATCTGCTCGCTCAGCTCCGAGTTCCCGCAGCCCACCACCAGAACCTGGGGAGCAGCACAAGAGCAGTGTGATGGGGTGAATGCCCTGGAAACACGCCACAAAGCATTTTACGGCTAAATATCAGCCATGGCCACGACAACCACAGCTGCAGCACCCGCAAACCCACTCCCAGGGCCCAGAGCGAACATTTCCATATAGAAAAGTGACGTGGGCGCAGAAGCGACGCATGTGCTGCGCCTCTTGGGGATGGTCTGGGCGCTGGGACCCCCTGAGCTCCCATGCCAGGGCAACTCCTGGGTCTCTCCTGTTCTCTCGCTACGGCACCCCGGGCCTTCGCGCCCTCCATGTCGGCGCACGACGGCGGAGCAGCGGCACCGGGCTCGGCCCAACGGCGCTGGGCACCAGCCGGGGCTCACCTTGTCACGGGGCCGGACGTACTTGTGCAGGACGGGGCAGAGCTCCGGGAAGGCCCCGTACCACTCGACGGGGCGCTTCCCCCGCTGCCGGAAGAACCGCTCCCAGTAGCGGGCTGAGCCGAACTCCCCGGGGCTCCGCGG
>JAVJGI010000032.1:8717187-8732517 GCA_035590275.1 Ibycter americanus | reverse complement strand
CCCGGCACCGCCAGCGGGGCGGGCCCGGCCGCCTCCCTGTTTACTTCCCCGGCGGCCGGGGGAGCCGCCTCCCTGTTTTCCCTGAAGGGACATCACACGTAGATGGCGCGAATGGGGCAGGGGGTTGTGCTCCGGGCCCCGCTGCTGCACTCCCCGACCTCTGGCAAGTCGTTGCGCTTTCTGACAGCAGGTTTCCTGTGGAGGAGCGGCCGAGCTCCGTCTGGCTGAAGGTAGATGCGGGACCAGCTGGCGGCTGTAGCAAAAAGCGGACTGGGGAGGCAAGAGGTGGGCCCTGCCGCCGGTGTGGAGCCCGAGGGGAACGCGTCAGGGAAGCCCAGTGCTTCACTGGACAGCGCCCTGAGAAGCAGCAGGGTACTGGGAGCTCTCCCACCACCGTACCCAGGCCTCCTCCAGCCCCTCTAGAAGCTCCTGTTTTGCAAAGGGACTCCCCGGGGGGAAGCTTCCCCTCTGGTCTGCCCAGCTCCCAGAGCTGGGAGGGGAGAGTTCCTCTCTCCACCTGTGGCAGAGCTGCAGCCCCCCACCCCTGCAGCCCCCCGTGCCCTCAGGCGTGGGGACCCCGGGGTCTCACCACGTGGGTCACACCAGCAAACCTCAGAGGAGGAACCAGCCCTGCAGGAGGAATGCACAACTCCAGCCAGAACATGCCATTCCCTGTAAAAAAGCAATCATGTGGAAAACAACAGCTAACGAAGAGGTCTGTCTTCCGCACAAAGAGCGAATGGATAAAACAGATCCTATGCTTGGGTGAAGGAATTGTTTTTGTTGTAAAATGTTCTTCATAACATCTCCTAAGTGAAAACCAACCCCAAAGCATGCAGATGCTGGAAAAAACAACCCTTTCCACTCATTACAGTTCTCCCGGCCAGCAGCACAGGCTGCAATATAAAGACCACGGTATCTCAAAGGAACATTAGGAGGACTGCTCTGTAACATACCTGAGACCAGACATTGTAATGGCCTTTTCAGCCTTGAAAAAAACAAAAAACAAAACCAAAATCTATAAAAGTTGCTTAATAAAATCTATTACTGTGAAGGTACTGACCAGGACTGTTGATTTGCTGCTGGTGGTGCCTCTAGGGACAGCCCCGGCACTGAGTGATTTGAACCTAAAACTGGTCAACACCTAATTCTGGCAACTCAGGGAAGCACACTGAAGTCTTTGGCAGCTTTCCCTGCCCTGCATCTCGAGTACAACTGCTTGCATCCCAGCCTCCTGGGACATGCTGCAAAAGGACTCCAGCAAAGCCAGCTTTCCCAGGGCAAGAGACTGCTGCCTGTGCTTGGCTGCCAGGGGTGGGCCTGGTCCAGTCCCACTGGTCCCAAAGGATGAGTCTGTGGTAGCAGGCAGGCACAGGCACAGGCCACAAACAGTTCAGGGTCAGGGGTGCTAACCGTGTCACCTCATTTTCTATGAATCTATGGAAAAGCATTTGTGCCTTTCCGAAGCAGCGTGCTGCTGGGATGGTGCTAGCAACAGCACTTCTTGGGATCGTATGCCAGTGCCCACACTGAGAGGAGTTCATCACTATCTGGAAACTCTTCCTAAGGACATGCTGCTGACAGAGATCTGCTGAACCCAGGAAGGACAGGGCTCAGGAAGGTGTAGCAGCAGCTTCCAAATTTGGTAGCTATAACCAGTTCTTTAATACAGCAGGGTTGCCGTGAAGCCTTCATCCTACCAGCACCCATTTTCTGAGGCCTTCAGCCCAGCATTAAAGCCAGGCTTTGCCTCTAGCACCTGCATACCAATTTCTGAGGCTCAGACCTGGTGCCAGTAGGGATTTGAAGTCCTCATGCACTCCTGCAGCTCCCAAGGTTCTTCTATGGATAGTGGCAGCAGCAGCAAAGGCAAGATGGGGCTGGGAGATAAAGCCAGAGGTAGCGGCAGCCCTCTCCAGCAGCAGGAGTAAAGCCTGCCCTAGCAGGCAGACCAGAGCAGGCACAGCACGGCCATTACACATGCTCACAGTGCTGTTGACTCGCTTTCCAGCTGGCAGGACAATGTACCCAATAGCTCAGCAAGACCTGCAGTCCCCCTGAAGACAGACATAGTGCCTCTGCATCCACCTGCTTGATCCCTAGCAGGTGGAGAGGAGCCAGAGGCATAGGCAGTATGATTTTTGTCCTTTCCACCAGGTGCATGCTCTTAAAACCATGCTATACTTTAGGACAAAAAAACCCAGCTTGACTTTCTGGTTCCCACCTGGAGAGACCAGGGCCCACAGAGGGGAAAAGCCCTATTTATATTTCAGCTGGGCAAGCAGAGCTTGTAATCATGTCCCACCCTCCAGCCTGCTGTGCTCACTTTTAATCCCCTTCTCTGCATGGGGCAGCACCACCACTCAGGTGGAAACTGTACAAGGTCCTGGGGGCAGGTTCAGAAGAGGAAGCTGGGATGTGGCACTGGGAATTCTCTGGGGCACCGTTTTCCCTCTCCAACATTACTTCAGAGAAACGCTAAGCAGGACAATGCTTCTCTCATCAGAAAAGAGACAGCAAAAAGAGAACCAGGAGAGCCTGATCTCAGCTCAGCTGAAGTCCCAGGCTCTGGGCTGGAAGGAACAAGGGTCCCAAAAATAAAGGGCAGACAGAAGTGCCACCAACACCTGAGACCAAGGTTGGAGACAGCCTAAACACAGCAGTCCCACCCATGGATGGAGGAGCTCAGCTCCTGTTTAGTCCAGCATAGAGGCCCCTTCACCTCCCCAAGCACCCCAGTGCATGTGTCTGGGAACAACCCCCACCCCACCAGATCACAGGGAAGCAAAACAGGCTGGCATTTGGGACTGCAACCACCACATCAAGGTGAAGGGCTTTGAATATGAAGTGGGCTTGTTCACCATGGACTGGCTTCAGTAGAGTTGCTGTCTTCCTGCTGTCTTTTATAGCATCGGGCTAATAGCTAGGCTTTACACACACTTCTTGCTTTTCATTAAGAAAACACTGGAACGGCCATTTCCTAGGGACTCCCAGTAGTGGAGAGCCATGAATGTCCTCCAAAACTTTATGAAGACGTGCAGGAACTCCACATGTACAGTCAAAAATAGGTTTACTGGAATGTCTTTAGTCACAGCTGTAAGCAGCAATACTGAAAACACTGAGCTTGTGCATTCCCATGGCAGGACCAGAAAGTCTTCTGGATTGTAAAACCTAATTATTTCTTTTTTTTCTCCCCCCCCCTTTTTTTTTTTGAACAAGAGAGAAACAACACCCTTGCAGTTTTCCACAGAAGAATGAGTTCCCTGTAACATAATGGCATGTTTCTCTTCAGATATTTTTCCTCTCCTTCGCTCCGACGGGAGGACAGAGTCCCCTCTGCCTTCCGCAGCAGGGAACTGCTGAAACAGTATTATTATTAATATTACAACTCAACCATATATACAGATAGACCATAGCGGCAAGTAGGCAGCTCCAAACCAGAGACCCAGAATTCCACAAAACAGGCCGTTTGGGAACTGAATCTTCTGTTATAAAAAAGTCTGACAGCAGGAGCAGGTACTCGACCAAAAACAAGGGTCATTTGGCAGTTCTTAAAACACTCGGTTAGAACTGGCTACTTGCCGCCGCCTCCTCGCTCCTTGGAGAAAAACAACTTCAAAGCTATATACAGATATCTCACTTAAATTACACAGCAGTTTGGTTATCCCAGAGCCAGCTCCACCGAAGCCTCCAGCTGCCTTGTCAGGTATGGTATTTCAGGACTATGGGTACTGGAAAACACAAAGAAACAAGCTCTCAGCCACACACCTTTGTGTGCAACACCCATCCCTGCCAGCGGGATCCTCCTCCCATCTCTGTAGTGACAAACACCAAGCAGCTGCGAGGGAAAGTGTGTTTCCAAGCTCAGGCTAATGCAATCTGCTCCCTGCACACACACTAGACAACATTTCCTGCCACCTTCATCTCCTTCCAGCTTCCCAAAATTAAACCAGATGGGATTTTCCATCAGTCTGTCTCTCAACGCTCCCACCCTGCTGCCAGCTCTGCCTCTCCCACTGCAGGCTGGCTGTGTGTCAACAGGACAACAGGCCATGAGGGTTTTGCTGAAGTAACAAGAACAGTTACAGAGCTGCCCCCGGCTATGGTCAGTGGGAGGAAAACCCCCCAGACCCAGCGGTACGGAAAAGCTGCACTGCCATGGCTGGGCTGCTTGGATCCCTGGAGCATGCCATTCTGCAGGCAGAGGGATGAATTACTTCTGCCTGGAAGAAACATGCTCTGGTCATTACTACCTGTTGGTAGGAAAAGCAGTGACATCTCTGCTCTGGGGAGCTCCAGAGAGACTAGGAAGGGCAGAAGGCAGGGGAAGAGACCAACAGCAAAGCCACAGCAGCTACTTGCTGAAAATTAAGCAGCCCTGCAGCTTTGGGGAGGAGCATTTTCAGGGAGCAGGCCATTGCAAGATGGTTGATACATGTGGAGAAGCCTTTGGAAGACACTGCTCTGGTCTGAAACTCTTCCATATACTCCCACCAGCCTCAGGATCAGTCAGTGCCAACCCTGGATCAATACAGTGTTGCCAGGGCAATCCTGGCTTTCTTTGACCATAGCCAGCAGGACCTGATTTGAGCCTGCTCCCCTGCGTGCACATTTAAGCCTTGCAGAAGAGGAGCACAGAGTGGTCTACAGGCACCACTTATGATGGCTTAAGGCAGAGAGGGGCCTGATGGCGTGGCTCAGGTGCTCTCCCCCAGGGACAACAGCACCACAGTGTAACTCACAGCGTGGAGTGCCACTAGTATTTCGGTGCCAGACATGGCTGAGGTGACCTGGAGCTACTCACCAATGATCACGAGCAGGAGAATGACTGCCACCAGCGCTATGATCGCCTTCATCTGCAAGAGGAGCAGAGACGCACGTTACCCAGGGTGATATATGTAGCTGCTTTGACCTGGAAGGAGGTCATTGCCTTCCAGCATCTCTTCAGCTAGAAAGCAGAGCTTCTCCATCCCCTCCCAGGGGCAGACAGGTAACCACCCTTGCACAAACCCACCCCTGCCTGTTCCTGTTCTGGCTCACCTTGCAGCCTCGCCACCACATCTGTCTCCGAAGCTGCTTGGCTCTGTTACTAAAAGCTGTTGCATTGTCTGATAAACTTTCTGTTAAAGGAAAGAAAAGAGGCGATTCAGCAGCGCACACAGTCAGAGCATCCACTCATTCTACTAACTCCACTGAATTTAAAGCAATAAACTCAGCCTTAGGGGAAGAGACCCAACCGCAGCGTGATTCACCAAAGCCACAGCAGACGCCAACGTGACGCCCTTAGCTAGAGCACACACAGACCTGCGGAGTCCCACTGAGCCCCCTTTGTACTGGCTGCCCTCTGAGGACAGGAATTTGCTCTGCAAGCCAGCAGACAGCTGAGGTGCTCAGGGCTGTTGGGAGACAGACCAATCTACCTTTGCTTGAAGGACCAAGCACCCAAATATCTCCAAACACCTCTGCACGGAGCGGCAGAAGGCGAAGGTGGAAAGAGGAAAATGTTGGCAGAAAGTCAGATCTGCACCCCAAGGCTGGGAAACACCACTCCCAGGAAGGACAGAAATACAAGCCCAGGTCTGTTAGGCGCTTTCTGAACTGAAACCAGGTAACCTGGCCCAGCAACAGGAAAGAGACATGGGGGACAGGCCAGCAGGGCTGCATTTAGCATCGCACCTGATTTATCCTGCAGGTCATCCAGCCGCTCGCCTCTTTCAATCACCTTCGTGATGTTCTCCTGCATAACATCGATGACTTCGTCCACCTGGTTCTGGACACTAGAGCAGAACAAAGGCAGCATGAGCAGCAGAAGCGAGCACCACCAGCTGTGCATCGCAGCCGTGGCCCTCGCTCAGAGCTGCCCAGGCTGGTGGGAGCTGAGAGCTCACCGACAAAAATCAAAAGGGGACAACAGTGGAAGGAAGTTGATGGGATGCCGAGAAAGCTAGAGGCATGGCATCGCCTGTGGTGGGTCTCTGGCGATCCCAGGAAGGGTGAGGGAACACAAGGAGCTCAAAGAGAGCACTGGGAAGTCAGCAGAAGTGGGGCACCCACCATAATGCTTTTAACACACAAATGCAGTGAGAAAAGGCACTGATTGCTGTTGGTGGGCACCTCTGCTGTAGAAGAGCTCACAAAGGGGGGGAAAAAAAAATATACAAAATCTGCACCTTTATCTTTCCATATTTCATAGAACCTTGCGCTGCACCTTTGCTAAATAACTTGGGGTGAAATCAAAGCACAGTGCGCTCCCCCCTCTGGGAATAGAGTTGTTAAATGAAACCCACTCTGCCAGGGACATCAAGAGGACAGTAAAGGAATGGCTGATATGAACTAAACCAGGTTATTATAATCCATCTTGTCATACGTTACGCAACTCTGTGGGTAGTTGCTTCAGTTAACGGTAGCCTAAATCACACCCGCAGGGTTATTATAAATGCATTTATTCACTCCATAAAAAAGCCACATTGGTAAGAGAGAAAAATTCTCCTGGTGGAAAAATACTGCTACATTCTGGTTTGTATTTTGGAGCTAATACATTTTTATTTTCCAGGAGACAGAAACAAGAAATTTCTTGGGGCCCAAGGGAGACAATATATTGTTTGAGACATACCGTTCCCAGAAAGTCAATGGCAACAGCAACGTCTTGAAGGCAACGCTACACACAAGGCAACAAAACAGAAAGAGCTCCAAGCAGCTCTCTCTGCATAAGTCTTAGGTTTGACAGCTTAGGTTGCCTTGATTAAAAATGTCCAAGCACTTTAAACATACCAAAATGTGTCCAGCATTTGCTAAATGTGCAGCTCAAACAGGCCACTTCAGAAGCTCTCCACGTTACCAGAAATGCACACCTCCTATTAACACTGCAGCACTGGTGTCCCCAAGGAGAAGAAGGATTGCCAGCACCTCATCTTTAGCACCTGCTTAGCACCCACGCTGTCTTGCTCCCCAAATTATCCAGTCACATCATCTTCCTCTTCAGCCCCACACAAAACCCTCTCCTCCCCACTCACAGACGCAGAAGCTCAAAGATGTTATTTGCCAAATTGGGGTTTGTACAGCAGCACCAGACCCAACTCCACCACTTCAAGAGCCATCATGCAGCACCTGAGCTCAGAGCACCTGGTTTGACGAGGACACCATATCCTCCACCATGGCCCAGGAAACCATGGTCAAGAGAGACTCAGAGCAACTTGCCCAAGGCCAGTCAACGGGGCACTGCAGAACCAGGAACAGGGCTCTGTCCTAGCCACCATGCCTCTAGTTAGAGACATAGGTTCACATTGACCTATTTCTCCTGTCTCCCTACCAGCTACGTGCCTCTCACCAAGTAGACACTTGCACTGAGACGCACACACGAGAAGTGGCAGCAACAACCAGTAGTCGTTGCAATGGAAAAGCACATGCCTTGCTCACGTTTACGTGTCGTTCCAAAAACAGGCAAGGAAAGTCATTAAAAGAAAAGGCTTTTTTCTCCCAAAAAAGCTATAGAAAGAGCTCCAGATGTTTGAATATGAAGGTGCTTCCCAGCTTAGCATTTCAGGTTAGGCTCTGTAGCGCCACAGCACTGCAGCTTCCAGAGCTAAAACAGCCAGGCAACCCCTCTGAAGCCAATTTCTGACTCAATGGCCCTCATATGGCACATGCTGGACTCCAGCAGTGCACGTAAAAACTTGCTTTATTTAGGACACCATAAGAAATGAACCTGCCTTCCCTGTGCTTCATTGCAGAGTCTGTAGGAAAAGCATCTCTCTGAACCCACCTACACCATGCAGTGGCAGCTCCTGACTTCCACATCGATGGCAGCCGCCTGCCAGGAGTTTCTTTATCTGGAGGCAAAAGGCATAGATCCCCAAACACACCTCAGCAGGAACCTGCCCCATGCCCGCCAGCCTGTTCTGACCTACCATTCCTTTTACACGTTACGAGGCAGGTGGCAGAGCTACCACCCTTGGGAAAGCACATAAGGTGGCACTGAGGATGCAGGCAGGCGCTGCCTGGGAAACACCTGCAGCAAAGCATCCACCCCACGCAGGACATGCGCAGCCCCTTCCTTGGGGCAGTGGGTGAGGATGTGAGGAGGAGGCATGCCCTGCAAGGGGGTTTCCCTACCTCAGCACAACAGACAAGTCCCAGCTCAAGGCTGCCAGCAATGCTGCTATAGCTTGGGGCGAGAGAGGAAAAGCAGAAACATCTGCTATCCCACATGAGCCAACTTGGCAAAAATTCCACGGCCTTAAACATGAGTTTTACAGGCAGAAGACTACATTTACAGTATGTAAATGTTTCTAAAATCATTTACTGGCTTCAAAATAAAGAGATTTCCTCCCACAACAGATTTGTAACCCCGTTATCTTGGTACAACCAGCAAGCAGGAGCACGCAAGGTTACAACACATCTAGGAATGTGCAGCGTAATGCAACGCCCCCCGTATCCCCGCCAGTACAGGTCAGAGCCTGGAGAGATGCTGCTGCAGTCCCAGGGCACCCCAAAGCATTCGAGGCAAAGTGGGCAGATAGGTAACTTCAGGCTGCTCTGGTGCATACCAGCATTTGGAAGAGACCTATGGAGCACAGACCCCCTACTGCCCAAGCTGCATGTCAGCATCCCACCTCTTTTCACTTGAGCTGCCAGCAAAATGCTGTGTGCCTTTACTACCTGCCCGTAGCCTGAGTGCACTGTTAGCTGCCCCCCAAGAGAACAGAACATTTCACAGATGGAGAATGGAGGCACAGAGAAATCAAGGCTTAAACTCTCACAAATATTGAGATGTTTAACTCCCATGAAACACAGGTATCTGATACAAAAAGAGAACCCTGGGGGGAAAAAAACCAAAAAACACAAAACAGGAAGGAAGAGACAGAGACATGGAATGAAACTTTGATCTCCACACAGTGCCTTAAGCAGACCTTAAGCCAGTCCTTGCTTTCTGCTCTTTCCCACCCATCACTGCTGCAAGAGATGCCTCTCCAGGAGGGGGCTGAAAGATGCCCAGCCTATGCATCAGACCTGCAGTTTCAGAACAAATTGAAAAATTCCCACTCGTTTGGCACGCTTGAGGTTGGAAACTCAAGTTGTATCAAGAAAAAAATATTTTCTTGTTTTATTTGGCAAGAGAGAATGAATCCTCTAATACGAAGCGTATTTCCTGTTAGGGAGCTATTGGCTTTTGACGCATACATTTCATGTGCTTCACTCCTGCCAGATTTCCAAGAGAAATAAAGTATAATAAATACCTGCCAGGAAAGGCAACAAGACAAAAACATAAAATGTGTCTCCCATGACCCTCCTTCTTACTAATTACTGCAAATATGATGCTTATGACAAGGACAAGCATACACTGTCAAAGCAACAACAAGACACCCAACGGTGATTAGCTTGGTTTAGACTCCTCTTTTCTTGTGCTTTGCCAGGTCCAGAGGAATAAGCCTTTCCATTTTGGCCATACTGGGTTAGCTACTGAAAACTCCACGGACTGGTCACGGTGTTGGGCTAACAACACTGCTGCATTCTTCAGATGCTGTAAACAGGCCGCGCACGCACCATGGGATGTGCTGCTCAAGGCTGCTGCTTGTCTCCAAGCTGGCTGTTTACAGCCAGCATGACACACTCTATTTTCCACCCCAACGATATTAATAGTGCTGTGTATTTCAGTGCAAATTACACCCAGACACCCCTCATTGTGGCAGTAACCCAGGGAAGAGGGAGCAGGACAGAGCGCCAAGCCAGATGGACGGTGCAAAGGCAGGAGCCCAGCACAGCACAGTGCCCCCTGAGGCATGGCTCTCTGCAGAGGGGCTGCCTGGCAGAAAGCCCTGCTGTACTCAACAGCGGGGTATCAGCACTGAGCCGTGCCACAAATCCCTGGGTTTAAGTTGCTGCTTCATCCCACTTGTGAAGAAGACTGTCTCCTTGAAGACTTTCAGTCCTTGAAAGGATTATAGCCAACAGCGACACCTGACAATGCAGCCTTGGTATCACCTTCAAATGAAAGCCTGGACCATGGCTGGGGTCCACTGCACAACCATGCACCAGCTATGAGCAGCCAGGTCCCAGGAAGCTGCTGTCAACTCTTGCTTTCAAACCATTGCCCAAACCCTCCCCTCCTTGGGATGCAGCTTGGGGCTTGCAGCCAGACAGAGCCACTGGGGCCAAGCCCCAGGGCTGGGGATGCTGGCCACCCTCAGCAGCGCAATGGGGGAATCACAGACCCGGCTCCTAGGGAATCGCAGCAGCGTGCTCAGCCTTGCTGCCAGCACAAGCAGGAACCCGAGTCCAGCAGCACAGCCACCCGAAAACAGAAACATCAGCATAAAGGAAGTCAAGCAGCACAGAAAAAGGGGGCAATTTTGGTAGCGTTTTTGAAAAGATGACCTGTGATGAGAGGCTCCTGTTCTAAACATAGGAAACCCAGGTGGAAGATGAACATCCCACCTTCCACCAAAAAGGCGCTAGGAGCTCTCACGATACACATTCAGGACTTCTCACAGAGTCTGGAAGCAAAGGCAGAGAAGAGAGATCAGCTCTCCCTTACCTATTCTTTGTAATTTTGGGGAAAAGCGTAAAAGCCTGTTAAAAGCCACCTTTCAGCCCCAGCCCACCCCAGGGACAGGGAGGTCTCAGAGGGAGCCTAAGGGGCCCCGTGTGGCTACTTAATTACCAGAGGAGCATCCACCCCAGCCGAGCAGCTGCTGGGACAAAGGAGCCTGAACTTCCAGATACATCAAGACGAAACAGAGCATGGAGGGGACTGTGACGCTTCCTCCCACCACTGTTGCTGGCTCTAACTCATCCCTTTCCCCTGTGAGGTTTGCAGTGCTCCCCACCATCTCCTTCTGCAGCTGAGCCAGCCTCAAGGGTCTCTGCTGCCAAACTCCCCACCCTGACCCAAGCCCCTTCACTGCCAAGGACAACTAGGAAAAGTTTCCAGTCTTGCCCCTCACATTCAACATGTTCCACACGTTTGCGCCGATAATCCCATCACTTTTTCCTCTATCCAATCCTCCATCCAGTTTCCTTTTACGCCTATCTTCACACTTTGTTCCTCCAGCCCCATACAGCTACAGCCCCTCTAGCTTTGCCCAGCTATGCCTCAGCTCTCCAAATGCTCAAATTCCTCCTTAAAATGTCTTTTCCTTACAGTGTTTCAGCAGCAACTGAATCCTCCTTTTCCTCCTCTGTTGAAACCAGAGCAAACTGCATCATTACCAGACTGCACCAATCCATCCAGCACAAGAGCTGGTCTGATCAGAAACTTAATAAGCTCCATGACGACTACATAATGTAAGTGCTTATTAAATAAAGCAATCAACATTGATGAGAGCAGAACACACACACCATTTTATAACATATGCTCTAGATACTAGATAGATAATAGCCACTTGCTACCCCAAGGGACATATTGCATACCAGGTCCACTAGACAGGCAATCTCTGGCAACGGGCAAGCCTCACATGTGCTGGCTGTTACTCACATCACACCTATGAACCCAGCAGCTCCTGGGTCAATTCTTTCATTTTTCTTCCCCTTCACAGCTGCAGTGGTGTCCTCTGCTGAAGCCCTGGCTTCCTTCTGCCTGGCCGAGACAGCGGGAATAGCTCCCATTTCCCCTCACCATGCAGGGAAGGCAGAAGACACTCTGTAATTCCTTTCCAGCAGAGGATGACAAAGGGGTTGACATCACCCCCTCTCCACCTTTTTATGGAGGCAGGACCCCACTTACAGAACCAGCTCTCGTACTTCTCATTTACTCCAGATCAGCCTGCCCCTGCCCAAGAAGGGAGGCTTTACCCACACCGGCTTACTCTAAGGACCAGCATGCCTCTACCAACAGCATCCTCACACCCTGGAGGGCACAGAGACCCCCTGAAAAATCAGGGCGCAGTGACTGACCCACTGCCTCTGGTGTAACTCAAGCCCACGTCGCCCCTCAAGGTAACATGGCAGGCGGGCACACAAGCAAGCACTGCCTGACGCTGACGTTGGCCATGAGTCATCTCCGAGCTGCTCTGGCCTCTTCCTGGCATGAAAAAAATCCCTAATGAAGAGCAACACTCAGGCTCCACACAAGACAATCCAGTCTGAGTAACGCCTGGTCATTAGTCCCCACATAGATCTCTGTTCTGGCTCTGCAGAGGTCAGCAAAGGAAACAGTGCAACACAAACCAGGGGTCTGTGAATATCTCCCTCCGTTCCATTAAGTACCCCCATCGCATCCCTCATAGGAAAGGGCAGGACAAAGTGGAGCCCAGAACAAGCATCATGCAGGAAATGACTCGATGGGAGAAGGATCCAGGGTGTTCACTCCTCCCTTCTTGCCCTAATACAGACACTAATCTTCCTCCAGCTGTAATGGTTTCCTGTTTTCCAGCTGCTTTGACCCCACTGAGTCACTGCTCATCTCCAGGTCATCTACATCAGGTTTTCATCTGGAGGAGGCCAGAGGACCAGCCGCTGCCCAAAAAAGCATGGTCCTGGTGTGTTCCTGACCACTTGCTTTCTTGAAACACAGAGGAGCACGTTACGGGATGAAGAAGAAAACAAGCAACGAAACAATAAAAAATGGTGCTAGCAAAGGTTAAAAGTCAGGGTTAATGCTCTAGAAAAAGAGCCTCATAAAAGCATGGAACAGGTCATCACCAGACTGCAGCAAGGGCTTTAGAAACTCCACAAAGCTACTGTGATACAGTCCTATCTCTTCGCCTCTGTCAATGCGCAATTTCTTGATGGCTTGAATCAAACCTGAGATTTCCCTTACCTGTGGGCATGTAGGGTAGGAAATGTCAATTAGAAGAAAGCAAGCAGAAGCAGTATTCATGTTCAGAACTACACAAAAATACTCTGGTAAGCAAGCAGCAGGAGCTCACCGTGCCAGAATAAAATATTATCTGCGTGACACTGAGGAACAACAACTTACTGCCTGATCTTGTCGTTCCTGGGTCCAAATCTTGGTCCAGAAGGCCCCCTCCTGCAGGCAGAAAAAGACAGTAATCAGGATGGAAGATACAACAATAACATGTTTTTAAACCAGACTCAAAAGATATGCAAGACAGAACCAATGCCTTGTGGACGGAGGTTTGTTCTCATACCTCCCATCAGTCCCTCCCACGTCTTAGGATATGCGGGACACCCCACTCCTACGAAGGTCACACCTATTAAATCTTAACTCACATTCAATACCAAGGCTCTGGGACATCATCTCAAAGGAATCAAAGATTTTGATTCCCAAGCCCCCACTTATGTGGCAGGGAGCAGCTTTTGGTATCTGACACCTTCAGTCTCAGAGCTGCAGGCAGTTAAGACATTGCATTCCCTGCAGCAGTCATTCAGAAACTCACAAGAAAAAGTCTTCCTCTTCATCTGAATCTTCCTCCAACAGGTTCCTCTGCAAACACAGACAAAAAACCAAACCACCTCGTCAATAAGCAACCGTCATTGCGTACACACGTTTCTAGCCCTTAGGATGCAACTGGCATCCTCCGACTGCAGGTTTCACGTGAGCCCTCCTTCGGACGGGATCAATGGTACTTTTTAGGTGTCTGGAGTCATGCTGTTTCTCTCTGCTTGTGACCAAGGGCCGAGCTAGACGTCTCTGTGCCACTATTATCACCTCGGTGGTGTTGGCTGTGTAAAGCACAGACCGATGCACAGCTCTGACTCGGGACAACCTGCACCTCTGCTGTTGAGCCGAACTGGATTTGCATCGACAGCCAGTTGCCAGCGCAGGTTCAGATCCCAGTTCTAGGAATCAGTACAACTCCCTACGATGCAGAAGCAGCCGGTGCATCAGCATGGTGAGCTCTGCCCAGGAAAGCGGCAGGCAGAGCCGCTATGCAGGCCAGCTGTGGAAGGAAGGCCCTTTCTGCTCAGGCGACAAACTCCAGGGCTGCACTCTGTCAATGGCAGCTACTCAGAACCCATCAGCTTTGCCCCTACAGCCACCCCGGGGTATCCCATCCAGTGGGAAGTCAGGTCCGCTCCCCATTTGGAGGATGGGGTTTCTCCAGCCATCTGATGGCAGCAAGAAAAGGCAAGGAAAGATGCAGGGTTCCCTGCATGGCATGTGAGAGGGGGTTGGCCACTCCAAACCCCCGACTTGGGCAAAGGCTATGGCCAGGCTGGAAAGCAGGGCGGTCTGTAGCTCCTCTGCTTTGCGCCAAAGGGCTCCCCTTGGGCTCAGATTTGCTGCTCCGCCACACCCCATCAGACCATCCAAAGGCTGACTTTTAAGAGCAACCTCACAATCCCACTTAATCCTGAAAGTTTCGGACAGTTAGTAGAGTTCATTTCTCTTATCAGGGCAGCACAGGTTTTCTGGGCTGAGGGCTCCCAGTAACATCTACTTAACAGTCAAAAATAATCAAGAGGGGGAAATGGCACACTAAACGTGTGGGCCTAGGAACACATGGGATGGTCCTTACGGTGGTACCAACAGCTGTGCTTCCCTTATGCATAAATTTGGGCTCCCACCTGCAAGCACAGTGCTCTTATTTTGAAGCTCACCTAATTTCCATCCTTGTCACATTTGCTCAATCAACTTAAGCAACCAGCGAGACTTCGCCATAGTTCCAGCCATCTCCTCACTCAAGGGACAAGCGAACCGCTTTTGGCAGCATGGGACCCTCACCTCCCTGACAGCTATCGTGAGCTGCAGCCATGTCTTAGACTACTGACTACGCTCAGTTTTAGCACAGCGTGACCTCAGGATAAAGAGAGCAGGTTAAACCCATTTTGTCCGAAACAGGCAACCACACCACTTTGACCTGCATTGAAAGGCTGAAAGGTCCAGGGACGATGGCGACAGGAGAAAAATCCAGCTGGGAAGCGCAGGGTAACGTGCAAGGTAAGTGCATGGGGAGGAACGCCTGGGGGGTCGGAGGCCAGAGCCCACCGGGATCTCACAGGCACAGCCCAGGGGAACTGGAAGAGGCTCCCAAAGCGGCCGCGTCCCCTGACGAGGTTTGCTCTCAGGTAGGCGCAGAGGTGAGCCGCACCAGCGGCCCTGCGCTGAGCGCCGTGGGGCGGCTGAGCAGAACAGGCCCCTCCGGCCAAGGGGGCTGCAGCTCGCCCCGGACCAGCCCAGTGGCTACCAGCACCGGGGTCCCCAAGCCGTGCTGACAGCCACCTGCCCCGGGCACCCACCGGGGCACCCCCACAGCAGGAGCCCCCGCGACGGGGCCGTGACAGCCCCGGGGGGCCGGCACTCACCCGCTCGCTCTTCACCGAGCCCGTCACCTCGTCGTCGTTCAGGTGCCGCTTGAATTTCGGAGGCATGGCGTCCGCGGCGGCAGGGGAGGCCTGCGGGAACGGGCGGGAACGGGGGGTCACCGG
>JAVJGI010000032.1:8700937-8715181 GCA_035590275.1 Ibycter americanus | reverse complement strand
TACCGCTTGGCCCTCCCGAGGGGCTCGCCGGGCGCCACCGCCCAGCACTAACCCCCCGTCCCCTCCTGTCCCCGAGCAGGCTGCGGCGAGCTGGTGTGGGTGGGCGAGCCCATCGTCTTCGGCCGGGCGGACTCCATCGCGGGCAAGTACGGCGTGTGGATGAAGGACCCCGAGCCCGTGCCCCCCTTCACGCAGGAGACCACCTGGCGTGTGGACGCGGTGGGCACGGAGGTGCGCCAGCTCTTCCAGTACGAGGCGGCCGAGCAGCTGGCCCGGGGCTACCCCGCCAAGGTGCACATCCTGCCGCAGCCCCTGGAGAGCACGGGGGCTGTCATCTACCGCGGCGGGCTCTTCTTCCAGCCCCGCCGCTCCCGCGCCGTGGCCCGCTACGACCTGCGAGGAGAGGCCGTCACGGCCCAGAGGGAGATCCCCGGCGCCGGCTACCACGGGCAGTACCCCTACTCCTGGGGGGGCTACACCGACATTGATCTGGCGGTGGATGAGACGGGGCTCTGGGTGATCTACAGCACCGAGAAGGCCCGGGGGGCCATCGTCCTCTCCAAGCTGGACCCCGAGACGCTGGAGATCCGACGGACCTGGGAGACCAACATCCGCAAGCGGGGGGTGGCCAACTCCTTCATCATCTGCGGCACCCTCTACACCGTCAGCAGCTACTCGGCGCCCAACGCCACCATCAACTTCGCCTACAACACAGCCACCAGCACCAGCCGGGCCCTCAGCATCCCCTTCGAGAACCGCTTCCGCTACCTCAGCATGGTGGACTACAACCCCACTGAGCGGCAGCTCTTCGCCTGGGACAGCTTCAACATGGTCACCTACCCCGTCCGCCTCTCCCAGGCATGAGCTGGGGCCGGGGATGCACCGGCTCAGCCCCCGCCGCCCCCGTGTGTGCCTCGGCACCCCGCTTCGCTCCCCAGCTCCCCCCGGCGCAGCCGGGAGTGCCACCTTAGCCAGCCCCGCGCGATGGTGGGGGCCACATGGTGCCCAGCTGTGCTGCCGTGGGGCCACCAACATCCCCGCTGGCACCTCTGGCAACATCCCATCGCGCTCGAGTGTAGCGGAGAGAAAGGAAGCGCTCCTGCAGAGCGTGGCCGAGCCAGCGAGATGCCTCTCCCCGGCCTCAGCAGGGTTTTGGTGGGCCGCAGCCCTGAGCCGCTCAGCATCCTCGGAGCACCCAGCCTGGCCACCCTGAATTCGGAGCAGGGAGGGCTCAGGCACAGTGAAGGCTGGGCAAGGCAGGTGGTGGGGGTGGGGAGAAGCTGTCCGGGAGGGTCCCACCTAAATCCCCCCAGGACCCCAGCAGCAGCAGAGGTTTCGGGGAGAGCTCCCCAGTTCAGGCCAGCCTCGGGGAGGAGAGCAGCATCTGCCCGCCAATGCTGAGCTCCCTTGCTGAGAGCCCACAGGCCCCGCTGCATCCCACTCCACTGGTGCCCGGGGGCAGCCAGGAGCTCAACCGCCTCCAGAAATCATCCGGCAGGACCAAAAGCAGTGGGGAATACAGACGGTTATTGCACAGGCCTTGTTTTATTGGGAAAATAAAAAGAAGCCAAGAAGGTAGCGGTGAGGAGCACTGGCAGAGCACCCTTGGCATGCCCAGCCCCTCAGCCACGTGCTTTGGCTTCACGGCTGACGGCCCAGCCTGGCTGGCAGCTCCCTGTGCCAGGCCAAAACCCACCGGTTTTAACTATTTATTGTAGAAAGTTTGTAGGTGGCTTCTTCTTCCCCCCCCCCCAGCCCCTTCCCCAGCATTCAGGGCAGATGGAGCAGCAGCGGCTGCAATCCCCAAAGGATATCCCAATAAATGCTGCCCATCACTGCTGCTGCCGTGCACCTCGTCTTTCCGAGCCCAGGTTTTCCTGGGGGTTTGGTGGGCTGGAGCGCAGAGGGAGGGTGAAGTGCTGGTAGCGCTGGTCCCCCCCTCGATGCGCTGACAGGCTGGAGGTGCTGGGGGGCAGCTGCAAAGCTTTGGCTGGGAAAATGCCACATTTGGGAGGCAGCTGCTGACGGGGCCGACCCCAGGAGCACTTTTATTTAGCGTGAAGAGGGGCTGGGACATGCCCGCGATGTTGAATCAGAATAGAAGTTAAAGCTTCAGCGCGCTAAACCCTGGAGATTTACTGAACGGGACAGATCGGCGCGCTCCAGGTGGCAGGGCTGCAGGGGGGAGGAATGGGGGGATGGAGGCAGCCCCCCCATTGCTGCCACAGCACCGGGGCATGTGGTCGCTCACCGGGGGCGACAGCATCGCTGGGAGCTGGTGCTGGAAGGGCAGGAGGCAAGGGGGTGCTGGGAAGGCAGTGGGTGCTGGCTGCAGGCAGGATGTGCTCCACGGTGGTGAGTCCGGCGGGGGCAAGCGGGGACAGGCTGGGGAGGGTGTGGGTGGGCAGCAGGGGCGACCCCAGCACATGGAGGCAGGAGGCTGAAAGTCCCCTTCTCGCTGCCCAGTGGGGCCGGGATGCTCCCAGTGAGCCAGCACGAACCCTGCAGCGCTGGGCCCGCACAGCAGCCACGGTGCAGCCCGGCAGCACCCCGGGACCCACAGCAAGCCCCACAGCAAGCCCCCACCAGCCCCCTGCGCCAGACCCCTTTGCACAGCGTCAGGGCTTGTGCCCCCTTGTCTGCAGGCCTCAGCCCAGGAGTCGTGCCAGCAGCCAGGGGTCCCCCGCCACCCCGGGGCTGCATCATCGACACACTGCAGCGGGTTATGGGCTGCACCCCAGTCCCCATGCGGTGTGGGGTGCTGCTCACTGTGCCCCAGGATGGCACATTCCCTGCCCTCCTGCTGGGGGGTGGCAGCCCCCCGCCCGCTGTGCCAACCAGCAGGAGCCGGGCGCTCTGGTCCCAGCGTGGCGGGTGGGCACCCGCTGTGCCCGACCGCAGCTGCTGCAATTAACTGAGCGGGCGCATTATGGGCACTCCTGGCCTCGGCAAACGGGGTGCGCAGCCCCCCTCCCTGGGGGGCAGCCTCCTCCCCGCAGCGTCCCCCCGTCCGGCTGCCAAAACCGCCCAGGACAGGCAGTTGCCTGGGCCCTGGAGCAGATGAATGAGGCAAAGGCCAGGGCAAGACCCCGGGCAGCACCTGTGGGGGTGACGGCAGCGATGGGGGGCACCCGGGGGCCCGGGGGTCACACCGATGGGGTGGGGAGGAGCGAGGCTGGCAGCCCCACGGGCAGAAAACCTGCCACCGAGGATGGGAGAAAAGCAATTCTGTGCCAAAGCAGGGTGGGAGGGGAGGCTGGGGCCCCCCCGGGCCCTGCAGCTCCCCAGAGGCACCAGTTGAGCTCTGGTGTGGAACTGGGCTGGTTCAGGGGTACCCGGGGAGCAGCAGCTTCGCGGTGAGCAGACACCGAGGGCAGACCCCAGCCCTTCCCGCTGCCAGCACTGGGGTCTTTCCAGGCTGGGAAAGCCATCACTTAATTGACTATGAAAATAAAAGAGGACAAGCCAACGTACACAGGATTTCCAGAAAGCTGGGCTGGAGCCGAGCAGCGCTGAATACACAGCTTTACTTAACAGGCTAAAAACAAGCCCAGCATCCTTCCCCTCCCGCACCCCAGCGAGAAAGCAGCCCCAGCCCAGGGGGGTGGCTGGGTCTGCCCCCAGGTGCATTTAACCCCCTTCTGCTCTCCCTCCTGAGAAAAGTTAGTCTTTTTGCAGACTGAATATTATTAAGAAAAAAAAAAAAAAAAAAAATTTCCCAAACAAAATAGCCGCCTAATTTATGGGAAGTTCAGCACAATTATTTGTTATGACCAGAGTCCTAGAAAAGAGATTACACACCAAATCCCACTCAAATTAGAAAAGCAAGATCTGTTCCAGTGCAAACGGCCAGCAGCAAGTTATCTGGTTAAACGTCACAAACGATTCAGTGAATCGGGGTCAGTGACTGAAAGCTCAGCCTGGCCTCAAAGGCAGCCGGGGTGGTTGGGGCTGTTCGGGAGAGGCACGCATCAAAATCAGCTTACTGGGATGCACAAAATGCCCAAGCATTTGCTTTTAATGAAGTTTCTGCAGAATATCCTTGTTCTGCTCAGCGCAAGAAACAGCCAAAAGCTCGGTATGTTCCCACAGCTGACCGTGGGAAACGCGCCCGACTTTACTAGTAGCTTTATTGGAGAATTTGAGATTAATCCTTTCAGCAGCATGTCCTTAAAAACAGACCAGTCGGGTGAACGATTGCCCATTTTTAGTGTGCTTCCAAGATGAACCAGGCAGAAGACAGCTTCACAACAAGAAAACATCAGTGTAACTCAGTTACTCTTTTATAGCACATTTATATATCAATGTTTACGTTCACTCAATCCCCCTACCTTCATCCTCCTTTCCCTGAGCATTTCCTGCAGCCGTGCTCATACGGTTCCTGTAAAAAAAAGGCGATTTACCTGTGGCATTACCTACTCGGAGGTTGCTTCCTCCCATCACTCCATCCGTGGATGATGGCACCTTTATTTATCCCTTATTGCTGCAACTCAACCCCCTACAAGAACCAACCTGGGCAGGAGAGGACTCCAGCTTCTCCGGTGCCCCCAAGCTGCCCCCAGCCATGCGCGGGGCTGGCAGCACTGCCAGTGACCAAAGGTACATCTGCACAACTCCCAGCAGCGCTCGCAGAGCCACCCCCAGCAGGCTCTCCTTCCTTTGCACTCCTCGGAGGCGCAACGCTAGCCTAGCCGGCGCCTTCTCCCGAGGCAGGGATTACTCCTCAGAGACCAACCACGAGAATGTTTCTGGTGTTTGTTAGGAACCAAATTCCTTCTGGTGGCCAGCTGACACATCCTGCCTCCTCCTAACCCCGCAGCCCCGGGGCAGGGATGCCTTCACTCCCACAACTGAAGGCCTGGAGGATGCTTCACCCTTCCTTCTGCCACCTGCTTAGGGGCCTGAGTCAGTCATCGCGTGATGTGAATGCGTGGCAGCAAGAGCATGCTGCTGGCGGCAAGCTGGGGAGCGGTTCAGGAGCGGCGCAAGAAGGCAGCCTCCCGCGTCCTCGGGAAGGCTCACGCCAGGGCTCAGCTCCGGCAGGTAACATCGTGCTTGTGACAGCCCCTTGCTGCGAGGGTGCTGGCGCCTGGAGAGCAACCGGCTACAACCGTTAGTTTAGCAGCTGCTTAAAACAAGAGTAACCAGCTGGGCTCATCCTGGTCTCCTCTGACGAGCGGCTCTTCGCTAGGCAGCACCACCCGAGCCTCCAGCACCAGGCAGCTCACCAACATCTTGCCAACGCAACCTGCAGGCTCCTTCCAGAGCTCGGTGGAAGCCACATCCTGCGAGACCTTTGCTGGAGAATGACATCAAAATTGCTGGCGGAAAGAAAAATAAGCTGTTTCAAACTGGTTTTTCTTCTGAAGTCTGTTTTCCCCAAGCTGCAATGCACACTCTTCGCTTGGCACACGACGTTCAGGTGCTCTCCTTGCATCCTGCAGCACTGTGCTAATCATGAGATCACCCGGATACTTTATTTAGAGAATACTTTATTAGTTTCTGTAATCAAACCCATGTAAATAAGACCGTACATATTTAATACAGTGCGTTACCCCTGTACAAATGGAAAAAAATTAAGTTTAACATTTCTAGACCAATATGGCTGTTAATTTCTGTACAATGCCAACTCACACTACAAGTAGGATACTTTTTTCCAAAGTTGACATCACAGCTAAAGTTTCCAAAAATTCAAATTATATATATATTTATATAAAAAGATAACCAATAGCGATTCACTAGGCATCGATAGCAGCAACAGCCTTTCCAGCTTCTGCAGTCATTTGAACAAAATTATACACATTAGACTTTCAACTCTTCCTTCCAAAAAAAAAGTAAAAAAAAAAAATTCCCAGAAAAAACCAGCAAATTCTGCTACTGATGTGGTACCTGGTGCTTTTTATTAGCTTTTTCAATCATTGTCTGGAAAAAAACCTCTAGAATAACATTATTAAAAACAGCTCCAGTATAGCACAGTCACTACTACATATCATAAGCAGGTACAGGATATCTTACATTCACAGAAGTATCATACAGTACTGTCCTACAGCTATAATACTAGAGGATACAATTAAAAAGGCATTTATTTGACGATTCTACTTTCCAGCACACTGTGGGCAAGGAGGTGGTGTGACGCAGTTCTGATATAAAGAATGCACCTTTTAGATAAAACTCTCTTTAATCTGGTAAGATTTCTTTTATTCTCATGGCACAGTTCTAAGTGCTCGTTGCTGTATACAGACAAACTGGAAACCGTTTCAAGATCACTCGCATCATATCAAGATAGCTGGACAGAGGTGAACAGAACAAATCTGGCTATTGATGCAATGAACCTCTCAACTCCAGAGGTGAACGACTGAGAGGGGAGCAGGTGTAGAGAACACAGGTGGCCAAGTAGCATTTTTCATGTGGTGATCTAAATACGGTATATTGTCATTCAAGAAGCAGCAGCCCGCAAAGCACTGCCTTCAGAGGGAAACTCAACATCATCAGCGTTACTCTTTGTGTTATGTTAGGTTAGATGTCACGTGACAAAGGCAATGTTGCCAGCTATACAAATCCCTCTGTTTATTACAAGATAGAAGCTTCTTAAAGTCACTAAAAACTTAACACACATTACTTGGCCCAGCACCATCTTCAAATCTGCATGTTCTCACACTCATGGGTTTATAAAAAGAAAAATAGCAGCTGAAGATCAGAGCCTGAAGAAAATAAAGAGTATTCAATCCTGTCAGCTAGGAACATGCTTCCCTGACTACCTTCTTCCCTGCCGTTGCTACTTCTGTTTTGCACTTTGGGAAGCATACAGGTGTGTAAGCCAAAACACGCGCACACGTGTAGAACGTGCACACATCAAAAGCAGCCATCATGCTGTTAAAGAGAAGATACAAGCTCAACAGAGCCCAGAAGCTCAGCTGGATACGCAGCAGTTTGCACCCGTAACTGCTGATAGCTTCTATGTCCCTTTACGCTGTTCAGAGCCCTGCAGGGAAAGACTCTCGTCTCATCCTTCGGGCTACAAATCCACGCTGCCGTCATCTCACCCACCCTCCCCTCTTCCCCCACCTCCATGGAAACACAGCCTCTAAGATTTTGTTTCTTCGGTTTTGATTGCCTGAGGTTTGATTGGTCCAGTTCTAACAGGTTTTGTTGCCGCAGCAGGGGCAGGGGCAGGCTTTTCCTCGGCTTTGTCCTGGCAGACTCCTGAAGAGTCAGCAATTGCCTCGGCGGGTTTGCTCCCATTCTCGTCCACTTTCTGCGCTTTGCCTCCTACGGGTTTGCTCTGCTGCTGCTGTTCAGAAAAGAATCTCTGGGTGGACTGAAGTACCTCTGCTCTCTGCTTTGCCTTAAGAAAGGGAGAAAACACGTTTACTGAAGAGAGGGCATTGAAATAAGAGCAAGTTCACAGAAGTATTTCCTAAGTGGAAGGGGAAGGACTGACCACAGTGGCCAGAATTTTTTAGAAAGGCAGTGTCCATCCAGTTGCTTCCCAGATGTCACCACATCTGGGTGCTTGCCTCCTCAGTAGCAGCTTAACATCACGCCTAGGCTTTCCTCGCTCTTCCTAATCCTCACCCCATAAAAGACGATCAAGGACGACAGCTTGAGGCATTATCTAACATCTTTTTATGCCACTATTATTACAGAGCTTAAAAAGTATAAACACTGCCTACAGTAGGCTCAAACTGAAGCTTCACTCCTCGGCCAAAGTCAGACACATCAGAAGGCACATGTCTGCACACTGCCCGTGCCCCAACACCACTATGGGCACCGAGGGCCACGTCAGCGGTCATTTCTCCTGCTGGATGGTCTGGACTTCCTGGGCGCAGGGGCTGTACCACAGCAGCAGAGCCTAGTCTGAGCACCCAAATTTTTTCTCCCTGTTGCTCTGGACACAGACTTCAGAGTCTGCGATGCGGATGCAAGTGAACTAGTTTCAAGGTTGCATCATATGCAAGCTAAAGCTTTACCTGCTTCCCACTCAAAGCTGGCACTCATTCCAGGCAGCACAACCTACTGTCTGGCTTCCTTCAAATCCCTCCTCTGAATTCTACCAGTAACCTTGACTTGCACCTCTGAAATTCAGCCTTTGTGACTACACGTTTCAGTTACAGTTTTACACCAGACCTTTCATCTGTCAGTGAAACACTGTGCAGACCAGATGCTTCAGACCAAGCACTGGACTTTCCGGCCCAGACTCAGGAAAAGCAGGAGTTACATGAAAAGTCCAACCTTTTGGAAGCTGCACGATTAAGCCCAATGCAGTCAAATGCCTTTTTTTTAATAAATAAAAAGGTGTATCTTAATACACAGAACCCCCACTACAATACAGACACCAAGCCTCCATGTACCTCTTGAAGTATTTTAGGCTTTTTTACAGAAAATGGGGACACTGACACACACATACCCCAGGGGGACAAAACAGCAAAAGCCTGGAACAAGAGGTCTTGGCCTTAATACTGTGTAGCTGCTTCACATGACTCAGCCAGCAACAGAACAGAAAACAAACCTATGAACTCAGGTGTGCAGGACTGCAGCAACAGTCTGATTTTACCGGAGCCAGACAGGCACCTGAAATCTTCTGCAGATTTCAGCCATCCCCTGAGGTTAAGGCTAGATGATCCGATCACAAGTAACCAAGCGTGTCAGAATAACTGACGTTCTGAACAGCATTCGCAGGGAGATTCAGAAAGCCAGGACTGCATGTTAGATTCAAACCATAATACAGACTTGAGACAACATACTAAGCATCGCCTGGTAAGTCTACAGCTAGCATATGTTGATGGTACAAAACTAAATGGACCAAGTACCTAGAATTCAAGGGGTAATCAATTCTCCTACAACCAGACACAGCCACGAAAAAACACACTTGCTTTTATACCTCAATGCATGGGTTACAGCAAATGGCAGTAAAGGAGCTCCTCAGTACCATCTATTCTTAAAGCAACTTACTCTGCAGAAAACAGGCTGAGTGTACACCGGCGTCTCCACACAGATGCCCTGTACTGTAGTCCTGCCTTGGTAAGGAACAGTTTGCCCCAACCTGAAGGGTCCCAAAGTGCTTCAAAAAATTAGATGAGTCTCATCACCTGCTACCGAAATGCAGTCACCTCTTCTGTGGAGTGTGCCATGTTACTGCATTCCACCACAGAGAACTAATCACAGGCATTTCAAACCACTGGGAAATGAATCTCCAGAGTCAGCAAGGAGCGAGGCAGGCTGGAACAGTTCAGTAGTGCCGCTCAGAGCTGGGAAGGCAGATGTGAAATGATAGCTAACGACCAGGTTTGCAGGCTTCCTCATTCATTCAAAAAATCTAGGCTCTTGCAACCTAGCTGTCAGATGGCCTTTGACAGCAGTGGCAGCTTCACAACCACTGACCACAAGACCACTTGAGAAAGGAAGCTCCCTACAAACTTTTCAGTCTAAAGTTCTTATTGAAAAACCCAGGGCTTACAGAAGGTCTACGTTCAGCTGTTACAGGTCTGGCTACCTGCTTTGAGTCCAGAGGCATTTTAATTAAGACATGATTTGCAGACACATTCCTGCCCTACAAGCTGTCAAGACTGAACTGGTGTTAACAGCACTGCTGTTCAATACTAACCTTCACGTCTCGTTCAGCCTTCATCGCAGCCTGGGCCTGATTGCCTCTGGCTCCAGATACTGATCCACAAAGACCTCTGGCCACACGCGGTAAATGAGGGTGGCTCATAAGGCCTGTGGTCATCTGAGACGGCATCTGACTATGCAGTACTACTGGCAGCCTCTGAACAGGCGCTGGGAAGGTGTTAGTATATGGGGCTCTTACCAATGGAGGGAGCAGTTTAGGCTGAGAGAGGATCTAAGTGGGGGAAAAAACAACAAAAAGAGACATTTTGCAATTAGAAAATTGCCAACTAGATTGGATGTTGGCATTCTCTTTAAGGGGGAAAAAGTTGCCGCTCTGCTGTCACACCGATGTCACGAAAATAGGCTTTAATGTTAAGCGAGGCCACGTTTGAACTCTGGAAAAAAACAGCCCTGCAGTGCGTCAGGGAGAAGACCCATGCAAAGCACTGGAGGCATCACTAGTGAAAGGCAACCCTGGAAAGGCTAGGTAGTTTCTGCTAGTGGCAATCCAAAAGTCAAACCTCAAGTTCCGCAGCGAAACACTCCAAAAGCTAGAAGACAGGCAGAAATACCCTACATTTTATAGAGGCTACATTTCCCTAGCAGCCTGGCTACAGTTGCCCGTAACAGAGATGTACCACCCCTGTAAACTGTGCTCCCTGGAATGCCAGAAGCAAATCAAACCCTTTGCCAACAGCTCTGCTTTGTACGGACTGCACGACCTCCAGAGATCCTTTCCAACCTCAACTGCTTCATCAATCCTTCAGAGCTGCATCTCAGACAAACAACCGCAAATCTGCTTTGTCTTTAAACATTTAAAATATGCACTGGGACCCTCGGAGACACGAAGCTTCTCCCCTTCCCCAATCAAATAATCTGTTCTTACAGGATGAGGTGCATTACAGCTGCATGGGGAAGCCAGCAGAACAACTGTCAAAGTTCTACATCATTCACAACTTGTGCATGACGTAGCGTGCTCAGTGTGCACAGAACTCTCAAAATTAAAACACACCACAAAATCTGCACTACTAGTTTAGCAAGATCAGAGAGGGTTTTTTTGGCTTTGATCTTGAAATCAGTTTTGTCACACCATTTCATTTTAAGGTTTCTGTTTTGTACATCCCCATGATAAAGCCTAAGGAAACAGAGCTGAGTGATAGCCACCAAGTCATACAGCGAAACAAATCTGTTTGCAGGAAGCCACCAGTCACCTACCTGTGGTGCGAATTGTGCAGGAAACGGCTGTGTCATTCTCACAGCAGCAGCTGCTGACTGAAACTGCTTCTGGTAGACAATGCTGTTCATTTTATTGGACTGATTGTTAGGACTTGTAGAACTGGCCCTAAAGAAAAGAACACCAGTTAGAATCACACTGCTTCTCAGTCAGAGCATGTTTCCGTCTTTATTTCCAACTAGAAATTCAGTGCTTGAGGGGGAAAAATAATCTCTTAGAGGAGCTGGTATCAGATATTCTTCTGTATCTACTACTAGTTTCAAATGCAGACAAACTTAGAACTTAAGAATACAAAGAGAAACCATAATCAGAAATCTTTAGGATATGTAAAGATTCCAGGGCAAAGTCTGTATGAAAGAGACATTTCCCAAAAGTATCCGTAACACACTGATGTTAAAAGTGTGTTCTTCCCATCCCTGCTAGCTTAGGTTCAGTCCTACCCCTTTATGCTGTTTGCTCTGTCGTGTCAAGTTCAGAGCTTGTCACGACAGGCATTAAGCACGTGCAGCAGAAGCTGTCATGTGCAGCTGCTTCCACTCTGACCTGTTGTCAAATATTTCAAAATGCACTTGAACAGATTTCAAGAATTCACAGAAAATGCTGTCCCTCTGTTTTATTTGGCTAAGAATACGATCCTCCATTAAAACTTTTAAGAGGTGTTGAATCACCATGAATTAAATGAAGCCTGAAAGACTATCGGGGGAAGGGCACCAAACAGCCCTTAAAGAGCAAACAGCTTTCTTTAGGAAATGGAGCTTGATTTGCAAAGACTTCTCATGAAGAGTGTGTGGGCGATACACTTAACATAAAATGAGCAACGGGGCACCAGTTGCAAGGAAAACAGCTAAACTCAATACACACCAATATTTTGTAAGCTTAAAGAAGTCTCTGTTTAGTTTTCACCTTGAACTCTTGTGATCTATCACGCTTTTGTCGATCTTCCCAGTACCTCTACACTTAAAGAGCAAAAGTTTATGATAAGCCCTGCCTTGGTTGCTAAGAGGAGACATCTCGTGTAGAAGAATCTGTAAGATACATACCATCAAAGTCAATTGTCCTAAATGCTGACTAGCTTGCAAATTCAAGTTTCTTTCTCCTCACCCCTTCACTTTTTTCTTAGGTGAAGAACTGGAGGTATAACTTCAGCACTGAGTTCAAACTGTCATTTCTACTTCACTAGGAAAGCCTGAACACTGTCAGTCCGCTACAGTGAAAGCCATCAAATACAGTTACTATGCACGGAAGCACAGCTTTCAAGAACAAACCTATCTTGAACCAAAGTTCTGTTTTCAAGTTCCTTCTGCCCACTAATAACTTCATCCACAAGCAGCCCAACAGATTTACCATGAAGTGCATGTGCGTATGAGCCAGACGCTGTTAATTCTGTCAATTAACCAAGCAAACCTGCAAACATCTTACTAATTTCACTTGAGAAGCTTACAGGTCTTGCAACAATTTAAAGTTCTCCAACAGAACTGTTGCCACAACTGCAGTGTAAGCCTTTTAAGTGTTTTTACTTTGAGCACTGCAATTAAGATAAACTGCCTTGGAGTTTTATCCCAAAGTACACCTCCCTGCCACTTCTGTGCTTTCCTGGTACAATCCCAGGTCATTTTACATGACTTGTTTAGTTTAATTCCATCAAAAAAATATTTTTAACATTTTATTTCGGAGCTACGTACTTCTGGTCAGCTATAGCAGATCTGATGACCTACTGAAATGCTGCTTTTCATTTAAGATTAAGCATTGTATTTTTATATTAGTAGCCCCTCACCTCATACCTTTCAGAACCGGCTGCTTATGCATGACTAGCTACATTTTCTAGCTCTGATTTCAAGGAATTTTGAGCTTAAGAGAGATTTACCGGAAGGGACTGGAGGTTGGAGTAGTACTTCTACCACTAACTGGTGGTGTTCCAGGTTTAACATCAATGCCACCTCCAAAGGCCTTCAGGTCCATTTCTGATATCTGAAAAACACAGCAATTGACATGTTAATTCCAATTCAAAGAAAAGTTACATTTACTAAGTAACTGTTAGCTTACCTCACATTTTTCTTAATGAAAATAGGTCATTTAAGTGTAGGCGAAAGCCAGATCACAAAACAGCTTCTTATAATTTGGACAACCCCAGCACCACAAGCACCTCTGTGTACAATTTTCCTGCACTATCTGGCACTTCCAGCAATGCTGCTGGCTTTCTAACTTGATCTTCTTGCATAATGAAATGGGATTTGTGACTCATTTCATATATTTGGCCCTAAAAAACCAAGTTTCAGTGTTGAAATTTCCTTCCCCATCTCAGGTACCACACCAAAATATTTAGATATAATCCTGAAAAATGCTGAAGAGAATGCCATAAAATAATCCAGTTCTATAAAAAACCAAAAGCACAGCAAAAACGGAGCTGTCACTCATGCAAAAAAATCTTCACACTAGTTGGAGCAATGAGTCTTGCATGTTATTTTGCAGATACGCTCAACAGAATAAATTAGTCTCTGGAACAGTATCTTTCCACACGTGGCCATGAAGCACCACAGCCACAACAAACCAGTTAAAAGTGAGTGGCTGTTTTACGTTGACTTTCTTCAGCAGGAACATGATGGAACCCTTAACAGAGGGCAGAAAAGCCATTTAAGACCACCATCCATCCCGCCGCAGTTCCTCCTCATTCCTTGTTGAAATGAGTGATCATTCTCCAATGACAACTGTTGTAAGAAATACGCTGCTGCTTGGAAGACGGGCTCATAACAATTATAAAGGTGAAAAGCTTTGGCCAGAAACTATGAAGCTAGAAAACTGCATGGTGTGAAAGTCACCATGTATTCTGGTGGGTAACAGTATGAAAACTTCATCTAAGCGATGTGGAATTGTGGTTGTCACTACCGTCCAAGACATGGAATTAATGCCCAAGAGAAATTTTTCTTATCACAGCTGTAAACCATTGGGACAGCTGGGTCATTTTACAGTCAAAAGCATTCTAAAAATCGAGGCCACAAGCTGTAAGGATTTCAGGTGCAGCTCCAGAGCTAAATTATTCCCTGCACTGGGGAAAGACCTTGCTGTATCTGACAGAAAGCTTAGCTGTGTTCACATCCAGTGTTATCACCCACTGCTCACCTGAAAGTATGCTGCAACTGCGTTGTGCTGCACACTATCCGAAAATCCCAGGTGCCTGTAAATCTGTGATTCCATCTAAGACAAGAGACCTTGTGATTGGAAACCAGCTCCACACATCCCCTCATTACCAATTACCACAGCAGCTCCAGATAAAGGAGGAGAGAATTCCCTCCTAGGTATTCAAGTTTTATCTCCTTACTGGAGCCGTCACTCAAGGAGAGTTCTCTTCAGCTGCAAGACCAGCTTTTTTTTTTTTTTTAATATACATATATATATATATAATT
>JAVJGI010000032.1:8634251-8700837 GCA_035590275.1 Ibycter americanus | reverse complement strand
TAATTATAATTTTTTTTTTTTTTTTTTTTTTTTTTTTACACATCAAAGGCCCTGCCTTGCATACAAGGCTATGTTCTCAATACGCACCTTGCTGTGCTATTCAGAAAAGCAGACCCCCAGCAACATTACTAAAGTTTAATTCTGGTTTAAGGTTACAGCTGATATGGAGTCCATTGAAGCTCCTAAAACTCCAGTTAGATCCCATACAACTTGCTTCGGTATGAGACCAGGAACAAAGGAGAGAAAAAAACCCCAAAAACCAAAACCCATGCATGACCAGAATCAGAAGCCAGCCCTGACAGTGTAATGTTGTCTGCGTGCTGCTCTGACAATGGCTCTGTACTATTTTTGACATGGCTTCTACATGAAATACCCTACTAATCTGCAAAGTCATTATCAAACTAGGTATTCCTACAGTGTAAATGGACTAGTATCAAGTTAGCTACAAAAATCTCAGCTAAACCTTTACAAAACGCACAGATCCAGTCACTAAGGAACTAACCTTGACTGGCTTTTCTATCTTCCCCTCCCTACCTTTCAAAGTGAAGGCAGATTTTTAGATGCAAGAATCAACAAGGTTGCCATGCTGCTTCTACAAAACAGCATACAACTGTGCTCTGTATTAATTTTTGTACCGTACATCTACCAATACTGTTACCTTTCCAGTCGCAGCAATCATGCTGTGTTGAGTTCCTGCTGGGATTAATCCTCTGAAAGGCTGGGTTACTTGTGCGGGTCTGCTTAGATTTTGAGCCTGCGCTTGTGGTGGCGTGTGCTGTAGTGGTGGTTGTAAAGACTGGGGTAGGGCAATAAGTGGTTGTGCTGTGGATCCAAAGTTGGGCAAAGAAATCTGCGATCCTGGCAAAGGTACTGTCACCTGGAAAAAAGTACAAAATCACCAGTAACATATACACAATGGCCATTATTTAACTTCTTTACTAGCTCTATGATTTCAGCTGTGTTGAAGGTAAATGGCTTAATGAGTTCATCCATTTACCCAGAGAGCTGCAAGCAAATAAGTGAATTTATTGTTTAGTCTGTCTTTATAATCAGTTCTAATGGCATTTGCGTCTTTGCTTTTCAGAAATAAAATTGCATGCTAGCTCCTAACTCTTTAACATCATTCACCATGATTTCATTGTATTAAGAAGTAAATTTAATTCAACTCAGAAAACAGAAGTAGAATGAAACAGCCAGTTGGAGGGGGTGGATGGGGTTATTTATTTACTTCAAATAATTTTAGTCATTGTGAGGACACTGGGATGGAGACTAGATTTTAACTTTCCAAGAGTCCCAACAGCCAGCAGTCAGAGCTTAAAAAACACCCAAACCGTGGCCTGTGCCCTGATTGCATTAACAGGGAGTGCTGTGGGCTGAAAACACCACAGAATGGTAGTGATCAATATGAAAATACCATAGCAGTGACTTGACTGGCAGGTGCTACTGCATTTCCTAGTCTGAGCAACAATCCACAACCTGCAAAATTATATTCTGAGTGTGACTGGAAGAATGATATCATATTCTCCACATCTGAACTACTTACTAGTGTCCTGCTCTGAAGAGTAACAGATTAAAAGTATAGACACAGCCAAGCTTGAACACACTAAAAGCACTAAACCTTCTAAAAGGTCCTTAAAACTTTATGCTAGATTTACAACAGATGAAATCCAGTTTCTTAAAGACTCTTCTAGATTTCTGTCTTTTCATGCATATGAAGTAGGCTATAATAAACCAGTCCATCATAAGCTTCTTTGTTTTAAAGCCACTTAAAAAAATTGAACCAGAAGATGGAAACTATTAGATAGCATCCTGTAAATACGACAGAATGCTTGCACACAGCAAATTAATGGCTATTTCACAAAAGAATTTGAAAAATTTGAAGTCACTGGAGTTATTTTATAAACCTCCTAAGGTAGGTTACTGGTTACTGACTTGGCTGTCCTGTTTGCCTGTGTGATCGTTTATCTGCTGACTTCTCATTTGTTTTCTACATATTTGATATTGCTGACATATGTAGCAGCTCTGAGGTTTCATCTCAGTGAGATTTGCTGCTAGCAATTAGGCTGCACTAAGCACCTGGAGTTTGTTTGTATGTGTCTCCACCATCACTAACTGATACCTGCCCCCCATAAAGGCAGATATGTCTCAATCAATTAGCAACATCACTATGCCAACTAAATCTTTGCCTGGCACTAGAAAATGAACTATTTAAGAGAAGGTTGCCAGACAAATGATCAACATGAACTTGTAGGCCATCCAACTTCTCAGCAATTCACTTTTTCAGTGCTGCTGCAGTAGCTCTTCTTTGCTATCAATTTTTAATTCTTGCATTTTGAAATTATTAAAGATTGTCTCAGTCCCCACCCTCCACCCCAACCCCACAAAAGCCATCAACGACAACATGCTTTTTAAGAAGAATACAATTTAGGAAATTTACCATGCCATAGTTTACCTGCTGGAGAGCACTGGGAGACTGTGCAGTGTTGTAGAAATTGCTCTGGCCAGGCTGTTGAACTTGCCCAGAGTACAGATTTGAAGCCTGAGTGAGTGTAGCTCTGGCCTAGGAAGAGTAAGACACACCATTACATTAAGAATACTTAGGAGTGCAGTTCTGAGACAGCATGGCACATCATTCTGTATTTCAACTAGTACAGTAGAAACCACAGGAAGTTGACAACCTGAAGGTTTCAGCTTGCAATAAAGCTCTCACTTGCAAGTGGTAAAATAGCCATTTATCACCCACCATAACAAAAACTAAACCTGAAGCTCCAGTTAGTGATAGAAGCGCAAGGAGCCCTGCAGTCTGGGGAACAATCCTCAATTCAGAGATTATGCTAATGTACTTTTATGAAATTAAAGTTACATTCTCATTCAAGTGTAAGTTTCCTGCCACCTTGACTATCATGTAATTATCAAAGAGGTGGGCTTATCCCAAGCTGAGCAATACTGGATTTATTATTGCATTATCTGTATCAAACAATTGCAGAGCTTTTGCATTTGGGAGCATTTTCTACCTGGAGCATGTGTGTATCAATAAGCTGAGAGCCTCCCAGTCCTGAAGCTTGACTCAGTTGATGTTCATATAAGATAGGAATAGGTTGCGTGTTAGAAGTCTGTTGAAACGCCAGGCTTGACTGTGCCTTAGCAAGCTCCTGGTGCTGTACTGCTGGGAAGTTGTGTAAGGCTGTACCAGACAGAACTACTGGCGATGGCTGAGACAAACCACTTTGCATAAAAGCTTGCTGGGATCTGCAAGAGATTGAAGCATTGTACATAAAAATGCAGACAGAGCTCAACAATGAGACATCAAAAATTAAGAACCCAGGTTATATTCTTCAAATGGAATTAGAATGCTTAGCAATAATGAACAGATTTTCACCTGAGAAAGGTAGATTTTTTCTATTTACTCTGCACACAACAAAATAACAGATGCTAAAGAACACAAGAAAAAATGACTAGGCTTTCTATTTAAAGTACACTTAGCTACTTAGATGTGTGCTAAAATAGTTTCTGCATAACTTAACTGTAACATACAGAAGCTACCAGTTCTTAAATTTCTGTGCTGTAAGGTGGGACAATGTGGCACACATGACTAGTTCCACATACTCATAAACTGCTTTGTTCTCTTGACTTCACAGATCTCCACAGTCCCAGCTTCTAATACTTACAGGTTAAATCACTGCATGCTGAATATTGTAGCTTCCAAATGAATGTTTTAGTTTTAAAATAGTAACACAGACACCACAGCCTTTAATTTTAACTAGATATTCAACTCCCTTGTCACCAGCATGGGGAAGTTGCAGTTTGTTTAGAAAACAAAGACCAAAAAACTACAGCAAAGCACCACAGACAGGTTGTTTTAGTCCACTGAAAGTATTTATCCAAATATTTCCGTTAAACGCTAAACAGCCACCTTCAGACTGAAGAATCAGAGTTTTTAAATTAATGCTCCTCTCAAAGCTCTTCAGCTCAAGAGTGTTTTTGATGTAAAAACAATTTTCATTTTACCACTTGGTCAATATGTACCAGCATAGCACTGGTCCTGTTAATCTGTTAGTTCAGTGACCATGTGCTTGCCTGACAGAACACCTCGGTTAGCTTTGTTCTGTATCTTTCCTTAACTGCAAAACATTTTTACAGTTGCACTCTGAGCACTGGAGAAACTTTTCCAGAATGTATGCAGAGGACTGTCTTCAATGCAAACAAAAACATTTTGACAAGCTTTTTTTTTCCCTGTTGTTTTTTTAAACCAGTAACCTGTACATCTCAAAGCTTATCCTCCTCTGCACCTTTAGTGATGTGGGAAAAGCATTCATACTCTTAAAAATAGCACATCCCAAAACTCCATTAATACTGGGCTTGTGTGTGACCAGATCACCCAGAAGCATTTATTTAATCTGGACCACATGCCAGACTGATTGTGTTTCTGCAGCTAGCCAACTGTTTGCAACAACTTTTGTCAGCTGTGGCAGGACAAGCAGTATTTGATCCAACAAAGTCAGCCAAGCACAAAGTCAGGGTACGCATGTAGTCAATTAAATCTTCTGTGGCTTCAGCCCTCTATGTTGCAACAAGCAGGTATTTTCTACAGCACATGCAAAACGTTGTAACTAAATTTCCAAAGAAATTTCTTCAAAGTGAAACTAAAAAAATTTGTCAGAATTATACCACTGTGAATCAGTTTTGATAGGAATGGCAAGGAAGCTCTGGAAAGGCTTACAATGGAAATCTGTCTGGCTATCACTGCCATCTGAGAGATCTTGGTCTTCCTATTATCTTTTGTAGCAAACACAGAAAACATTCTAAAACATAACCTGCTATCCCCTACAGACCTGAAATCAAGTTTCTACCACGTATGGGGTTCAAACTAGGATTTCAAAGTGTTTCAAGACTCCAATATTGGTTTGATTACAAAGTAACAAAACATAAGTTACTAAATTAAATGGACAGACTCCTCTTTTTCTGTTCCCTTAGTATGAAAGTGGTGTTTTCAGCTTTTTAGCCTGCTTTCCTAAAAATACAAATAACCATGCATTATTTTTGAACCCACGATTTCATAACTACATCTGTGCATGCAGATTAGCCAGACAATCAGCATACAGAGCTCTCTCTCAGCCAAACAGATGAAAGATGTCGGGGACGACAGGAAGATGAGACAGCTATTGAGCACAGAACACAAGTATGCAGGGAAGCAAGTTCTATAAATTCTGCCACTCAAAAACCAAAGAAATTTGTATATGCTACCTACCTATAAGGTTGTAAGGAGGAGTTGAACAACTCTTGGGCCTGTGAAACAGCTGGTGCTGCTCCTAAACTCAGCTGAGCTTGATGCTGTCCTTGCAGAGGTGCATAGATGGGGATGGGGATTTGCTGAACTGAAGCAGGCTGCATAAAAAAAAGAAATCACTAAATATCCAAGGCCAAAAGTCACGTGGAAAAGCTACAGTCACATGTGTGCCAGGATTTGTGTAACACTATAAAAAGTAAACAAAGAATATCAAATCCCAAGGCTGCACACAGAGCTGGTATTGCTTGCATTCAGAGTATTACTTTCTAGTTTTACACTTTTCCTTGCAATAACCAGCAGAAACCGAATGAATCATTTACATTTGCCTACAAAACAAGCCTGCACTAACATGGCCACACAGACACTTCCCGTGAATATGTACTTTTACATAAAGTATATTTGTGAGTGAAAGCTTATTCTCTCAGCTTTCATGCAAATGCTTTCATTCTCAGGAACAGCAGAAATCAAACAAACACTACCTGCATGAACCAGAATGAAATATCAAGGGCAGGCATGACCTCATTTTTGCAGAGTCTTTAGTCTCACACACCCCTGCCCCCCATTAGCTCCTCAGCAGAACTTTAAAGGCAGTATGGACAGAGAGGGGGAAAAAAAAAAAGAAAAAAATGCCCAGATACCTGAGAAAGCCCTGGTTGAAAGCCTTGCTGTTGGGCCAGAGAAGGTGGTGCCAAACGTGCATGTTGGGTATTGAATAGATGACTTGTATCCATATAAAATGCTGGGATTTGAGCTGCAGTACCTCAGGAAGAGCAATACAATTAGTACCAGATTCCAAGTATCTCCCTGCTAGAAAGGTTTTCATCAAGAATTAGAGATGCAGTCACTGTCAGTACTTCCCAGTGTGACAGCTACCAGAGAGATGGGACAAGAAACAGAACAAGAGAGCTGGGTGCCTAACCAGCTTTGGGATCTTTTCCAATTCACCCCCAGAATCTATCACTCTTGCATATGCATCTTCAGTCCCATACAATTCTTGGGAGATGAGCAACAGATTCTGGCCAAAGCAGTCGTCTGGGTGAAGGAAGGGGAAGAACATGCTACACTGTCACGTAATTTAGGTTAACTATATCTGGGGTTTTGTTAAAAAAAAAAAAAAAAAAAAAAAAAAAAAAGCCATGATTCTAAACTATTGTAGCACTTTAAGAAAGAAGTCAAGACTAAGTAATTCTTGGTCTTAAACTTTGTCCTCACTGACAGAAGCTTGCATATTTAGAGCAGACACAATCAGTGAATATTTGCTTACAGAGTGCTCTCCATCATTCTGTCTTTACTGCAGATAAAACCAGAACTGAATTAAACTCTGCAGCTTCAGAATTCCCAAAAAAGCAGATACATGGCTTCTCAGCCACAAACACTATTACCTGCTGCAGACTGAGACACATAGACCTGGGGACTTTGCTGTTGCTGGGCAATGAGGGATGGCATGCAGCTCAGCTGGGAAAAGTGACTGGCAGAAGCTAGGCTGCTTGTCTGCAACTGCTGTGGTTTCACTTTACATATATTAGGTGGGTCTGAGGTGCTTGCAGTCTTCGTACTCAGTGAAGAGGTTGTGTATGTTCCAGCTCCTAGGAGGAGAGAGGCAGCAATACATTGTAAGACAGCTGAAGGTATTTCAAAGCCTCATCTTTCAGTGGTCAAAGTTTTGGGTCAACTGTGCAAGCACAGTCACAACTGGTAAAGAACACTGAAACCTAATGCAGCTGTTTCCATCAGTGTAAAATAGACAGGCAGGACAATTCTGTTAAGTTCACTATAGGCAGTGCTGCAACCATAATACATCTCCCCTCTCAAGTACAAGAAGGAGCACATTCAAATACTGAAGTAGACATCTTGGTTAGTTATGCAACAAAATATTGCAATGCACAGTAGTTGTCTCTCTCATGGTTGATAGCTGGGCTCCAAAGAAAGGTCTTTTTCAAGCACTTCAGCTGAGATTCGTGCATACATCTTAACATTCCAAGGCGTGAAGATTTAACCAGATAGAGCATCTCTTGTTTGCTGCAAGAACCAAGGTGGCAACCAGTAGTGTGTGTGAAGAGCAGCTGGACATCTGCTCCACCTAGTGTGAAGGGGTTTTTGGTATGAGCTGTTGAAGCTTTGACTCCAAAAGCCAGAGCACAAATGACAGTAACATTGCAGTTAGTTGGATATCAGAACTACCATCTGCTCCAAAATCTGCTTGCTTGCCTTCATTCAGCTGAACAAAACGAAACCCATAAGGCATCAACAGGAGAAGTTTGTCTTCTCTTTCAAGTCCATGTAAGTAGCATAGGCAGAGAGGTGTCATTTTAATATTCTTTTCAGCTGACTGAAGTGAAGCAGGTCAAGTATCTCCTTGTTAGTTAAAAAGTATTTGGGAAGCTGCTGTTCAGATCTGCCATTTCATACTAGCATAAAACTTCTGTTAGGTTTGCATTAAACAATTTCAAGGGGAATCTAATCTTTTGAAAAACTTAACCAAGGAACAATACAACAGGATGCTACAATCGTGACATCTGGTACCTGTTAGTGAAGTTGTTGGTGTAACTGAGGCCACAGGAATAGGAGGCATTGACGCACTAGAGAAAGAGCTGTAAGTACCACTGCCTGGCCCAGTGTTGCTGCTGCTGCTGCTACTGCCGCTGCCACCAGCAATGGGAGATGCTGCTGAGGTCACTGGCGAACCCTTCTCCCCCATGTTTGGGGAATTCTCCCATGCTTTGCGTGCAGACTCCATCTATTTAGAAGAAAACAAATTTCCTCATCTATTAGGAAGTTCCAACAACTCAAACAGTTTCCTCTTAACAGTACTTCTGAGTTCAAAAGGCAATTCAGGCTTCATGCGAGCCTCTCAAAAAAAGTCACCGTAATCGTGCAACTCTGTTCATGCAAAAGCATACAGCCTTAAGTTGGAGCCTCTTATCTGTTCCAACTGCACACGTGCACAAGTTCTTTGTTTTAACATTCAATACTCAAAAGAGAATTCACTCACACTAATTTGGCTTGGTTTTGTTTGACATAAAGAGCAAAAGAAAGGTAAAAATCTCTCTAAGTATGTCTATGAGGTTCTTTACTTACAAGTTATTTTACCCTTGCTTTCTTGGTAATTCATCCACTTTGAGCAATCACCAAAAATATCTAATGCACACTTCAGTAAACATGAGTGTAGTCAAGTTTAGATTTCCAAAGCAACTGCTGTTCAAGAAGCAATCACGAGCTGACAGCTTGTGCGCGCTGCTTTACATTAATGCTAAAAATGTTTCGTGCTCCTCTATTTCTATAATAATGATGAGTTTAAGTCTTGCACAGCAAGGAAGATGAAACTTCAATTGAAACATTTTATACACGACTATCTTCCACCAAAAGTGGAAAGAACTATTGTTTCACTGCAGCCAATAACTATCAAATTATTGCTACATTAGACCCGCAATGCCAAACCTGAACTGAGGGACACTTTTGAAGGACTACTGAAAAGGAAAAATGAATGCTCAGACCACACTATTTAAAGACTTGAACACAGTCCATGGACTTCTCTACAATCTTCAGCTGTCCCCAGTTGAAACAAAGATTTTGCTAGCACAGCTGGATGCCATAGCATGAAATTGCTCATCTGGCAGACTGTAAGCTTCTCCTGGCCAGGTGCTGTCTTTAATGGTATATGTAAAGGGGCAAATACATACTCACCAACAAATCTGACCTCACCACCTGCATCAATAGAGCCCCCTAACTGAGACTTGCAGTCTCTGTAAATCATCCTTTCAACCTACCCTGTTTTACATGAGGTAGGCACAGTCTGGACAGACCAAACATAACTTAAGTTACTTGTCTAGATGCTTCAGAAGTGATAAAGACCCCAAAGCATTATTGAAAGAAGTGGGTAACAGGTGATCAATACACACCCATATGGAAAATGGAGTTCTGCATTCCTCAAGAGTGTAAAGAGAAACTCTGTTACACATTAAATCATTTGGAGCCAAGTCAACCTATTTTCATTTTTGAGACCATCTTCTCCAGCAATCAGTCTCTGTTTCCCCTCCACAACATTCCAGACAGGGCAAACTTCAAAATTTATTATTAATCTGCTGGAAACGATTTTGCTTAAGGTGTGGGGTACAGGTAAGACTACAAGCTCCTTTCTGAACACCACAGGCTCTGGTAAGACAGGGTAATGCACTGGTATTAAAAGAAAGTGAAGTACCACCTGTGAACATCTGAATAAAGAAGGTATAGAAGCTTCTACCACGTCCACTAAGTCTCACAATGTCCTGGAGAAACTACTGATAGCAAAACCTAGAGTCTACATACTGCATTTTGTCTTCAATTTTCCAATTTGCAATAAAAGACATGTAACAGAATCCTGAGTTTTCTAACAGCTTTGCTTTTAGAAAGCTCCTTAACAATCTTTTAACTTCTTAGGCCAGAAAAAAGATGTAAAAGACACTGGTACCTTAGGTGCGCCTACACAGCACCATCTACAGACAAGATATGAAGGCGTAAGAGGCTCTAAATTAAGCGAGGCTGGGGAAAGCACTGTAATTTCACTGCTCACTTAGTTGTGGGAAAAGGAGAGCACAAGTTGGGGATCATGGCTGCTTGAGGCACCTCTTCACTGCTGACCCACTAGGGCCTTCACATGGCAATAATGGTCCAGTAAATATACCCAAAAACTTAACTGGAGACAAATACCAATGTGCATATCCCTTAAGTCCACCAAAGTTTAAATGATGAGAAAAAGAAAGTTGAAATGTGTTAGATTCTGGACCAGATGCCTACACAGGAATTTTAGATGGAACCTTGGAACATAGAGGAGGGCCAGGCAGCTCAGCTGAAGATTGCTCTGGACTTTTTGCTCAGCTCCTTACCTACCAACAGCCCTATCAGCTAAGTCCTTAAGAGGATGTCTGCCTTAGTAAAGATGTCTTCAGCAAAGTTACTCCAAGGAAACAAGAGATCTCAACAAGCCTTTCCATGCGAGCACCTTATACCTACACCCTGGCAGAACGGTGCCAAGTAGTGGGAGCAACTGTGGCTGAGTTCCCCTGCCGCGTCTCCTCACAGACAGCTTTCTGTGATAGGGGATGGAGGAAAGAGGAGGTACAAGGATTATTCCTTTATGGAGGCAGAGCCTGGAGATTTTTCTCTTTTAGGAGAAGGCTCTAAATGCTTTCCTCTCTGCTGCTCCAAAAGTATATTTTAAAAGAAGCAAACGTTATATTGCAGAGGATGACATAAAGAGCAGCTCTGCTCTGTATGAACCAGAAGGCCTGTTGTGAAAGTGATAATATCTCAGTGCATGCTTCAAAACAAGCCTGTTGCCTTCAGCATTTGCAAAAGTGAGGCAGAGCTCCAGTGGCCAGAATAGAGAAGTTAGAGACAAAGCTGCTTCCAAATGCCTTTCCATTCAGATTTTGGTCGGTGTTCTTCAAGGTAGCCTCAAACCACAGATCTTTGACATATTTTGTTAGCACACACCCAAAGTCTATCATCCACTGAGAAAGCAACCAAATCACCAAAGTTTCCTTTGTAACTGAGCAGTGTCACATTCTCTGCAGCATCATGCTATAGTAACATTCCTACCTGCATTACATGTGAATCAGATATCCAGCTGCTAAAGTAGTTAGAGACTGCTATTTTAAAAAATGCTTTCAGGCGCCAGAAAGTCAGATTATGGTAACTTACTACACAAGAATGCAATAGAAAACCAGATTTTTGTTAAATTAGTTGTCCCTCTCCAGCCCTCTCCCATTTTTTGCTGGTCTATTGTTTTAACAGTGATGTTATTTTTTTCCCCCAGGAAATAAAGTGTTAAAAAAAGAAAAGCAAAGATTTAATGAGAGATCATTAATAACTATCATCTGTAGAGAACACAAGCAAGCAGCTGTCAAACCATGCCAGTGAGACACAAGTCTCACTGGGATTGACTAGCAAGTTTCTGCAAAGTGTTAGTTCTGCATCCAATCCCTAGTTTCGTTTCATCTTTTAAAATTTTAGAGAAACAAAGTTCAGACATCACTCTTCCTTAACACTAGAAGCAGCAACAACATTTCTATTGGTTCAGTCACCTGCAGTCACAATCACAAAGCAGATCTAGGACACAAAAAAAAAAAAAAAAAAAAAAAAGAAAAAGACCACAACCTTCTAAAGATACAGTAGCAAAGCTACAGCCCAACTAACTCTGTGTTAGTGAGTTATACAATACGCACAGTCCAAAATCCAACAAAATGGGAAAACACCATTCCAAATATTCTACACACTTGCTCTACACTGGAGAGCAGAAAACAACAGAACATTTATAACACAACAAAACACTTTCCGGCTACCTGATCAAACCGCCCTTCACAGACACCAAACCACCACCTACATTTCATTATATAGAACTTTAGCCATACAACTCAAAACCGCATTATCACTGCACCAAAACCTTACAGCTAAGAAGAAATCAAGCTTGGCTTATAAGGCACCTCCTTACAGCCTTTCATACCAAACCAGGCAACTCACTTTAAACTAAACTCTCAAACACCACCTCACTCAGATTCTGATGGTTTGTCATGAACACTATGGTACAATGCTAAAATGCTATGTTTTTTTTTCTTCAGGGCAGTGGGAGCCAAGACTGGTTGAGATGCCAAGTGTTAATGCAAAATGGGGTTAGAGAATTATAATTTAAATGCATCCTTTGATAGTCTTGTGTGTCAGCCATCCGTTTATATGCAAAAGCAGTTCAGCAGAGGAAACAAAGGAAGGCTCTAAAAAATAAGGTTCACCAGCAAGTTCTCCATTAACTTTTTCCCCTGCATGCAAGAAAACAACCCTTAGAGGGATGTGGTACATACCTTGAGGGTGAGGTCGACGGTAGCGGGAGAAACTGGAGTTAGGCTGGAGCTCTGTTGTAGAGTCTCCCTCCTAGGGAGGGGAAGGGTGTGGGGCAGGGGCACCTGAAAGGCAGGCAACACACATCACATTCTAACTATGTCTACTACAAAAGCCCCAGAAAAGCAAAGCTCAAGCTTTATTAAGTGAGCTACAATTTCTTCAAGGCTTGAGCATTTGGCAGGGAGATTTTGATAAAGTAAGGTGAAAATCTGGTAGGCGGGGAAAGGCCATTCAGCAGGTGCTGAGATGCTTCTCATCTCTCTTTAAGAGACTGAAGACTAAGGTTCTAAAGTGTCCATGTCTTCTGCATAAACAAATGCCAATTTTCTGCTTTGGGATTTACTTCAAAGTACCATTTCAGTTTACTGATATGCAAAAATTCTTCCCAATCCAAGTTTGTCCCCTTTTGTACAAATACAGTACATGGGGCTTCACGACCTTGAGTTCCAAGATGCAGTTTCTGAAAAAAGGAAGCTATAAACCTCCAAAGTCACAGGACCATGAAACAAACCAAAACAGCTTTGCCATCCAGTAACTCAATTCAGTTATCTTCTCTTTCAAAAGATGAAAGATGTGAAACTTAAGGAAATAAACTTGACATAATGCTACTGCTGTCTTTGCCCAAGAAAACACTGATGGATTTCCTAGAAGTTTTAAATGAAATGTATCAAAAATACTGCAGTGGCCAGTCTATTACTGCTAATCATTTCTTCCTCCATTCAGACCACAGCTAATGGACTCCAACTGGATGAGACAAAGCTAATCCAAAGAGACAGATACTGAAGCTTTGAAGCAGGTGATAGCACAAACCCTTTTGTGGCCAGGACCCCCTATTTCCTGTATTGGAAATCCAACTCCAACACACCACAGGGGAACATACACTAACGTCATCAACACAAAAGAATTCACTCTTCTACACTAACCACCAAAGACACAAACACCACCACCACCACCAGAAAATCCAGCAGAAGAGGAAGTTCAACCAGTATTGCTTCAAAACTGCTTTAAAGGATGCTGCAGTAAGTTCTTTGATGGAATTCACAAGCCATCTTCATAAAAACCTGAAATCCTACTGTATGATTCTTTCTTCCCCCAATCAACAAGTGACTCAATTCTGAGCTAATTCTATTCCTGCTACTCAAACAACAACAATCACAAGCTCAAAGTTCCCCGACATTCTCCCAGCACACTCTCAAGACAAACTTCATCTCAATACAAGTCACAAGCCAGCTCTCAGTTGCTACACCATGCTCACACAATCAGGATCATTGGCTTTATGAGGACTGCAAACACCTCATCTCCGTAGCATATGAACAACTGAACGCCTGCCGTCTGCTTTCAGAAACCATTAAGCTGCTCCCTTTACACGCAGTTGCTGTGATGTCAGGCTACAGTTCAAAATTGCTTTGTCTGTAAAAGCCTTTCTTCAAATTCACCTACAGAGCTTTGCTACTGGTACCAGGTTCAAGTCCCAACTGCTGCTGAGAGCACACTCCCTCATTATGCCTGTTTTTGCTTTTTTAGAATTGTCCCTAGAAATATCTTCTCCACTTTCTGTGCTCTTTAGCTCATCGTGGTTGTTCGAAAGACAAGAAAATACCTGAAGAATTCCAGAACAGATACGAATCAAACCAAATGTCCTTCAGTGTAAGATTACTGGATAATGTACGGCTTGTTAACATGAAAGGAACCCTAGTGGCTTGTTTACTGAAGGCACTATCTTGTGCTTTAAAGAAGCGTGAAAATATTTTCTTGTCTTCAAAGTCAAGACGATCACTGCAATAGACTTACGTTCGTCACCAAAGTCTCCTCCATTTTTGTACTGCTAGTAGCCACTGTGTTAGGATGAGAAGAAGGTGTAGTGTAGTCTGTTACAGACTCCTGTGAAGAAAAATAATTCCATTAAAATATCTCCCTTACCTAAATTAGATTTAAATTTCTTGGACAGATGTCAGCCTTTCTACAGGAGGAGTTCACCAAGCAACAGAAGACTAGAATTTCACACCAGATTTTTCTTAGAAGGCATGTCCAGCAATCCTTACTACTGAATTGCTAGAGGTCAGAAGAATTCTTGGGCGATTACAGTTTGTCTCATGACCTCACAGTGTGCATCTGGAGACAGGTCCAAATACAGTCTGTAAAGCAAGAATACACAGAGCGATGTACTGCCTGTGCAGTAGACATACTGAACTGTGGTGGTGTAACCAATTATCATTTGTCACCCAAGATGCTTTAGCCACCTGTTGGCACTTTTAGCCTATTTAAAAAGTAAAATACATTAGCTGAAAGCTTTCTGTAGCTTTAAATAGATACAGAAATTTCTTGGGTAAATCTATGACAAATAAGGCCCTCCGGATTAGAAAGAACACATAGGGATGTCTGTAACCTGCAAAACAATTTTCTTTCCTTTAAGTCTTGCCTCTGAAAGTCACAAGACTCAGTTTCTATGGATGGTGAAGTCTACCTTCTGATTTCTGCACTGGGCAGTGATTTCAAGGAAGAAAAGGACTGGAGTGTCCAATTTACCCAGAGGCTTTTCTTGAAGCTTATTTGTCACAGTTAAGTGGACCTTAATGTGCTCAATGAACAAGGTCCACTTTCATGGACCTAGCTGTAGCCAGCAACTTATTGCAGTTGTAGATATAAACTGCCTGATGAAAGCGTCTCATCGATAACACTGCCAGCTCTCTAAGGGATGACCTACAAGGAATGAAAGAGGCACTGGTACTTCTGTGAAGCCATGTTCAGCACTGATTTTTAGTTCTTGTTGCTGGATATCTACTGAGTATATTCTGGACAGGCAAACAGGCATTATCAGAACCTGAGCCATGGACTTTGTTAGAGAATGGTGTGACCCTGAATTAGCCAAGATCCACTATTCAGCAAGCACTGCAAACTGCAAAGTTTTACCTGTCTGAAGCCCAGAAAAGGCTCTATCATTTTTATGGAACCGAACACCAAGAAGGAACTGAAGGACAAATTAGCAGCAGAACTGTTGATGAGTGCCTGGACTTGCCAACACATAATGATTCTGAAGGCACAAACCACATAATGATTGTTAATTGCATCCAACTGGTATAAAGATAAGCTATTTAAAAAGTGCATACTCAATTTACTCCTCAAGCCTATAGCAATGTCTCCTAAAAGAGCAATTAAAGCATTAAGATACTAACTGGCAAGTAACAAAGAATCTTCCTTAAAAGGATGAGCTCATTTTGGTAAAAGACTAGGACAACATAATGGGGCAAGAGAGGACCCAATGTGCATGTTGACTTACTGTATTTACGAAGGAAACAGAACTATTTTCTCCATTTAGTTATTTCTTTTACTTGTTAAACTGGTGAAATATGAGCTATATGATGTTTCCCACAATCTGAACTACTAAACTGCAAGTGGCACGTTCAGATTGAATTCTAATAGGCAACCTTAATTTGGGTAGAACAAGGCAAGCACATGAAGCTGCTTTAATCACAATATTCTTCTAATGAAGTGATTAACTGGCTTCTTGGTTTTTTAAAATTCTTCACTGCATAAGCAAGAGGAAGTTTTTAATATTACTTTATTAACATTCCTTCAAGGTTTGGATGCAAGTTTTACATCATCTCAGCACTAAAATTCCTTACAAAAGAAATCAGATCAAGACTACTGCTAGCTTTCTCATTTTGGAAACTTACAGCTCAAAAATGCTTTTTCACTAGAATTAAAAACAAACCACCATATCAGCGCTGGTGCCCTTAGAAGTACATGTGCAATGCTGAACCATCTGACAAGGATTAGTTACGTGCTGAACATGCAGACAAGACAGTGCTTGTGCCATAAGAAGACCACTCCATGAGCTGTAGGTTAACCACCATCCATCATTTACTGGTACATTAAGTCTGGGAATCTCTTAGATATGGCTTATCACCATAAGCTTTTGTATTTCAAATAAAGTGATTCTCCTATACAACTGTTTTACTGAAGAAACCAACTGACTACTTTGTTATAAACCAGTAACAGTAGTAACAGTCAGAGCAAAAAGCTTTACATGCTTTTTGTGAGCTATCTACCAGTTATTTATACTTGAAGAAAAAGAAGAGGTGAACTTTTTCTGCCTACCTACTTTGCCCAAAAAGAAGAGGTCACAAAACCTGAAGTGACTTTATGAACAAAAGGACAAGGCAGACCTCAGAGCTGACTGCTATAAAGGATGAGGATGCTATATGGGCTTAATTAGCTATTTGATTTGTTCTGGATTTATGTAAATCACCCAAACCAAAGAGCTTGAAAGATACTCAAAATTTATTGTCAAGTACAACTTGTGTCCTTTTAGACATCATGTCTTTAAGACACGGCCGTTATCAGCTACCTGTGCAAACATTTCATTGCCATGTCCACAACCAGGTATTGATCATTCCTGTGATTTGAAAGCTTCAAAATTTTAGACAGGGTAGGGTGGGGAAAGGCAAGGGGTAAGGTTCCCGATAAGGGTACCTGACTCACAGACTTACACATCAGATTGCCTTTACTCCAAATATACTGCAAAACGCAAGAGAAACAGCTACAATTGCTTTAGAACATCATGCTTATGTTCGAAACTTACACATCTTGCCAGTATGAGTTGATTTATATTTATACAGTTTCTAAGGTGAAACAGTCTTGTGTAACTAAATGCACATGCTCTTATTAAGATGTTTGTTTTGGGATGGATGGGGTACTCTTACAACGCTGCTGCTTCTGAAGGAGGACAGCTGGCTTGACCTTTACAGACATTTAAATCACCAAATACACTAAAGAAAATGTGCCTTCCTGGAAGCTGAGTGGTAGTCTGCAAGAAGGATGTTAAAGAGTGTCAAAAGAGAAATCATTTGTTTGCTAAAACTTCAACACTTGACATTGAAACAACAGATTAAAGATGTCATCACTTCCTCTCTCATTAATGAGCAATGGAAAGAGTACAAAGACAAGAGAAAGCAGTTGCAATACAAATCAGTACAGAACTCCAAGGCTGAAGCAGTATTTGAACCCATTTTAAAAGCCACTTTAAGTAGCAGCAAGACTGGTTTATTCCTGCAAAATCTAGATGAAGCTCATCTTATCCAATAACTCTGCAGGCTGTTGGTTCAGCTTCCATAGAATTAAGTATAAAATGTGACCACCTCTTCCCTAGAAAAAAAAAACCAAACAAACCAAGACTTACTGATGCCCTGGAAACTGCTCATGACAAAGGAATTCAAAAGCAAACCTGAAACTGTTGAGACAGGAATATTTAGACCTATTATTAAATGCTTTATTAACAACCACTTAATGAGTAAATTATTGGGGATTTTCATATCCAGCACAAACTGGAAAGTTTCCTTTCACTCTGGTCTTCCCTACAGACAACAGAAACCTGGCGCTTCAATACTGTGGTAGTTCAAAAAACCTTGGCAACCCATGTTTAACTAAGTCAGAAAGGTACAAAATCCAGACTTCCTTTTTGAAGATCTCATACTTTAAAAACACAATTATAGAGAGGCAATTATGCTGATTTTGGTAGAGCTACTTTCTATCAAGCTAGCCTGAAGTAATCAATAAAGATGTCTTTCCTATTCTGTGTGTGGCTTCGAAGAAGCATCTCCTCCTCTTATCTTGAGCTCTGGTCACAGGAGCGTGAAATACAGTGAGAAAGCACAACACACATACAAACACCCTTCTTACCAAATAGTTGAGCAGCCTGGTGTTTATGGATCTACACTTCTGATTCTGTATGCAAGAAGGGCACTTTATGTGTTTCTGGTATCAACATAAACTATTCACATCTACTTACAAGATGGAAACTGTCAGGAAGGATGTGAAATCCCAGCACCGAATTTTCTTACATATTTGCCATTCCACTCAAAAAATCAAGCCTGCAGCGACCATGTCAGACACAAATATCCTCCTTAACACTTGCTCTGTAACAACACTTCATTGACATAGTGTCTTCTGCTTGCAATGACACCTTGGCAAAAAACTGCCAAAATTGTCTTTTTTTTTTTTTTTTTTTTTTTTTTGCTTTAACTGGGGTCACAAAGATAAATTGTGTGTGATCTGCATTTCAGATTCTTCAACTACTAAGGTAACTTTCACAGATCAGTTTTCCTGAAAGGCATCAAAAAATTTCTGCTTAAGACCAGGAAAAGGAAGACTGAGACAGCATGCAAATGAGTCTAAACTCACAAAACTGCTTCACAAACACACCAGAAGCATTTTTCCTTTACCAAAGCAGGTGGAACTATTAATTAGTAGCTACTCAAACTGCATGGTTTCTTTACATTTGAGAGACAACCACCATAGCTCTTGCTCAAGACACAATACTGCTGTCGTGAGGTCAGTCCCCAACACAGGTCCTTAGGCAAAAAGGAGAGCGCCTTCATGGATGTTTTTCAGCCAGTGCTATCAATGCACCACAGCTAAGAACTGAGCTGTAGAACAACAAATCCCGACAGCAAGTCACCATCTCACTGTTATAGAGAAGTCAGGGGAGTTCCACACAGACAACTACAATGAGTCCTCAACCTCCTGAGGGAGCTCTGCAAGGGATACCTTGACAATATCCAAGCCAACAGGGGCTGACATACAGACCCTTTAGGTAAACTGAATATTCCTGCTTTAGAGAATTCTTTTTTCGCAGAACAGCACTCAATTCACAGCTTCAGGTCATCCAGGTACTCATCCAACGATTGCGCACACTACTTCACTCCAGTTCTCTGCTGAAAGTCAAGCACTCATCTTGCATATATCACATATATCTGAGTTTACGTGCCTATATCAGGCTCCAGTGCCACACTTTCTACAGCAAGGCTCAGGACAGAGTTTTCACATTCATAAGACAGCAAAAAAGTCTAAAATCTTTCAAGCTGATCTCTGTACAGGGGTATGACAAACAGCATGTCTTCATACCACTTCTGGAGAACCGGTTACTTCAAGCAGTACCGGTATGTTTCCTATCTGCTATCCAGTGGACTCTGCTGTCAGGGTCTGCCCACCAGCAGGCAACCAAGTGTCAATGGCATCATTGTAATCATATTTTACACACAGTGCTCAGCGATTTGTTAATATTTTTCTTACCTTTGTGTTTGTTCCAAACTCTGGAGCAGACACAGATATCATCGTTCCTATTTCCGTGCTCAGTTCACTTGCTGCTTTGGTTTCCTTTGTAGTGACAGGTTCTGGACTTCTGACAGAGGTGGGAGATGGCTTCTCCTGTCCCTCAGGTTCTCCCTGTTGGGCATCCTTCACCTTCCTGTTCTTTAAAGAACGCTCTTTCCCAATAGGACCAGGTTTATACTCTTTGTTTTCTACCGGACTCAAGTCTGGAAGCTAAGTTAGTGTTAATTTGTCAGTTACGTCTTCCCCCCCATGTCCTATCCCACAAGAATATTCTACCAGGCTTAAAATAAACTTAAATCTAACAAAGCTTTCCTGAAGGGTAAGCATTTTCTAACAGATAAATCATTTGAGACTAAGTTAATCGTATGTACGTGAAATGCACATCAGGAATCTAAACCATTGTTTTCAAGCAATATATGTTTTATGGGTAGTGGTAGAGTTCAGCTAAAACAGGATCTAGTTAAAACCTACAGAAGTAAGCCAGTTTGACTCTTCTTGGAAGAAAAGCACAAAAAAGTACAGAAGCCACAAGACTTCTTATACATACAGGTTATTTTAATTTTCAGAGAATCAGGATTTTACAGGGCCCGGGAAACTAGAACAGAAGACTCTACCTTCATTTGAAGATATCTCAATGTATGGATGTTGGCAGCATTTTTCCCTAGGAATTGCGAACTAAGGGGATATTAAAAAAAAAATCCGAAACCTACACACAAATATTGCCTTATATTGCAGACACTATGGCTGGAATAACTGCTGCAATTCAGTAGTTCCTTTCTGTGCAGCTGAATTAAAGCTGAATGAAGGGCCTCTGGGAACCTGAATGCTCTGCTGTTTGAATAGCCACATCCTTTCTGGCTGAGACTACTCAGCCCATTTCACTACAGAGCAGCACAATAACTCTTCAAAGGCAGTCCTGAAAATCCTATTCCTTAAGCTTTGATAGCAGAAAGACAGAAGCTGCTGGTATTGTCTCCATAAACACAAACCAGCTGTTTCAGGAGCAGATGACTCTTCACAATACAATGCCTTTGGGCTTCGGGGAGGGTGGAGTTTCCCAAAGGTATTGGGTACCCTCAGGAGGCCAGCAGAGACTACCTTTCAGAGGAAAGGAAGAAAACAACAGTAGCACCAGATGCCTGAGCATTGCAACGCAGCAATCAGGAACATCAGACTCATCTCACTGCAAATATTTTTTTCTCTAACAGTTTACAGAGGCCAAAAATCCTCCAGACACTTTAAGGTCACACTTGGAAAGGTAAACTGCTTTGTTTCAGGTACGGTCCTCTCACACTGCCCATATTAGTCCAACAATACTAACCTCCAATCCCAAACATAAGTTTGTATTTAGGCTTCATAGCAAACAATATTGCCATGGGGGCAGTGGGTGTGTAGGAATTGTTTATTGGGTTGGGTTTTTTTTGTCATCAAGACAGTTAAAGGATTACGGCCCTCTCATTCAGAGGAGCCACAAAAATGTTAATCTCCAGTTAATTTACCGTTTAGTCACGTTTGTCTTTCAACAAAATCTACAACAGTCTTTATAACTATAACCAAGCAGAAAAAAAAGGAACTTTGTATACAGTGTAAAGCAGACTCTCTCTCTATATATTTATTTAACTTTAGAGTTCAGTATCTTTACGAGATTTCCTGGGAGCAGTTTTAGGCATGCTGCTAGTGTATCTGAGACACAGGTTTTGAATGTGCTGGGTTACTACAATTCACCAGCAGTATTAACTACTGTGTATTTCTCTGCTGTATGCTTTTTATATTTTGCAATAAAACCCATGAACTGCAGCACTCCCCTTGAGTGCCTCATGTAGCAGAGGTTAAATTCATTCTACATGTGACTGCACTTTCAGATTTCAGCTTTTTTTGGAGACAACCCCCGCCCTCGCCCCCAAAACACAACCAACACAAAGAAACACCCGGTCTTCTAGAAAGACAAAAGGGCTTTAATTACAGCGGGACCACTGCCAAATCTCAGACATCAAGAGGAACTGAAATAGCTGGTTCTGTAAGTCACCAGCCAAGTTTATGTGCTATAACCATCTCTTTCGGGGAGTAAAAAGCTGATGCTGAGTGCTAGTGATGCACAGATAAGTATGCATTGGAAGTGCAAATAACAGGAAAGTATGTTTCATTTACACGAAAGATCACTAAATGTAATCTAAACGACAGGAGGAGAAAGTATGGCTCCTTATGAGTGGTAACAATGGAAATACAAGATGATGAATGAATGGAGCTTCTAAATCTCTGGAGGGCAAGCGATGAACTTTTTAAAAAAATTGATACAAGTTTGATTACCTATTTGGTCTTTCTAGATCAGTTGCAAAAAAAATAAGCTACCCAGACATCTGTACATTTGAATATGAGACTTCAAATTAGTGGCTCTAACATTCCCCTCTTTCCTCAAAACACTTCTTTTCCTGCAACCTGATGTATTACTCATCTTCTTAATCTGGCTACAAAACTAAGCAGGGCACCATGCATCATTTAGAGGGGGCAAGGCAGGCACAGTGGCAAGATCTACTGAAACTGGAGATCTATTCAGGGCAGAAAGAGAATGCCTGCTTCAAAACAGCTCTCAAAGCCTGAGTGAAGCAAGCTCAAGAGAAAACCAAAAACCCCAAACTACAAAACAACACCACAATACTCCATCCCATCCATAGCCTCCCAACAAAGCTATTGCAAATCCATACTCCTATCCCTGCTGTAGCCACATCCCCTGCTCCAAACAGAGAACCAATGGACAAACTCTGCTGGGCTACAATGCTGTTTACTTACACTTGCTTCTTGAATTGAATTTCCCACCTTCTCCCCAAGAAACAACTTGTTGATTGTTTTAGGAAATAAAAGGGGAATGCAATTTTTAAAGGTCCAGTCCTAACTGAATGAGTATACTATTCCATTATTTATAACCTCTTCCTGGCTGAAATTCTTCAAGTTTAAAAGTTTATACTGAAGATATGACCTTTTACCTTTTGTGCTTTGATGGGTCCAGCCCGAGGCTGTTTCTGTCTTTGCTCTTTCGGTTCTGGTAGCTTGTCAGTGGACTTCTCAGAAAGTACAGGGCCAACTTCATTGTCACTGCCACTGGAAGCTGGGGCTCCAAACTGAATAGTTTCTATGCCAAGATCTACTCCACCTTCTTGCCCAGGCTTTGTCCCCTAGTTAAAAGGGAAACATTTAACACATATTTTAAATGATTGCTAGATCAGTACAATGCCAGTGGTTCAGAAATGAGCACAAAACATGCTAAGCTGAAAACCACTAAAAGAGTACTTTTATCTTCTGCCAGCAAAACTATTATTTGTGACTGCAACAGATTTGCAAGAGTAAACAATGCAGGAATGTACACTTCCTCCTCCTCAAGTTCCTACTATTTATACAAGCTCAAGAGTAAGAAAAAAAAGCAGCGAAGGAATATGTGAACAAAATCAAGATAAACTGGTAGAAAAGGGGGAAAGGGACAAGTGCAATATCAAAATGTCCAGATTCAGGTTCACAACATTCTCCTGAAATTTCAAAAATTAATGTTCAATTCAAGAGGAACAATATAAAATTAACAAAGATTTCCAGATCTCCTTATGCAGTCAAAAAGGTCTCTTAAGAGTTATGTCACATTTTTACAGTTTAGAATAATAAAAGTCAAGACCAAAAAAGCCCAAGAAAACAAAACCACAAGACTTTAAATGTAAAATTTAGGGCTATGCAAATTCCACACAGTAAGTAGAGCTAATGTAGTTAGAGATACTAAAAGCAGTAGATGCTTCTGATTTAAGACGGGACACAAAAGACATTTAGTTCCTTGGAGACATCCTGCTTCTGTCTACTTTACTGAACTGTACACAAATGTTCACATGCAAACTAGGCAATATTTTTACTTTAAAAATGCACTGAATAACAGCTATCAACAGAATCTGTGAATGGCTGAGTTTTTAATCAAGAGAACAGTTTTTCCATGCTGCAATCATAAAAGCACTAGTCTGCATCCTGTGTTTCTGTACTATCTCCTGTCTTCATGGAATTCTACACATAACAGTTTCAGTATGTGCACGCCTGAATAAATGGATAATTGGTACACGATCCCAATGAGATATAATTTGGGTAAGCTTCACATCCAGCCACGCTTCTTCCCTTATTCTTACCTCTGGAGATGTAGCTGAACCAAAAGACGTCAAAGGCTTGTTCCAAGCACTGACCGAAGGTGGCTGAGGTGGGCTAATGGGTCCCACTGAAAATTAAGGAAAGAGTTTAAAATACCAGTGTTGCTAACTGCATCTGACTGAAGTGATCAATTGACTGAGAATTAAATTATAGATGTCTTGATTAAATAAGCTTTGGTTAAGAAATTGTTAACCTATTCAGCAGTTAACAAAATACTACCTATTTAGCTGCTTTCAAGTGGGGCAACCATCATGTTTGGAAGCATGACCAAGCCCAACAAAACACAGATTCCTAAAGGCAGTAGCAGCTGCTCATTCATAGTGAATGAAGAATGCAACAACAACATTAAAATACTGAGTAGTATCATACTGCAAAAATCTCTTTTCAGGGGCATTTACAGGTTACGACACTGCACTTAGGAATGCTGCCCTCTATCCCCTGTGCAAAATACATTTGCAGTTAGAAATGAGACATCAACAGAGCGAGCTGGCAATCAGTATTCTCTAACTATAACGCTTGCCCCCCACTCCAAATCCAAAAGACACCACTTACATTTTTTGGAGATGTCATTTAGAACTGCTGTAGGTGGCACCTTGTTTTCCCATAATTCAGTTCCCAGACCATTATGAGCCTGGGTGTTTTGCAGAACTTTGCCTGACACTGTGTATTCTGTGCTGGCTGTCCCTCCTGCAGCCTGGTTCTGCGGCTGAACCGGAGTCTGTGGCTGACCTGGAGTCTGCGTTGTACATGGAGGCTGTGCTTGAGCTTGTGCCTGAGCTTGTGCCTGCTGTGCAGCTGCAGCTGCTGCCTGTTGCTGCTGCTTTTTGGCAAATCTGGGTGGGAGCTTGGAATTCTGACCTCGGCCTTTTTCGTTTGATCCTTTTTTGGTCCAAACCTGTAAGCAGAAGCCAATTTTATTCTTACAGCTGACAGTCTGTATCAACACCAATTGTACATTTTGTGTAGCAGCAAAACCCAAACTGATTAACCCCATCTTAAAGAATTTTATTTTTTTAGGGGTATTTAACCATAGGAACAATTTCTCATCCCTTTTTCTCTTGGAATCAACTGATACACAACGCAGTAGTATAAATCTCTTATCACAGTATGAAAAATGGTGTTTTCAGTTTGCCAGTTCCACCCGCCTGACAGTGCCCAATCAGGAAGTACAGAATCCTAAGATGACTAGGTGAAAATTAATTCACTAATTGTGAACAACTTAATATAAATACAACTATTTAGTTATAAGGTGAAAATACAGCTTCTTCAAAAGGAAGCTTCTGCACACTTCATAACATTCCCAGTACTGCAAGGAGCTCTTTCCCATTAAAAATGCTGGTCTTGTACCTGCACTGTTTGTTCTTCCTTCTTCCTGCGCTCTTCATCTTGCAAGCGTTTTTGTTGCTTCTTAGACACCACTTCTGTGAAACCATCATCATTCAAGTTAGATTGGGAGTCTTCAACTACTGTCACTTCAGGGTGATCATCAATGATCACAACACCTACAGAAAAAGGAGAGGTATAGATGCTGCTGTTTTAACAGCTTCAGATGCACCGCACCAAGCCAAAATCTGCTTTAGAGTGGAAGTTATTTCTCCACAGACACAGATGGTGGCCCTGATTAAAGGTAAGCTTCTGCTTGCCAAGTGCTTTGCTGTTGAGCTTGAAGACCAGGAGTTAAATCTTTAAGAACTGAAAAATTGGAGGTTCCTGTACCAGACTCTCCAGGAAATAAGAACTAAAACATAATAATGAATAATGAACAGACTTCCTGGATATTAGCTGTAAGCTTATCAGTGATATCCACTGCCTTTGCTTATGAAGGTTATAAAGGCAAATTAAGAGTGTGGTGGAAAATGGTATGAATGACAGTTAAGATTACATGATAGAATAAAATTGTTCTTATCTATACATAAAAACACCCAATGAGATGTGCCACCTTTTAAAGGCACACACATTGTTAATTAAGTATGACAAAGGTAGCAATACTCAAGTACACAATTATACTAGTGTTTAAAAAAAAAATCACTCCTCTTGTAAATTTTCAAACATCTAGCTCTATATGCAGCAAACCTAGCAGGATTACAAATTCTTGTTAGCGTATTAGCAACACTTACTTGCGTAATTATTAAGATCAAATTGAGACAAGGCATCCACTTTTTCCTTAGGCTTCTTTGGACCAGCCTTAGGTTCTTCTCTCTTTTTGCCACTTGGATCCTTAGTGCTCTTTTGTCCTGCAGCAGTAACACCTCCATCCTCCTGATGTAAAACATTGCTGTTGGTGGGATCAACACCAGGCACAGCTGCTGTCTGCTCCTCAAATGGCCTATATTAGAAAAAAATTTGAGAAAATTAATGACCAGCCACAGAGGGCACTCAGGAAGGAGCTAGCAATGTAATGCAGATCCCTTTGCAGGACTATAAGTGTCTACAGTGCAGCTCTTAGTAGGCCACAGACTTACTTTCAGCTCCTCAATGAGAAGCAGCTTAACAGCAAAAGCTGTTTTGTGGACATATCAAATGTCCTACTGCCAAAAGGAACCATAGGAAGAAGAGCGTAATTTTAAGGTCACCTCTGGCTTGGCCTATGTAGTTAGAGGTACCAAAACTGAACAAGTATGCAGTTCAGCATACTTTAACTGCTGTAGTGCCTTCCATGGAAAAAAACCCAAACCAAACCCAAAACCCGAAACCCAAACTAAACACAAACTTACAGTATGCAAAGTGAGCAAATATAAACATGGTACAACATACTTGCTCCACAGGCTCACTTCGCAAAAGCTATCTGAAGCCATAAGAGTGAGATCTGCAGCATTCTGACTTTGCTGTGGAACCCTGAATACCTAATTTTTGCTTCAACATCACCTTTAAGTCACTAATCAAAGGAATTCTTAACAGTTTTAACTCTGAAATTAAAGCACTGATCACAAGTTTTTAAGCCCAGTCAAAACCTGAACTTAAAACACAGCAACCTACAAGCACAAGAGTCCAACAGTATGCAGTAGGCATTCAATGAATAAATGTCTTGTCCTGCCTCCCACTTACAAGACTACTGTGCACTGTGGCTACAAAACAGTGGCCAAATAGTAGCATTAAATAATTATCAAGTCTCAGTCAAATTTAGCATAGAGAAACAAAGTTTAGTCTCAATGGCAAGTATTCATCAACATGCTTGTCCGTGTTACGTAATTGATCCAAAATGCAATGCAGCAATTCATGTATTAACTGCAAAACCGCTCACATTACATTTCACCTTACACCCAAATCTTGAGAAATGTAGCTTGACACAAACAGCACTGTAATTTTTTTTAATTAGGCATTTTTATCACTGTGCATACAAGAATATTTTGCTCTTAGCTCCATGTTCCCAGTGTCTGTATAAAACCAGAAACAATAAAAAGTACACAGCCCCAGGTTCTTGTGTTTCTCTTACCCTCTTTTCTACCATTCTACAGATCTAAAATAACTACTCATGATTTTGAGCCACAAGAGGACAACAGAACATCGTGACCATGTGTGCTTCCTAACAGAATATGGTACTCACCCTCTTTTTCCACTTCTGGGTGGAGGACCACTTCGTCTCTCACTCCTAGGCCCTGAGAAGTTCCTTCCTGGTTTAGCTGGCCCACTGTTGCCACGTCGGTTTTGACGGTCTATTCCAGGCCGCTGACTAGAGAAACTTCTTTTGGCTATTTCCCTTTTTGGAGCTCCAGTGTTTTCTCCTGCCTTTGCAGCCACCTGTGCTGCTGCATCTGCTGTTTTCTTTTCATCCCTCTCACGCCTCTCATTGAAGTCACTGCTTTCTGACGCTGTTTCCCACTCTTCATTTGCCTGGTCTGAAGAATTCTGGTTGGACAAGTCTGGTGTCTTACTTCCTGACACATCCAGAGCAGTGTTGGAGGGCTCATTAACTGCATTAACAACTGTGGCACTTGCTGATGCGCTGGTTACAGCCTCACTTATCTTTGACGCAGCCTCTCTTTCTTTTAGGCGCCTGAAGCGTGGTGGCTTATCTTGCCTTGGAGGACGAGCAGGCCTTTGTCTTCGTGGCCTGTCTCTATTTGGGTCAAACTTTCTCTCAAATTTTGGAGGCCTTTTATCAACTGGTATAGGACCATAATGTTCATTTCTTCTTGGAGGCTCCCCATCTTCTGGTTTAATGATCTCCGTTTGCCTAGGGTTCCACTGATTGTCTCTGTAGGCTGGTCTCCTTATTGTGGATGGACGTGGAGGACGCCCCCCAGGATCCCTGCCACCACGTCTATACATTCCCCCTCTGCCTCGTCTAGAAGGCTCTCCTTTAGGAAGAAATCCTGGTTTGGGTTTGTTCTCATCATCTCTTATGTATGTTTTTTCTAGGGATCTGTTGTCTACTCTGATACTGTTTTCAGGTTTGAAAGACAGGGGCTTTGGAGGCTTCTTGCCATCAGCTCTCTCTTCTCTTTTTGGGTGCTTGCCTTTGATTAGACTGTCTTTGTCTGAAAGCAGCGTGTCACTTGCGCTTTCATGAACTTCGCTGTCAGAATCTGTCTCTGAACCATGCTGTCGCCGCCGTTTTGGGATTACTTCAAAGTCAGAACTCTCACTACGAGTTTCACTCTCTTCTCTTTGCCTAACAGGCCCTGAAGGCACATGGTCTGATCGAGGCTTAGGATCTCTGTAGTGTGGGTACTCTCTATTATGGCCTCTACTGCCCCGACCACGTCCTCCGTAAGAACCCCTGTAGCTACGACCTCTAGAATAATACTCCCCGCGACCTCTGCCTCTGTATCCCTGATCTGGGAACCAGTCTCTATCCCTAGCCTCTTTCCAGTATGTCCTAGGGGGTAAGCCAGGCTCTCTTTTTACTGGTCTGGTTTCTAAGCGTGGCTTCTCTACAACCTCCTTGCTAACTACCTTCTCATTCTGCTTTTCTTCCTTCACTGCAGTAGCTGGCTGCTGAACATGGGGCTGCTGCTGTGCTGCCGGCTGAGCAGGCAGCGCCTGCTGCTGCACTGCAGGGGGGAGCTGTGGAGTGGCAGGTTGGGCAGCCGGTAGCTGCTGCTGGACTGGAGGTGTGGGTGGCTGAGCTGGAGCTTTAGCTGCGGTCTCGGTTTGACCACTCTCCTGGCTTGCTGGTGTCGGAGCAGCATCCTGGGTTATCTTCTTAGCTAGAGGAGTGCTGCTGGAGGCAGATGTCTCTGGCTCAGCCTGAGGCAGTGGCACTTGAGGTGCTTCCTTTCTGTCACTTTTTTCAGACTTGCTAGGTTTTTCACTAGCTGTCTTTTCTCCTTCTTTCTCCTTCCTCTGTTCACGCTCTTCTCTCTGTTCACGCTCTTCCTTCATATCTCTAAGCACAGGTTTTTTAATAGGACCCGATCTTCTTACTGGTCTATCACCGCCTTCGTCTCTCCTGCCATAACCTGGCCTAGGACCCCATCTTGTTTCAGACTTAGGTTTGAAAGTTTTTTCAGGTTTTGGTCCTTCTGACATTCTATTACTGATCAAAATTTCTTTTTTTGGTTTAATTTCGAGTCTCTCAATTGTCTCCTTTGTCTCAACAGGCCTGTTATTTAATTTAGAGATATTTGTTGCTGTCTCATTCCTCTGGTCTTCTGATTTTAGAGAGTGACTTGAACCATGGGAAATGCTTCTCTTTAGCGAAGAGTGACTTTCCCCCACAGGCACCAATTCTTCTGGAGAGCTGTGTGTAACTTTCTCATTCACTCCTTCAAAATTAACTGCTGTGTTAGGTGTGTCAGTTTGGAGAGGCTGTACATCTTCCAAAGGCCTGCTTGGGAACTTTTGTACTTCCACTTCTCCTGATTCTCTGAAAAAGTCTGTCTTTGGATGAGAGTCCAATTGGTTGTGTTCTACAGGATAAGCAGTGGCAGGGACAGCAACTCGTTCTTGCTCCAAGTGTGCCTCAGACCTAAGCAGCAAGCAATTAAGAATGTTAGGGCTGGGGGAAAAAAAATTACTCAAAATAATTTTCTATGAAGGATTAATGTCAGCTCTAGGAAACAATAGGTATTAATTTTCATAGCAGCTGCAACTTATAAAAAAAAAAATGCAACCTCTACCTTTCTTTTTTATTCTATCCTGGTTAAGAGTCCAGTGTCAAATGTGCAATTAGCTATAGGAATCTGTTATTGTTAATGGCTATACATGCAACTTCAAATGGAGCCCCCAAGTTAGCAGGCTAGTATCGAAAGTGTTACCCAGGCAGCAGTACTGCAAAAAGAATTTCTGGGTAGTTTTAAGATGTAGATGATGCCTTCCTGACCATTCATCATGCAGTAAAAGTCAAAAAGTGACTGTCTGTCTTTATATCATTTGTACTTAAAACACCACTTTCGAAACTAGTATGCATCAGCAGAAGTTCTCTGATATAAGGAGGATGGAGGGCAGATGGAAAACAGTACAACATTGTAGGAGTGTTCTATGAAACTGAAAATCCAAATTATTACGGCAATCACCATTCACCAGATTAGGTTAAGGATTCTAAACAACATGTAAATTGCCTTCTACACCCTACTACAGAGCAGGTATCTTGTTTTATGCAACACTGCGAAGTACACTGCATCCCCCTGTCACAACTCTTTTTAAAGTTTTGTGTGAAGAGCAGCTATGACTCAGTCAGTTTAAAATGTGTTTTACAACGTAAGTTACACAACCAAGTGTGTAAGTGCGTATGGTTTGGGGAAGTGATGTGCAGGAGTAAGTAACCCAGGCTTACCTCAAATCATCAGGCTCTTCTAACACTTTCGGAGGAGAACTAGATTGCTGAGGTTCTGCATGGGGGTATGGGTCTGACCCCCACATCATGCGGGGCTCTGACAAAGGGACAGTGTGCTCTCTTGCTGAGCGAGCTATATGTTCAAATGAATCTGAACTAGCTGCTGATCCCTCTATCTGGTCTCTTCTCATCAGTGGTTTGGGAGGCATAATTCCTGTGACAGATTTAAGTTCAACAAGTTTATCATTAGCAAAGAAACCTACTGCAAGGCAAAGCATATCGGGAAGTACAGAACAATGCTATTCTGTCTCCTCCGATCTCCCTTCCTCTGTACCTCCAGCTTTTGAAATCAAATATCTATTCACTACCAGCTGACCTCAGAATGACTAAATCATATTCATCACTAGTACCCTACGCAGCAATAAAAGGAAAAGCTGTCTGCTTCCACTAGAATGGGAAGAACCAGGTCTGTAGACCTGTGAACTTGTGAAGTTTCTGCCATTCAAATCTTACAGCAAAAGGCAAGACAAGCGTACAAACAGGTGGGGTTTTTTGTACTCAATATATTAAGGACTTTGGGTCCTTTTTTTTTTGGTAACATTTTAAAGGAATTCTGCAGTTTTCACTGTCTTTGCTTAGGATGCCATTTCCTCCCTTCATTCCTTGCACTTGTTCAGGATATCCAGCTAATGAGTAAGGGAATGGGCAAGTAACTCCGTTACATTACATGCCAGACACATTATTTATGGACAATAGCTTTCCAAACTGCGAGTCAGATGGTCATTCCACAAATTAAGAAGGACTTTTTAGTGCCAAGAATCTGAAAACACAAATTTAGTAAGGCTCTAGAGGTGCTAATACATAATATAAAATCAACAATATTTCATGGAGGTTTTTTTTAGTAAGCAATGTAGTGTCAAGTGCTAACATGTAATGAAACACAAATGGTAAATACACTATTTTTCTCAGTTCAACCTAACTCATGCCAGCTTTAATATCTGTAACAAAGGATTATGCTGACGTTCTGAATACATTCTTAACTGTCACTAACATGTCTGCAATGTGAAAGCTGTGATTTTACTTTATAGTCAAAGATACACATTGACACATGACTATCATTTTGCCAGTATTACTAAAATCTATTTTGTCTCAAACAATGAACTTATGTATTTTCTTTATAAAGACCACCTACATTCACTGTTACAACACATAGTGTGGTTAGGGAAAGATTTCTATTTCAAAACCAAGAAAGTTCAGTAGTCAAAAAATGTTGCCAGATTTTTACCTGGATGAATAGGAGGCATATCCATTGCAGGTCTTCCCGACATCATTCGTGGGTCCATGTAAGACTGCATCATCAGCCACCGTGGATCAAAGCCCATTGAAGCTAAATGCTGAGGATGTGGCTGCATGGGCTGGTACAGGGGTCTATGCTGGGGAGGCGGGACAGGGCCACTAGAAGGCTGTGAGGGAGCAGACTGTGGAAGGACACCTTGCTGCTGTTGCTGCCACTGCTGCTGTTTCATTTGCTCCTGCATAACAGTATTACAAGACTTTTTGTTATGATGAGGATTTGAGCAGAATTCAAATAACCCTTGGAAACAAGAAGTACAATTATCTCCAGGACACTAAGCATTCTGAAAGTTAATCACAAACATGCATCATGTTGAGCTAGGAAAAAACCAGACTGGACAATTTAGAATAGCTCCAGTTCTGCTGGTGTTCAGCCAAGACACAGAACCACCTTCATGTGATGACCTCATGCATGCCATTTAATGCAAAGTGCTCTTCAGACCATGGGACCAAAGTCCATACCACATTTGTGAGTGTCACACCCTTTAAGGAAAAGCTGCAGAAACAATGATCATCAGACCCCAGGTTCCACAGGACAACACCCTACTTGCAGTAACTGATGCAAAACCAGTCAGTTTTAAAAGCCTCTTGCCTTCTGCTCACTTACATGCTTTGCAAGCAACAAGAAGTGTTTCATGCAGAGCAATTCCAGCTGATACCATAGATATCGGAAACCAACAACTTAGCCTTTTTGATACTCTTATAGTCACATTGTTATGTCACATTGTTATTTAGAATAAGGCAGAAGACATCATTCTTTAATGAGCTTCCTTCTTCTAATTAATTGGTTAGTTACCTGCTGTCTCTGAAATCTTGGTGGTAATGATTTCTGGAACTGTTTAGAATAGCCTGAGGAAACAGCAGGACGAGGCTGAGATCCTGAATCTGGCTCACTTTCATGAGTCACCTGTGAAATCTCTTTCTCATTCCGACCACTATCTTGTCGGGTAAAGACTGCTTGATCTTCTGAAAAAAACCACACACATGTGGGAGACAAGAGTGAATCTTAAAACTACGACAATTTCACCATCATGTCAGGATGTTGTTCTAAAATGAAAAGTCTGCCTTCTCTAACCTCAGTCTTATTTCCAAAACCTTTAAAATAAAGGCAAAAAAGGTTAAGAACAACCCTTCAGAACAATTGTTGTTAATACATCTCAGTGCCCCTTTCAAACTCAAATACACTGGGTAATCAACCGCTGGCATTCAGGTTGCAACTACTATATGACTTGAGTGCTGCATTAATGCTACCACATTACATTTTTACGAACCAAGGTTTGGTTTTACAATCACTTACCCATTTAAAGTGTAACACAACCCTGCTAAGCACAGCCTAACAGTTCTCCTATGGCATTCAAGTTCCACTACAAATAACGCACCAAGTTTAAACACGTGCTCTTTGTGTCTATTTCTCTAGGCTTGCTGGAAGAACAGAATATCTGAAATAATTTACATTGAATTGTAGCAACATGAGTTGTTAACCCTCCTTTAGCAAGTAAAGAAAGCCTGCTTTCTTTCTGAATTCTTCAAAGTCCAGTCTAAATCACAGAACCCAATTTTTTCTTTAACATTTTGATGAGTTGGGCAAACAGGTCTAGCTCAAAGGACAGTTAGTAGCTGTAATGTGCCAGGAAAATAAATGGTCTACGATGCACAGGTTAATTAGGTATGCAAATTAGACTCCTAGATTACAACTATGCTCTGTGGCTCAGCTTTCAGACACGACAACTCCTACCTACATGCAAGCGTACCTTTTTCTTCCTTGTTATTCCTGGTTTCACTTTCTTGTTTTTCTACTGCATGTGTTGCCACAGGTTCTACAGGCTCAGGAACATCATGTGCTGGCTTCTCCTCTTCTTTTTCTTTTTCCTTTTCTTCTTTCTCCACCTCCCTTTCTTTCTCTTTCTCCCCTTCTTGCTCTTTTGCCTTCTCTAGTTTTTCTTTTTCTTCTTTTTCTTTTTCCTTCTCCTTCTCCCTTTCCCTCTCTTTTTCCTTTTCCTTTTCCTTCTCCCTCTCTTTTTCTCTTTCTCGCTCTCTCTCCCACTCCCTCTCCTTTTCCCTCTCCCGCTCCCTCTCCCTTTCTCTTTCCCTCTCCCGCTCCCTCTCTCTCTCTCTCTCCCTTTCCCTTTCCCTCTCCCTCTCTCTCTCTTTCAGAGGGTCTTCCCGGGAGGGTTTTGTCACACAGCCAAATTTCTCATTTAACCGTTTTAGCTTTTCTGCACAAGCTGCTTTTCGCTGTTCTTCCATTCTTCTTTCTTCTTCTTCTCGCCGCTTACGGGCTCGCTCAACTGCAGCAGATATCTCTGACTGCTGTCTTCTCCTCTGTTTCCAAATTTCATCTTCATCTGGTACTGGTTTAGGGGGAAAGGGTCCCTGCCTTCCAGGTCCTATCTGGCGATCAGGGGGAGGAGGGTGCTGTAATATTAAAATCAGTTAAGTCAAGCTGAACACGTATTATATAAACAGCCAGCTGAAATACTACATTTAAACTATTTGTCAACACACGTTTTTGCATGACACCTTTGAAAAACAAGATTTGGAAGAAAAAGCAAGCCCTTACCACCTTCCTGCTCCAGTTCAGACTCATGCAACCCATGCTCAGAAAGGAGAGGTAAAGATTTGGTCTTTACCATCACCAAGGCAAAGTAACAGCAAAGCTGACAAACATCTTTTAGATTTGGTCACAGCCTGCTCTAAATCAGAGACTCAGGGCAGATCTCACACAGGAGTCCCCCAAAGAGCCAAAGAAATTCAAGGTAGCTCAGGATAACAGAGATTTTAATAAGGACTGTTGGAAAACTGGTACGTATGTACGTATACATTTCATTTGGGACTTCATCTCTCCATCTGCCTTGGCAGCCAGCCCTCCAGCACTGTTCTATGCCCCTGTCCTTTCTAGTTCCCAAATGAGGCCGGATAACTGAAAGCTCTTAAAGTTCTCATGCATTTCATATGCCACTTCCTAGACGAGGCTTCTTTACACATTTAGCAGCACAGCTGCTGTTGGGGTCCCATTCTTACTGGTCCCAGACACTACAACCATTTCACTTGTTGAAGAGATGACTTATCCCTATGTGAGCCATATTTTTACTTTTCTTAGTCTAAATCCCTCCACCACAGCATTACAGAATTTAACTCAAGGAAGTAAGACAATTCTAGTCTTTCTTACCGGTGGTAGAATAGATTTTGGATGAAGAGCAGGACCACCTCTTTCATGTATAGAAGGCTGTGCTGGAGCCCGATCCTATTGGATCCAAGACAGTACCAGGGTTAAGCAAGCTCAAGACAACAGTCCAACTGACAAGTTTTAGATTTACTGTTTTCTACTGCATTAAGATACTACACCTAGTGAACTATCTGCACATGACACAAACTTCCATGCAAAACAAAGGCAAGAACATTTCCACTTTCTGTACTGAGAACTAAACAATTACTGTAAAAATTCACACATCCAAATTTCAGAGCTTATGTGACTGCACTGTTTTTCCTCAGATTCAAGGTAGCATCAAACCCTGAAAGACAATGTGATCTTTATATATAGAGAAAGCACAAGAAAAAACAATTCAAGATCCCTCATCTTCATTATTACTGGTGTCAAGAGAAAACATTTCTGGGAAGTGTTCAGACAAAGCCAAAAGTAGCTTTTTTTGGGGGGTGGGGGAAGTAAAAATAGGGCTAAAGCAGGCATAAGCTGAAGTGGTTGCCAATCTTACTCTACTAGAGGATAAACCAAAAACCAAAATGGCTGAGCTGACAAATTCTACATGGTCTGTATAAAATCTATCTGCCTGACATGTCAGAAGGAAGCTGACACATTACTGCTAAGTTGCACTGAATGAAGTGGGTCATGATACCAAAAAAACCCCCAAACTCCACCCAGGAAAAATGTGTGGAACAACTGGGCAGTATTTACTCTGTGCTACTATAAAACTTGATGGACACCAGAACAACTTCATTCACTGTTTCAGGGATGGACAAACAAAAGTGTCAAGTTAAAGCTTGTCAGTTGAGTCACAGTAACTGACGCAAGAGCTCTCACCCCCTCACAACTGTGCACTGGAACACAATAGATAGACATACTATTTTTATTTCGCGATCAGAAGCAGCTAAGTTGACTAAGCAGCACCTGATCAGTTACCACAGCTCAGATAATGCTTTCAGTAGCTAATGCTTTCACTCATGTTCACAACCTTAACTGACCTGTCAATTTGGAAAGACATCCAAGTAGGATCTCTCCTGACAAGGCTGTTACCAGAAGAGCTGAAGAGAAGAACACACAAACCTGATCGAGCAGAGAGCTTTTGCTGTAAGACCCTTTGGTTGCTGCTGTGGAAACCTGGGTGCCAGATTTAGCACTTGTCTGTTCTTCTGCTTCCTTCTGGCCATCAGGAGCCTGGGAATCTTTTGATGGTGTTTGTTCATCACTATGTGCAAAGAAATAAGAGAAACATTAAGGTGTACCCCACACAGGTGATTTATCTTCTATCCTCAATGTTTCTTAGCAGGAGCAAAAGTTCCTCACACCAAGTATAATTTCTACTACATGCCCAGCTGACTGGAGTCTGCAGGCAGTTTCACAATTTAATACAGTATTAAATTACTGGAATAAATGTTATCAAACAAGTACTTGCACTCATTTCATTCAGCCTTCCCAAAAGCTAAGCTAGTTAAGTGGCGTTCACACCCAACTGGCAACACCAACTCACCCACTTTCCTTCTCTTTTTGACTACTTCCTTGCTCATCATCATCGCTGAAGTTCAACTGCTCAGTGTAATCCACTTCACTCTGAGCACCTGATGCATAAACAAATATTCAATTAATCTTTCAGAAAGATTCAGTGCACAAATAACAGAAACCGTTGATCTGATGTTCTTACCTGCCCAGCCTTCATCGGCCTCCGCATCTAGATTATCAAATTTATCAAGTTCTTTAAGTTCACTAGCACTAAGAATGGATGGGCGCTCAATAGGTTCTGAACACCATGAAGGTGGTCCTCTTCCCCTTGGCCCTCTAAAAAATAAGAGAGAAACAAAGGCCACTGTCACTATTTATCCACAAAATTACTAGATTAAAGGTCAACTTGTATGAGAATTATTTAAAGTATACAGTACTCTTACAAATACAGTATAAAGGTGAACTATTATGCACATGTGCAACTACTGTAGTTCAAATAATTACTGCTACATCAACAGATGGTTCTTTACGAAAGAGAAAGATGCTATAGTCTTGCTTGCACCCTTCACAAACAAGCCAAACATCAGCCAACAGCAGAAAATCACACACCTTGTAGCTTTCAGCCAGCACACTGCACAGATCTGGCATGCTTCTTAACACCAATTTATTCCACCTTGCAGATACTTCTTCATACTTTTCATGCTTTCCCACTGTTGAAGATTCTGTACCTTCTTCCTACACCTATACTCAAGTTCTTCCAGCCATCCCTCTCAACCTTTCTGTCCTCTTCCTGATCCCAACCACAGACCACCTGTCAAAGTTTGTACCCTACTGCCTATAGCATCCCCTATTTCCTTATGCAGGTGCACAGCCACCCTCAACTATGGAAAAATACACAGAAAGGAGAAAAACTGATTTTATAATGCATTACAGTTCGATTTTAACTGGTGAACAGTAGAGTCAAGAACCAGGAATTAACTACTTTCAGTGTAACAACAGAAGAGTCCTTTTACAGGCAAAATACAGGTTGAAGTTTCAATGGTATCCCCAGGTGACTCCTGCCCTTTCCAATCAAAAACCCTGTAATGTACAGAATTCCCTCAAGTTTTGTAGTTGAGTTGTCAAACAATCACTCCACAGCACTGCTCCACACAAGCCAAACTTGTGAGACTAACCAGTGACATTACTTATGCAGTGCATAATCATAATCAAGATCCTCAGTGCAAATTTTTTGCTTTCTTTCCCCCCGCCCCACTGAGTCACAAACATACTTCATACCCACACAACACCACCACTTGTAAGGTTTCTTACCTGCTAGGTTCAGAATTGGGAAACCTTGTTGGACCTTGCATGGAAGGAGGATATGCCATTCTAGGATACTGATTAAACATCTAAAAATGTTTTAAAAACAGGAACCGTGTGTTAAAAAAATATCATTGCATACTGAGATCATCAAAGGAATCACAATGGAAGTAAAGCAAAACTCTTTGCTCAAGACAGTTTGCTTAATATTGCAAGTGTGTGACAACATCATCAAGGTGGAGTGATTACAAGTGTCAATCAACTCCTGACAAGTTTAAACTCAGTGTAGCAGGAACAGCAACAGGCAGCCACATCCTTTGAAGAGTTGGTTTGCAATCCCATCCTTCTAGCAGAACAGCTAAGTGTTCCATGGAGGGAGGAGAAAGGGGCATAAGGAAATAACACTAGCCAATAATCACTCCCTGCTGCTTAGGAACTTTTCATGTAACCATCACTTACGTAAGGTGGCATCATTGCTCTGTACTGAGATGAGATAGGTGGTTGCTGCTGGCCATTCAGCTTGGGTTGAGGGATCTGGGGTAACCGCACATCCCTCTTCTCTGCTGCCTTCTGGCCATCGTTTTGCTCTGCTGGTGTAGCATTACCATCTTCCTGCCCAAGACCCTTAGCTTCTTGATCAGTTGGAGAACTGGGCGAGTTGCTCTTATTACCACCTTCTCTCCAACTAGTAGCATCTGCATGGACAGAATCAGTATGAGAAAAAACAAGAACAGACTTTATATTACAGATTTACAGACACGCATCATGAAAAACAGTCTTCCTACCCAGTTTTCAGCGACACAGTGACCTGTGCAGACATGTTCATATTTGGTACTGAAACAAGCAATGACCACTTGAGAAAACAGAGGCTGTTTTCTAATCCTCTTCAGCCCTACAGCCAGGTGTGTTCCTGAAGGGTAAGAGTTAAATTTTAGACTGCTCTAGCTGTCCTACTCTACCTTCCAAAACACAATGCAATTTAGGAAGGATACTGATAATAGCACAGGAGAGAAACAGATTTAGCTGTGATAAATGGGCCACTGTTGACTCAGTGTGAAGATGCTGTCAAGGGAAAGATCAAGCTTCTTCAGCAGCAAAGGCCTACCACGAAACTCTCAAGCAGCTCTAAATGACATATACCTGTGCATTATCTTTCAAAGTGAAGACAGATATCCAGAGTCTGGCTTGTATCTCTGTCTAATAAGGATGGAATAGAAGGGATGAAGGCTGTACTTCTGGGTGTGAATGTCTAGCAAGAAGTCCAGGAAAAGTAAGGCATTTTAATAACTTTACCACTTGTGCCAAGCAGTCCAGTCTTACAAGTTTGTCTACAGAGCATGGGTTGGGTTGGGGGAGGGGGGAAGTGTGTGGGTGTAAACTTAGCAGCAGTGCTCAGATTCGAGGGGACCAATGAAAATTCAGACACACACTGTAAATAACGTGCCTTTAGGGGCGCAAACCCTTTAAGCAGTGTTAAACTATGCTCTGAAGTATCTATTACAGTTCTTCCACTTACCTTTGCTGGGGAGCACAGCTGCTAAAGGGGCGGTACTTGCCAAGTTTGTCTAGCCTTCTGCTGTCAGACTCAAAAGAAAGGCTTAATATAGCACGTACAGTGCTGACCAAAACCGTAACTGCCTGCAGAAGGCTGGAATAGACATGCATAACTATTCTCCCAATTTGGAAATTTGGAGCTGGACATCTCTTGAATTTCTTGACAACATATTCTTTAAATCAAAACCAAGTGAGGACTTGAACAAGCACACAGCCTCAGCCTGCAGGACGCAACAAACGAATCAAGGAAAAACTGAGACGTGTAACACAGAAAGGACTTAACAATTCCTCGAGAGCGCAAGCCCTCTAAAAGCAGCGCACATCTTGCCTACCAATGGCACAAGACAGTGCCACCTGCAATGCAGGGAAGGATCCCTAGTCCATCAAACCTCATAGAAAACAAACTTTTGAGGAAAAAAGGAATCCTGGTTTTCCACTGGAAATAAGCACAATCTCAAATGTCTCCCCATTAAAAGGATCTGGGGAAGCAATACACATTTCTTCACTGAGACATGCGAAAACAGCACTGTTATGGTTGTTTTCACTAGATCTAATCCCCCACAGCTGAAAGATCCAGCTAGCCAGAGCACCTCAGCCATGAGCTAAAGATGCCAATGACTTTCCAACCACAGTCCACTCTTTTGGTATCCTGCAGATTAAACTTCCCATTCAGGATTCAGGTTACTCTCTTATGAGTACTAACCATGTAGGGACAACCCTCATGATGATTTATATAATTAGTTAATATTGGGAGAGTTCTTCAAATACTTATTTTAGCTGTTGTGACATCCAGCAGCTGGAAGAAAGAAAACACCAGTATTGTGCAACTAACAAATGTTCCTCAGAGCACAAGTGGAGTACTGACTAGGTTGGGAAAACAGAAAGTGAACTGCAGGATACGATTAAATACCCTCTTTTCCACACACCAGGAACACAGTAAAGCAAAGAAAGCCCCCAAAATCTGTTTCTTCAGTGTAGGAGTGGGTTGATTAAAACAATCAATTCATCAATTTATTCTGTATGGGGTAAGTAACCTTGTAATAAACAATTTCCATATAAACCTGTGCAATTTCACAAAAATTTTTAGTATATACTTACTTTGTGGTCGTAAGCTGGGTCCTGATCCATGCAGCTCTTCAGGTGCATCTTTCTCTTTGCCTGACTTTTCCTGATCCCCAGCTGCCGGCAGACTGGGAAACTCTTGCTGGAAATAACTATTTACTTGAATAGCTGGACCTACACAGTAAGATAGAAGTCTTTCTGTAGTCAAAACAGTTCAGAAAGTAGTAAAAGCCTGATCATCCTTAAAAACTGAATCTTAAAGCCACATTAATTTACTGGTAACACAACTCACATAAACAGAGAGCAATCCTTGTAAAGCATTCACATTTGCTACCGAAGTTGTTAAATTTACTAGGCTAACTACCACACCTGTCAGGGCTGAGAAGAATCCACAAGCACTAGAGAGCAATCATGGACAACAGAACAAGACTTAACACAGGGAGTATCTGAAGTTCCTCAGCTCTGGTAACACACACCCCCGCAACCCCTTTCTAGACAGAGATTTCCCTTGTTTTATTCTACAACTATAGTCAACCCAAGAATGGGCAACTGTGTTATTGCAAAAGCCCTTAAGATTAATTGCTGTTCTAATAACAAATAAATCTTCAGGATTTTAAAAGGCTTTTTACATTATGAGAAAAGTATCAGAACTGTAGCATTCTTTGATTTCTAAACCCCTTGACGTTTTAAGTCAGGATTGGAATTTAAGACCTCTGTTGCACATGGTAGGAAAGCCAAATACATATGTCTTCCTCTTTAGAAGGTTTTATCATCACCTGCTTTCTATCAATCCCACCACACCTCACCCCCAATGGGTATTGACCTATTAGGTCAACAGCATTCTAGTACCAAATCACCGATAATTTTACAGAGGGAAGATTTCTATTCCAACAGCCTGAATAATGCCCTGTTCCTATACCTGTCTTTACTACTGGCTCCTATATGAGACATCATCGTAGGCTACATGGACTATAGGGCAAACTCACAAAAAAGGCTCTGAACAAATGCCATCCAAACCCCCTCAATCCTGCTTTCTAAAACTCACGAATGAGTATTACAGAGTTTGTCTCCAATTTTTCAGTAACACCATGATACGCTTTTTTCTTTCCTCTTTCCCTAAATCTAGAAAAGCTTCTGTTCTCTCAGATCTGTGAAAGAATCCTTCATAACAATAAAACACAGGGATCCCAACATGGTGGTGTGTGGTGGTGGGTTTTTTTTTGCTTTTCTTTTTTGTTTGTTTGTTTGTTTTAAGATTAAGAGTCAAGCACAGGATAAACTCCTTACTCTTCATACTTTCTTTGCAAAGGCATGACAGCAAATACCACTACTTATAACTGTGCCTACAAATTGCCTTGAAATCTTTCAATCTTCATTCCGACTTCATGTACTACAGATCACATTAACTTCGTTCTTGTTAACAGAAATTGGACTCTTGACACTCCCAAGCAGCTACAACCAACAACTTGCTTAATGGGCCTGAAAACCAGTCACACTAACCAGATGGCTGGCCAGGCAAGGAACCCTCTTTGGAGGTCCTGTGACACGCAACATTCATGAGTGTTATTAATCTTGAAAGGTGTTCTTTGCTCAGGTCTACACAGCAGCAGCAACAATGTTTTAATTGCAAAGTAACTGCATCCTCAGTGATCAGCTTGACTGCACTTAAGCTGTCAACCTGAAATAGCCAGATTGTCAGGCAACTGTTCAGAAAAGTTTAAGAATTCAAAGATGTTATGCTAGCAATTAACCCCAACTGTTAGCCAGTGCATGAGCTGGAAAATACATGCTGCCATTACATTGTAGAAGTCTTTTCTTTCTACACAGCCATGCACAGCATCACAGAAGGATATAATCTTGCCTCACTCAACTGAAATATTAAAAGAGCATGAGGGAGCTGGCTGAATGACTGCTGGAACACGTACAAGGCATCTGGAAAAACTACAAGTTCCACCAGCCAACTGCTGATCAGGAAAGCATGAGCACAACAGGTGTATCCTGAGTTTCAAACTGAGGAGGATAGCAAGCAGCTGATGCCAATTCATTTTCTGCATTTCTTCTTGAAACAGCAAACCCACTACTGCATTAATTGAATGAAATGAGGGTGCCATCTGGGCTTGGCACCCAAGCTGCCATGGTAACAACAAAATAATTAGCTAAATGCATTTTGAAGCCACTGAGCCAAATCACTACTTCCTGTGTCACAGAGACGATCTTATCAGTTTATGTAGAAAGGCTGGTATGCAAATGACTTTGCGTCAGCATTAATTCCTTTTTTTTATTCTACAAAAATGCTGCAAAAGCTTAAAGGAGGAGAGTTCCTATATTTGACAATGAAGGAAACACTGAACATTAGAGAGGAGAGCAAGTGGAAAATCTAGAGTTGTGACTTCTCATGCTTACTGCAAAAAAACGACAAAAATCATTAGATATGCAATGTTAAACCCCATATAATGGCTCAGAAGTTACCTTCATGCAATTCAGATTTTACTATTTTAAGATCTCTACCCAGAAGAGAGCTCACTTCTTCAATCTGGAAGCCAAAACTGTTTTATAGGCACGGAAAGCATGACAATCTCAATTTTAAGGAATAAAACATGTTGTAGGTTATTTTCATAATGAAGACACAGGAATTCTAAGTAACATCTCACTATACAAGCAATTATAAAAATCTGTTGAAGATTTAGCTCTGATCTTACAACTGTAATGAAAACACTTGAGCTAAGGTTCATGCTGATGCAAATAGGTCTCCACCCTTTCATACAATTATGTTAAAAAAACCCTAAAACACATCTTTAATGCTTTTCCCAGAAAAAAAGCCTAACTGAACACTATCACTTTGAAACAGAAATAACCAAGGAATCCATAAAATAAAGGGGAAAGTACTGCTGTAGCAGACATTTAAATAGAAGCAAGACTACATCCATTTTCTACAAAATGAACCGAAATTATTAGAATGACCACTAACTGTTTATGGTTCTTGTTCCCATGCCAAAATTGTACACATTGCAACTACTGACTTGAGATTTTCCTTCCTCACTACAGCCATGTTCAAGATCTTATGCTGTCACCATTTTCCCTGTCAATCCAAAAGAGGTGACTATACCAACCCTTTAAAAGGCAGTCAGGCCTGCTGCTAAATCAGGCTGGAGTTTGCTTCTCACCTGCCAGCCAAGAAAGTTGCTTCCACAGCATTTGTAGTCTCAACTGCCCCAGTCAAGACTCAAATGACTGCTGAGTCTGGGGGTCTCTCACAGCAGCATTCAGAGTCTCCCAGGCCAGTCAAGAACCCCTCCACCTTGAACATCACTTACCATCCTGTCCGCCTGGTTTGGTGTTGGCCCACGATTTGGCAACAGGAGCTGCTTCTGGAGGAGCAGGAACAGCAGGTTTTGGCTGTGTCTGCGGCACGTCTGGCTGTCTGGAATTAAGAGGAAAAGCACTTGTGAATACAAGAGGGTGAGCACCGAATACAATCATCAGGATTACTAGAGCAAACAAGCGGATGAAATGAGGTAGCTATGCAGCTGAAGAACCAATAACTACTGCTCTGCAGAAAAAGCATTTTCTTATATAAAAGGAATTGTTACAGTTAACAGTTAAAAATTGGAATAAATTAGCTAATTCTTTCAAGAGTAGATTTCCCAAAGTGGAGAGGAATGAATGAAAATGGCTGGGCAGAAAATGCAGTCAGGCATGAATAGAATTATCACTTCTGAAGTAGTGTACTGGACAATCAAAAAACAATCAATCTACAACCATGGAAGGGAATAATTTGGAATAATGTTCTCTTGCCTCAGGAGTTAGAGGAAAGCACTTAAAGACCACCATGAACTGAAAGAAAGAAGGTAAATATATGTCAGAAATTACAAAGTAAAAGGAACTGATAAGGAAAGATAAAGACATCACGAAAAAAAATTATGGGTACCATAAATTGGAGCCCAGAAGTTTAAGTCTATTAAGGACAAAGTCTCAATTTCACTGTCTTAGCAATGAAGAGACAGACATAAGCAATTTCGTCCAATATAAAAAACAGGCATATTTCTGAAGATCCTTCTAGTCTACAGATTCAGTTATATTGCTTAACTTCTTTCAAGAATAGCTATTTCTGAAATCTGCATATTCAGTTAACTTAAGACTCCAAAGCAAAGACCTCCAGCTCATTAGTAGTAATTTTGATAAAACGGGAATTATGGGGCAAATCCACAGAATCACTTTATGATACCAGTAAAGAGAAAACTAGTGCAATACCATGTCAGCTGACTTACAATAAACAATTATTAATGCTTTAAATAGATCCTAAAAAGTAACTTCTGAGGACCACCACTGAGAACTCAGTTCCATTTGGGTTCTGCAGCGGCCAACTCAAAGCACTACACAGTAGTCTTAGAACTGTCATAGCAGTAACTATCCCCCAAAAAACTCAATCATTCCTGGGGAGAAACGCACTGGCTTCTTACAAGGGTAACTGAATGCAATTTTCATCTGTTTCCACAGATTACCAGAATTAAAAAAAAAAAAAAAATAATAATCTTTTCTGTTTCTACTTAGCTGTAGTTTCTTATAGATGCACACTCACTAAAGGGAAGTTGTAACTTATATGGCTGTACTTTGTCACACACAAGTGAAACAAGGAACAAGACTGCTGAAGAGCTTATTCCTTGCATTTCTACTGTTTCAAGGCCAAGCTGATTCAGAGTGAGTTATGTGAACACTGTCCTACAGGTGTGGGTACTGATGAGGGTAAGAACTCAGCTTGATGCTAGCTGAATTAATCAAGTCAATGCACATCAGGCTGCACTATCCAGGAAAAAGGGAATGAGGCAATACCTGGAGGAAGAGTGACAACTTGGGAAAGCAGCAGAAAAAAAAGTTCATAATCACAGGGAACAACTCACTCATGTGAACTCCAATGCAGTGATTCAAGAGAAGAATTAAACTGAAGCAAGCTAATACCAAGATGTTACATTTATCCACAACACTTGTGAGAAGAATACCAAAACACTTTACAAGTGAACTGCATTTATAAGCATATTGCAATAATGGAGAAACAGAGCAGTAGTTACAAAAATGGTCTGAAGACTTGAGCAAATGCATTAGGTGGTCTGAATTTAGGAGAATTTACTCATGGCCTGGGCATACATACCTGTTCCTGGGAACGAATCCCTCCCCCCTACTAGTTTCACTTGTATGTGGTCTTTAAGACCTTTATCAGAATAATGCCTACAAAGATACAAAGGCAAACACCTTCCAGTTGCAGATAAGGGACAGCTATTTATTTAACCGCAACATCAGCTACTAGAATAACACATGCAGCAGGCTATGGAAAGGCAGGCAAAAATGCAGATAAAGTGTGTTTTAGTCAAGCAAGCTACTGGCTCAACACAGATTTAACTAGACAAAGTATAAGTGACCTTGAAGTGCAGGAAGATGTTGTTAAAGTACCATACCAAACACTGCGCAGAAAATTGTAAATTTGTAGTTTCATAAGCTTAAAACAAAAAGCTAAACACAACACTATACTCCTGAAGTCTAACAGCTTTTCAGAGAGATATCAAAACCTGACATTTAAATGTAGGAAAGTATACAAGGAGAAATAGAGGGACAACAAGAAGGGGAAGAAAATATTTAATCCTCTTTTGCTTTCACAAGTGCTAGTGACATACAATCAGTGCCTCTATTTTCAAGTATCTTTCAGAACAATTTACATGTTAAGGTATAAACAGTTAATACCCACTTCTACTTTTGTAGTGATAATCATACCCTATTTTAAGCTTACATGGCAAAATTTTAATTTAAAATACTTTCTAGTTAGATATTGAGAAGTTTTATTCTGTTTTCTTTAGCTGACCTCCTGTACAAGTGTGAAAAACTCAGCAGATGAAACTGTACTGAGCACGAGAAATCATACTCTGCGTACAGCAGTGCATCACCATGAATTTCATTTTGTTTATATCACATATTGGGGGAGTGTGAAAAAATAGTGTAAAGTTTAAGATAGAAAATTTTTCGTAAGTCTGTAGAATTTATGACGCACTAACCAAACTAATTAAAGTGCAAATATGAAGAACCATTAGGAAAATAAAGCAGAGATGCAAACATATACAAGCCAAGAATTTTTGAGCTTTCTCTGCCATGCATCAGCACAATCACACTCAAGTGAACAGATTTTTGTGTACTCTCACAAACTTGCAAATTACTATTTGATTTAGCTGCTGTGTATATAAGGATTTTTCCTAGAGTTTCAGAAAATTTTTAAGGCGATTACACTGATCTTACGAAAACTTGCTGTAGTATTGCCTTTAGGCAGCCATTAAAGCTTACACAAAAGGTAGCCACATCAGGTGGCTAAAGGAAACACTCATATCCTCATACGGAATTTACTTGCATACTGTTTTCAAGTGAAGTGTGGGGCATTATTTTTTTTAATAAAAAACCCCCAACAACTATCTCCCTAATAGCAAGATTCTTTCTCACAAAAATTAATAGTGGTGCTATTTCCTTTCTGGTAGCTATCTTGAGGACAGTCAAGTCTAGCCAATTTCTTCCCAGGACCTGCCCAACCCTAGTTTTGGAAAAATTTGAGAAAAACGGCACAGCAAAACCACCCAGATTTCATTGGTCACTTACTTTTCTTCTTCGTGCTGTTCTTGTTTTGAAGCCCATCCTGTGCCATCTTTAGGCACAATGTTCACATTTGGGTCATTGCCTTTGTTCTCTGCTTTGAGACTGGGGAGGTTAGCTGGGGGAGGCATCCTCCTTGAAATAGCAACTTTTCCAAGACTCTGTAATCCATGGCGTGCAGCAACTGCATACCAAAAGAGCAAGTACAAGTTAACAATGCTGTTTATCAGGTAGTGTTTATTTTAAGTTAGTTATATTAAGTTATCTTAAAAATTTAAGAGTATTATGAATTAGAAATTTAATATTCTTTATAATTTAAAAAACCCCAGGACTTAGAAATACTTGGTTTGGGAGAACTTGAGTACTTTTTGAATAGTGGGTCAACTATGGCTAGCCTATTCCAGAGACTAAAAAGCATATATGGTCCCACATTTACAGACAATGCTCAGTGACAAAAAGCTAGAGGAGCCATTTAAAATATGATTTCGTCTTAATATCCTTTAACATGCTGTCAAGCATCATTTTCTTGCTCCTTGTGGAGTTAGATGTACCTTGATGAGTCCAGGAATACCCACATGGGTCCAAGCCCATTTCTTTTTTGCTGCCAGTTTCAGTTGGCAGATGCTGCTCTTACAAAAACATTCCTACAAATCACATTTACACCAGACCACAAGTATGAAAATGCACTATGAAGCTAACGCACTACACAGGACATTCAACCTACCAAACAACCAACTCAGGTGAACAAGTACAAGACACTACCCTTTGCACATTGAATCATTACAAACACCTCAGTTTCAATCTTCAAAAATAATACTTTGGCAAACTTCGTTAAAAGTTTGAACATACTCCCCCTCTTTGACCTACAAATTTAGGCAAGTATGTCAAATGAAATTCAAAGCCCTCAGAGTGCCATTCCTCCCTGGTTCTCAATCCAATCAAACATGAAAAAGCAGGCCCACAGTGGCCTTATTTGAAAGGTCAGTATAAGTTTCACCCAGTGTTTGTCTGCAAAACAGACAAAGCACCTGATCAGAAAGTGAGCACTGCCTTCTCGTTAATCAAACACCTCCAGTGCCAAAAACGTTAATACAGTAAAAAGCGCAGCTGGGGAATGGTATGTCATGTGGTGATAACAAATGAAGACTGCAGCTATAAAACAGTTTTTATTTACCTACATTCTACTTCCTACTAGACTGCAAATGCTATCTCCCTAAACTGATACCCTTGTTTACAGCTAACCGGAAAATGTAATGAACACTGCTTTCCAGAATTCTCCCTCTTAACTGTTTTATCAAGCAGTTTTAAAAAAATTCTTGCTTGGTTCAGTCCTCATTTACTTTGCACTCTTAATCAGTACTGCAGTAATGACAAAACAGAACGCAAAACTGAAGTCAGTTTACTCACCTGTGGTTTTCTGAGTTTCCAGTGACTTTCCCTTGTAAGTATTAAACAGACTGAGTGTTGCATACTTTGTTTTTCCATCCTTTGCTTTTGTACTCTGGCCTGACTTTTCCGACATTTCGATGGAAACTCATCGAGTCTGGTACCTCCCGCTCACCTCTCAAAATTCGCCTGAAAACAAAAACAGAGAAGTAAAGATATATGAATATAAGCCAATACTTAAGACAGAGTTCATGGGACAAAAGTGCACCGCATATTTAACACCATTAGCACTGTTTCATTTAAGCATACTGGAGATGCCATTGAACACATTAGCTCCAGAAACCCCTAGCCTTATCTAACACTTGTAATTTCAAAGTATTTCCATCTCTATAATTTGAACATCACAAAATCAGGAAGGTCATGATTAAATTAATATCAGACCCTGTAAAAGCGTTAAATACTGTCCATGATTTCACTAAAACCCCAAACCAACAAACAGGCAAAGTTTCCATCAGCAGCTAGCTTCCCACTGGGGAAGCTCAATGACTTCACCCACTCCAAAGCCAAGTGCTGAGATACCATTAACTGCAGTACAGTACTTCTAGAACTTGCGTTTTTTTCCCCTCTGTTGAAATCATCATGAACTCAACAGAGAAATTAAACACACAGAGTCAGAAGTTTTCTTTATTAAAACTAGGAACACAGTACATTCAGACAGGGAGGGTCAGAATTCCTTAAACTAAGAGTTACACTATTCTTCTTGCAGCAGTAAATTACAGGGCTGTTAGATCAGGTCATGTCTCCTCCCTCCTTCTCCCACAATAGCAGACTTTGAGAAAAAGAACCCAGTAATTATCACTGATACTTCACCTGAAGTTCTTAGAAGTACCTTGCCAGAGTTGCTACTTATCATCAGGCAGGAACACAAGTGAGCACTCACTTAAACAGAACATGATTATATAGTTGACTTATCTTAACAAGACTCAAAATCCCTGCTACCCTCCTTACAGTAACATTTTTTTATAGATTTCTATATGAATTCCAGAATAGTTATGTATGCTCAAATACTCTTGCATTTCATTCCAAAAGCAGACAGCAAGAACCAAGACATCTTAGTCAAACCCTTTCATGATCAACAAACCCACTGATCAAAACTCAGGGCCTCAGAAGATCTTCAAAATGAACCTGATTCATGTGCATGGCACTCACACATAAAAAGTCTCAGCACAGACAAGCAATCTAAAGAATAAAGCACTTTGGTCACGAGAGACATTAACCAATGCCAAAAGATCAGGGAAGTTTCATTTATATAGGAACAATAACATTCCCACCCTCTCCTGCCTTCTATGTCAATCTACAAGCCATGACTGAAAAGATGAATGAACGTGGCAAGTAACCTTGGGATGGTCCAGCTTCAGCAAGATTTGGGGCAGACGCTGTTCTCTTACAATCCATGCAGAATGCTGCAAAGGGGGCAGTCTTAAGCTTCATACAGGGCCACATACTTGGCTAAGAAATACATCCTCCTCTCTCACAAGGAGAAAGCAACACCCAGATTTTTTTCCCAGACTGGTCAGCATTTGGCTATTTCAGCAGCATGTGTTATACCAACAGCCATTTCTCTTGTCATTCAAGAACATGAAATACAGGATGGAAGCAGGGTGAACCCAGCCCACCAAGCAGGTCACATAACCAGAACACAGACCTCAGATATGACTGTTAGGTCACTCCTTATCTATCAAAAAAACTACATATTGAGGCTGCAGGGTTTCACTGGAAGCCACAGCTCACTACTCAAACATCATTACAGGCACAGGGAAGAAAAAAACTCCAGCCTGATACACGAATTTAGACAAGATTATCTTTGGAGCTATCAGTCACACAGATTTCAAGCAACCATTCACTGTTTGCAGCTGCTTCAATACTTATTTGCAATTCAACGACATGTCAGGCTTTGCCCATTAGTATTATTCATGGCCACGCAAGTGCTTTCAGCTAGTCTGGAGACCTGAATCCAGGCAGACTAGTTTATCAAGCTGGCGTTCAAATCACACATCAGGCCCTGCATTAGCCTCTTCTTCTATGTGGAAACTCAGTTTATCATAAGGTCTTCAGTAAAATGTCTATGAAAGAACCTGTTACTCTCTGCTCCCAGACTCGTATTTACGATAAAGAGTCCACCACAATCATCCTGGAGCATCAGAGAAGGTATCAGGCAGATAACTACCAGGAGCACATGGGTGGCAAACAAGCTTTCAAGTGTGCATGTAACCGTATCAAGTAATATACTATAATTACTTGATACTTAGCTATGCTCACACAATCTTTCAAGTGATTAAAACTGTGCATGGGTTGTTATTTTCAGCCCGAGACTCATCCCAGCCCCAGGTTTTGTAAATAAGTAGCTTTACAACGGTGAATAACCTAGAAGTTGGCAAACAAACAAACAAAAAAAAGACAACGCAGGTCATTTCTTGCCCCCCCAATTCACAAAAGCAGTGAAGGCCTAACAGATGCAGGCAGAGCAGAAAGCAGTTTGAGGATGGTTTAAAATAATGTTGAGTTTTTGTCATACTTCCTAAAGCCTGCACCTCTGATAGAGACCAAACATGGAAAATCTTAATCATAACTCTCTTCCCTACACAGTAAGACAGAATTCATACTTGGACAAATGTTAATTCCAACAACTGTTCTTTCTAGAACATTTGCTAGCTTAAAGAACAGGAGGCAGCGATCATGTTCCCCAATAATGCTTTTTTATGTCAAATTTACAAAAATCAGTCTGCTCCGTTGTGGCTGAGCTCCACCCCTTTTATAGTATTAAAATTCATTTTGATTTGACAAAGGTTTTCCAAAGTTACACTACCAAAAAAAAGAAACAGTATTTTAACTTGATTAAAATTGTACATTCCTCAGTTATCTGACTTGTAGAAAATAAAACAACCACGACAAACAGTTCTCTCTTAAATTAGGCAAGTCAATATATTCATATTCAACAAAGTTCAGACCTGATACTGGTTGCCAAGGAAGATATACTTGCAAAATTGAACTTTTGACCAGGTACTCAAGTCAGGGTTGACAAATCCTATCTGAAGAGCCCATATGGCCCTTCACAAACTACCTGCCAGGTCACATATTAAACAAGCCATCTAACAACAGTTATAAAGAGGTAATCGTATGGTTTCAAGCCATGTGAAATGTATCCAGCTCCAAGACCTTTGCCTTTTCACTCAAACTTTAGTTGTATGTGCCACATTCCCTCTGTATCACCACCTACAAGGTATTTTAACACAGGACATGTTTAATTTGTGCATACAATGGTTGGCAAGTACTAGACTCACCAAATGAATCCCAACTTGCCCTAGCATTTAGATCTTACATTATCGTTAGTAAGGTAGCTGTTAGTCTGAACTCTATTAGTCAAATCCTTAAAAGCCAAATGCTGCTGTCTACTGGGTTTAGACGCACTGTCATATGAGTAAGAACATGAGACAGCTGTGTACCTTCGAACAGCAGCAACATATAAGATGCCAGAACTACTTACCAAAGTTAAATAACCACTATGATAGCAAACAGGACAGGCAACAGTACAAGCAATAACGGCAGCTGGCAGGATTTACTGCACTATTAAGATATTTAAGCAAATCAGCGGTTCATTTTGAATGACTACAGTTGTTATGCATAATTACAGAAGGCACAACGCTCCCAAAATTCTGGAGCAAAGCGTACCCTTCAGATGCTCTGTAATGTTATCAAATAAATTAACTGACCTTCACTGTGACCTTAAGATTTTAAGGTTAAATTATTACTGTAATTTCTGTACCAGACTTTTGTCAGACTGCAACTGGTTGGCTTATTTAGATCCTGCAATGAACTCAGAAGCATGTGTACAGAAATTAGCACGGTAAGTAGGTGCCACAAGTTCTAGATGTCCTGGTTGCTGTTAAGGAGTATTTACTGGTACCCTCTTAGATACTTATAGTTGGTAGAAGAGCAAACAGAATGCAGTATATTCCAGACCATAGAATCGTATTTTTTAAAATAATAATAAAAAGCCAGCAAACAAAACCCCCATACATACCACACAGACCTTTTCCACTAAGTTCCTAGCTCTCCTGATAATTTGAGAATTCCCCAAAATAACTTGTTTAGACTTATACTCAGTTGTATGTCTGTAAGCTTTGCACAGTGTTCCATTAGGACCAACTGCAGACTAGAAAAAAAATAATCTTGCTTCCACTTTGGAAAAAAGTTTGTATGTGATTAAACAAGGAAGAAAGGATTACATATTTTGAGGTCACTTTTGAGGACTGGAGTGGTAAAAAGTCTAAAACATCTAACAAATTAACTCAGCAATTCTTGTCTGGTTTCCTTCCTTGTCTCCCACCATGTCTGTTTCAGTACTTTTTAGTTTTGTTACCCATATGAAAAAACAGTTTTACATACAACTGAGAACAGAACAGCATTCTGTGTAAGCTATGGTATTGGGGCTTGGCGAAGAAGTCCAGATAAACATGGGAAGGGGAAGAGAGCTGTGTAAAGGTTCAGGTAGAAAGTTAGCTGCTTTATCCACAGTTTTTGGTAAGATAGATCAACTATTTCTATTGCTGTGGAAAATAACTGTACTCTCTACATTATGGTCTTTTAATTAATATGTTTCTGTATATGCTTGAGGCACAGCACACACTGTTCCCCACCTTTGGGAGAAAGAGTACCATTCTCTGTATTTTTCAGATTTCCCATCCTAGCTGATGTAATCAGATGACTGCATGATGAACACTCTGGATCCTTATTTTATACACTGTATTTTTAAACCTCTAGACAAAACAAGTCTTTATTTTTTACACAAGTGTAACATGTCCAGAGACTTCTTCAGCAGTATTACAGTTAACTTTCATGCAGCCCTGTTATCTTAAATCCCACTACACCCCACATCTATTTAGCCTACAAGCACACAATCAGTTAGAAGAGGTAACCTGTACCTTAGCTTCCCAGGATTTTGAAGTCTTAAAAACATTAAGTAAATACTAGAACAATTCCCACATTCCCTATTCAACACAGTTAGGATATCTAGTCCCTGCCATGTCTGCTCCAAGGGCTTTATTTTGGCTAAATTTGGAGAAGGATGAGCTAGAATGACTGAAGGCAAAACACACCATTCAAGACTCAAACCTGCTGAAGATTTCCTAGAACCTGCAACTCTCAGTGCCTCAAATGCCCATCTGTGAAGTGGGAAACCATGAAAAACACTACATGAAAGTTTATTCCTAACTGGGACACATTAGCACCTCTCTCAAAACAGAAAACAAGACAAATTCAGAAAGACTTCACACACTATTTTAAGCACACTAAAGAAAGTGGTTAAGGGGCAAAAAACATCATATAGAAATGTGTCATTTGTATCCAACCATAACTCCACTTTTCTTAGAATAGCTTTGTTTCTGGCACACTGAAGAATGTGGCTCTGTTAAGTTCTGGAACTAAACAATACAACTGAAAAAAAAAGAAGAAACTTTTTGGCCACACACTCAATTGACATTAGAGGCAGATGTTCCCAAATTCAGTGTTATTGACTTCAAAAGACTACTGTGCTCAAAACCCCAGATAAAAAAGTGGTATTAAAATTTTCAGCTAGAAAGGAAAGGTTTCATTTCTACTGTAAGACTGGCATATTTAGATTCTAGAATTTCACTGAAGAAGTTGCCTCCTCACTGTAAAACCGAAGCATAATGTGTAGCTAGATACTAAGTTCTGAAAAACTGTGTGATCTTCAGAAAACAGACTAATTTAGATCATTTAAAGAAATATAAAGCCAATTTAAAACAGAAACAGGATACTGGATTCAATGTACTTGGAAGTCAAAAAAGCCTTCCTCATGCTTTATTTGTAACCCATTATGAGGGAGCCCTGTTATTTGAAATGAACACCCAAAAATATTGTGTAATTATTGAATACATGGTTTTGCACAGAGAAGGTTGCACAGAAGTAACAAAATGGAATTACAATTAAACATACTGACTTCACTTCTCTGATGTTTATAAACAATGCACACTAACAGTCTCTTACTGATGACCCTGTATTTACAACTTTCTAGTGTCCAAAGCATCATTCTAGGACTGAGGTTTTCAGGCCCAGCTTTTATTAAAAAAAAAAACTACACCAACGACACCACCAAATATGTTTTGGCCACTTATCCCACTACTAAGAATTCTTAACAGCTTCAGCACTAGTCAGCTTAATATGACATGAAAACAAACTTCAAAACCCTCCAGTAACACTTAAGCAGCAAAAGTCTCTGTCAAATCAAAGTATCTAAAAAAAGCCTCTAAGGTCAGGATTCCTCCCCCTACCCTGAGCAACTTGCAGCAGAATTCATTGTCAAGCAGGTTGTTGCGAAGCAGGCTGCAAATTGGAGTAAAGATTTTGGGGCTCCATGACCTACAAGAACAGAAGCTCTCTAGACCTTCAAAGATTTCTAGACAGATCTCACTGTATCTCATTCTTGAACAAGATCTATACTAAGTTTTATTTTCTTAGAAAGCCAGGCTAATGCACATTTTCATCTCAATTTTTCTTTCCCATCTCTAGATTTTTGGGCTCACCAGTTTTCAGCAGAGCTTGAAAGAGAGTACACAATACAAAGACTGCATTGATTCTACAAATTCTGTGACAGTAGGTGGCCGAGTAGGAAAAGAAAACCTTTTTAATTACAGTCTCTTCTGTATCCATCACCTCAGAGGAAAAACTGTAGCACAGGTTGATCCCTGAGGCACTAGACATTCTATAGAGAAGTACTGTTAATGGCCACCAAACGGAAAATCAAAATGAGTTTTGCTCCTTAGAGCCAAAGCACTTTGTCATGAGATAAAGCTGTTATGAAGCAGGCTTTGCTAGTTCTATCATTCTTCAACTTACTCCCCTTTAAAGACTAAGAAAGTCTTTCCAAAATACTACCAAAACTAAATATGTCAGGTGGAAAACTGATCATGACAGAAGAAAGCCATTTTAGGATATTATCCCACAGAAGCATCTTATAAAAATGCAGTCTGCGGATGCCAGAAATGAACATCCACAAATATGTCTGCATCAGTTCTAAGAGACACCTAACAACAGTCTAAATAGAGCTACTAAGCTAAGCAATGAAAAACCACCAAAATTAGCCACCCACAAAAAGTCTACACAGAAACTAACTTTACCACAAAGCATATGTTACTTTAAACTAGGGAACTACAGACCAAGCAGATCTTTTGCTGCCTTAGACTGGAAAGCACCTTGTTGCATTGTCTTCTGTGAGAAACACTAGTCAGAGTATGGCCTTCCAACAGGACAACCACCAACAAACCACAACATCTCAGGGAACTTTTGTTAGGAGTGCCTCAAATCTAATAGGGCACTAATAGCAGCGACTAACATTTTTAAAATAAACTGTTAGGACATATCCTGCAGCAGAAAAACATTAGCACAGACTAAAATAGTCAGTTCTATTTATTTTTTCCCAGTGCATTCTTGAGAACAAAAGGAAAAATGAGTTAGGAGCAGCTGGCTGGAGTAAAAAAACCACAGATACAAGGACAGCAATCATGCAAACCTCAAAGTTGCCTCTATCCACAGATTTGAATATATATTTAACTGTATGTGCACGAATATTTCATTTAACATGCACAGAAACCATGTTCCTGTGGAACAGCCCTGCAAAAAAACCCCTTGATCCATAGGATCAATCATGATCAGCATGTCTTTTTAGATGTGCCCATAACAAGGGATCAAAAAGCCACAGACAGAATAAACTCATACTGGCCATAAAACTGTCAAAAATGCACTAATTATTTTTGTGTCACACAGCTTCTTTCTTTTAGCTAAGATAATGGTCTGATACCTGTACTGTATGAAACCATCTCCTTCTGAAGTGACCTCAGGTAACAGAGAGGTTATGGTCCTATGCCCTCCCCTCACAGTCAGAATGATGCCAGTACCGCTAGTTAAGAACTCTGGGAAGAGAAAGGGCGGTTTTAATTTCATTTTGTTTGAGGATAATTCTTTCTATGTTTGTATTTGCAGTATCAAATAAAGCTGTTCAATACTTCCAACAAATACTATCTAAATATTATCTATGCCAATACTGTTACCCAGAGACTCAATGCTTTCAGTATTTATGTATGTCACTTTCTTCCCTGTTTTACACCAGTAGTCCAATTTTAGTCTCCCACTTTCTACTGGGTAAGAGCAGCTGTTCATCAACATGGCTCTTATACTTACTTTTGCTTTTTACAAGGAAGGAAGGAGATAATGTAAAGAGGCACTCAAACATAAATACAGCTATTCTTAAGAACAAAATGCTGTAATTAGGAAGCACGTCCCTAAAAATTTTATTCAGTTTTCAACTATTGTACATGCAGAAGATATAATACCTCTATCTACTTTAGCTTTATAATTACACTTCTAAGCACTCTTCTGGCTGTAGATTCTTCCACATTGAGACAAACCCAATCTTATCACTAGAGGAGATTCAAATCTGAAATGTACAAAGTGCTATCAATGAAACATTCAAAATAAATCGGACTGGCTACAGAAAACACATTACAAATTACCAAAGAACAAAAAGCCATGTTTCTGAGATGTACAAAGGCAGCAGGTTTTAAAGGTTGATAGGTACTAAAAGACATCCAAACAATGACTATCTAACTTTTTTTTAAAATACTTTCTTGTCATTCTTGTAAAGAGATGGCCACATACTGAAGTAAAACAAGTTCTCTTGAAACTTAAGTAAGGTGCTCTCCAAAGCCCTGTAACAGAATTCTTTTGGCTGTGATAGCATCCAACGCAGGTCTTTTAAATCCTTATCACATCAAGCACAATGAAAACAGCAAAAAAGTAGTTCAAATGGAAAAAAAAATCTCCTTCCCAAGGAAGAAAGCTGGAAGGACAAAGCACTGGCACCACCTCTTCTCACTGAAGAGCTTAACTGATAGTACATGTGTTTACATTTTTAATCTAAAGCCACAATGCTTCCAATTTATGTAGGCACCTATTTCCTGCTACAGTCAATGGGAATTCAGTTCTTGCTACAGGGTATGATTTGAGCTGAAGTTCCCACCTCAAATTTATGACTCAAATTAGAGGAGTGGCTAGTAACTTTTTATGGGTAGTTTCACTCTTACCATTCAGAAGCTAACCAAGAGCCAGCAACATATTTAACTTTTACTTTGTAGCTACTAAGATACAGACAAGACTCATTGGGGCTTCCCAGACAGCAAACATCATCTGTAAGGAGGCAGCATACCACCACGGAAAAGGAGACCTAAGAAAGCAACAGGCAGTGAATGAGGTCTGGACCAACTAACCACCAAGCCCTACCCTTCTTCCCAGCAGAGAAAAACATTTCCTCAGACTACAGCTCTTGTGTCTTTACATTAAGGTTTTGACTCTTTCTAGTCAGTTTTCTAATAAATTTACATCCTCTGTAAAGGAAGGGCAATAGCTTTGTATTTGAAAGATGAGCTTACCATTAAAATAAAAATCAATTTTAGAAAGTATTAAGTATGAAAGTCAAGTATCAAACAAAGTCAAATTAAGAAACTCCCTTCAATGTTGTTTGTATCTTCAACCTAAACACTGATGATAAAACTTAAAGCTCCAAAGCTCCCCTTCTTGTTTGTCAGATTAAATGCTATTTCCAGATTTTCAGAAGTAAACAGTAGTAGAACGTAATTCTTTGAATTACCAGAAGTTAGATAATGAAAAAAGGGTAGAAGTATCACCAAAAAAAGCCTCTGCTATGGCCTACAGCTTCCTAGTCTGGAACATCATCAGATTTAACACTACACCTCCATGTTCCACCACTCACACAAAGCCACACGCACTCCCCCCCGAAAGCCTGAAGTACATGTAAGTAAATTCAAGAGTAACTATGCAACTCATACTAAATTAAATACACAAGTCCCTTAAAAGACATTCTGCTTAGAATACCTATATCATTATTCTGAACTGAAAATCCAACATCTGTTATCTCCAGCAGCAGGACCTGTAGGTGCACAAGACTCCTACAGAAATCCTCTCTTCACTTACTCCAGCATTCAGGTACCTTCAAGAAGTGAAATACGCAATGTCCAGACTCAGTCGTAAGTCTCCAACCTTCTGTGTAGCCAAAAAAATGGATGACTGGCTTAAAAGATGTAGACAGAAGAGATTTTAATTTGGCTTCTGAGTTTAGAAAATTTACTTTGGTCATATTTTCAAACTTCTTTGCAACATGACAGTAGTTCTTTAGGCTAACATACTGATGGAATTCCCACATAACCAAACAATAAAGAGAATGACCCAAAGGTTGAAGTTGTACACCATAGCTGCATGTATCAGGCACCATAAAACTGTGAGAATTGGAAACCCCATGTGTGCCACCAGATCAAATGTAGGTTGGGTTCAGCATTCACCTCTACTGGAACGGACCAGAATGATCTTGGTACGAGCACACCAACCTCAACACTGATCCAGCATATCTTGCTTCTGTCCTTACAGTCACGGTTTTGGAAGGCTGCATTTGTCCCAGATAGCTTCCCACTGATGACTGAAGTAAATGCGGACTCATGCTTAAAGGAATAGTTCTCTGTATGTCTGCTGGCAAACTCAAATAGCAACATCTGACAGGATAGTGGAATGGGCCTACAATTCTTTTCAGAGCAATTCCCAGTTTAGGTTGAGGCACAACAGAGCAGTAATGCAAAACCAATCTTGTTTCCCACTGATACATCAATAAAAAGCTTCCAGAGCCTGAAAAGACTACAAACTGTATTATATGAGAAATTATATGAGAACTCTGCAGCTACTGGACTAAAATTTCACCAGTGGGGGGACAGCGACCACCTAAAATACACTACAGTCTTTATTGGTATTACAAGCATCTAGCTCATTTACTCATTTGTTCTACCTAAATCAGACTAGCGGAAAGAAAGTTAATACCACCACCACATCACAAGTAAAAATAACAAAGATTAATAACCACTAACTGTATTGGAAGCATTCAAGTACCAGACCATTTTCAAGTTATCAAAGTACATTTAAACAGCTTCTTTGCCAGAAAGGATTATTCAATATCTTCCAGTAAAGAGATTGACAGTGCATGCCACACGTAAGTCAGAACTAGCACACCATAAAGCTAATGCACTAACACAACACAGCTATTCTTGCCATGTTCTGATAATCCTCAAACATAAATTAGAATAATTTAGATGTTTTGCAAGATTACCAAATACATCTCAACTAAAAATGTATTCTTTTCTGAAAACCTAAGATCCAAAACTTCTTTGCAGCTCACTTTTAAGGCAGGCTATTTCATTCCTTCTTAGCCTGACAATTTCTTTAGAAGTCTTTATTTCTTTTTCACTAAGCATTAGAGCAAATTTTTTGTAACACAGATTTTTGATTTTCCAGTTTCAGGCAGTTGGTTAAGAAAACTTTTTAAAATTGTAAATTTTTAATTGTGGCAGAAGTTCTAAAGTGCTGGAAGGAAGCCAGGACCAGAAAAAAAAAAAAAAAAAAAGAACAGTTTCTATACAATTAAAGAAAGCATCATAATGAGATGCATTCTCATTACTTCTGGGAACAGAACAATGTAAGTGCTTTCACCCAATTAGCTTTTCAACTTGCAGATGCCAAATGAGACTTTTATTTTCAAGATTTGCAAAAGCATTTATTAAAGAAATTTCCATTATTGAGAAAAATGAGAAAACTTCAAAGCTCCCCAAACTGAATCGCTGCCTATTTGAGCAAAAGATAAGAGAATAAATTAATAATAATAATAATAAATTCTTGCAGAAACAAGCCATGTACCTGCTATCAAAGTACAGTACTGAAATAGGTTGGTAGGCAGCACTTTGCTCTCAATATAGAAAATGAATGCTACCTGTCTTACCTACCAGAATTCTTTTCAACTGAAAAAGTCAGAACTATTTAGTAGGCTTCTTGCAGAGTAATTTAGGTCAGTTTATTCTGACCACAGCCCGCTCTCTACAAAAGCATCTGTTAACGTTTAAGATCACAAACAGTCCCTTAAAAAAAACAAGTTACGAACGCACTTAGCATGCTGTCACAAGTACCACTTTGTTTCTTGCTCAACTGTATCACACCATCCGGCAGAAGCCTGGAAAGGCAAAAATACTAGCATACCCGTTCTCCTCATGCCCACGGAAAGCGACACAGGGAGTCTCCTTCTCAGTGGCATCCTCAGTGGCAGCTGCTCTGTCAGGCTGAGAACAGGGGAGCAAAAGGGAAGTCCACAGTGGGGCTACAAAAGAAGCTACACAACTGACGACATACAGATGTTCCCATGTCTGTTCAAATGGCAGTGCTGAAAATATTCAAATGGTCAGCACTTCTCTGCACTTGCTACATTTAGATTTAATTGCATGGCAAGAACAATCAGACTGGTGATGACCCATTCGCAAGAATAAAGGAAGCAGTATGGCTTGCGCCCTACAGCAAAAAAGGTATGAGCAAGAAGTCTCCACGTATTACTGGATTTGCTCTTATTTCTAAACATACAGAGTAACAGTGAGCTGCAGTTCCCTTCCAGCAGCGCTTCAGCAGATCTGACTCCAGCTGCGGGCTGAACAGCGCTCAGGATCTGTTCCTCTGCAGGCAGCTGGCTCGGATAAGTTACCAGGAACAGCTGAGCTGAACATGAGTTGACTCCTTAAGACAGTCAGGTGTTCGACACAAAACACTTCCTTTTCAGAAGCCAATGAAAGATGATCAATAGGTACATGAAAATAGACAAGATTCCCAACAGATGAGCCGCAAAAGTTACAGCTATTTAAAATTACCCATCTTTCTGCTGTTTCCTTTTTCCCTTTTGTTTTAGCACTCCTACTGCAAAAGCCCTTGCACTTCACCATAAACTCTGCAACAATGCCATTTAAACTCGTGGTGTATTTCCAAACCTCCCCACCCACCCCATGTTGAAGTGGACAGTGGAAGAGGGCAGGACAGATTAAGAGACAAGTGTTAAAGCTATTCCTTGCTGTGAATAACTCGAAGAATCTTTTTCAAGATTTTCATTTCCTGCTTCTTCACCACAATTTCCAAGCCCCACTGTAATAATTAACATACCTTGACAGAGGAAGTGACACTTGGTTTCAGTGTTCTTCCCAAGGAACCACAACTCTGAGCAGCGGATCCCTCTCCACATCATACTTTTCTGCACCTTTAAAGTATCCCTAACCTCAGCTGCGAATAAGTAAAAGTTCTTATACAAAACTTGTTTTTTGAAAGCCCCTATTCATAGATCAGTCCTTAGGTAACATAAATAGTTACATGTAAGGTTTCTGACTTCAGAAATCACTTAAATGTTGTTTTGAAATAACGTTCAGGAAAGCTCTTCTGTTCATGAGCTCTTTCAGAATATTTTGGAAGTGCACAACAACCACTCTAGAGCTACATCCTTATAGGTTTTCATCTCTCTTTAGAACAGATGTCCCAAAATTAATTTCCTACTTCTCTAGCTATTTTTTCTAACATCCTTCTGTTCGCGTTCAAGATATTTTTGTTATTGAAGGGTCCAACTTGAAGATGAAAGTACACTCACCAACAGCAGCAATCTACAGAATAAACAATATTATACAGAGTTCTGCACAACCTTAGCATGATGGAATGAAACGTCCAATACAGTTACTCTAACCAGTTCTGTAATGACTTAAGCTACCTGTCACCACCTTCAAAACTCCCCACCTTGCTCAATATCCAAATTGTGTTGCCTGTAACTCCTACTTGCAACTTCCTAACCTGATTCACGTACATCAAAAATAATCAGAATTTCTCCTCTCTATTACGAGATGTTACAGCACATTCTTTTCTAAGGCTTTTAAGATACTCCCACTGTGACAGTGAGAGCCAGGGTTGCCAAATGTACCAGCTTATAGCACACTATTGACAGCATCAATAAAAAAATCTTTGCTCCTTTGCATACAAAGGTGGTAGAATCTTCTTCGTCATCTGGTCCAGCTTGGAGAGAGCTCATAACTGCTCACGAACAGTCTCTTTACCTGCTGCCTCTTATCCTCTGGATCTCTGGGTACACGTTTCTCTCTGTGACTCACTAGTTTCTTGAACAGAAACATCTCCTTCGCTGAAAGAATACTCAGCATGTAAGAGATGCAGCTGCGAAAACCACACTGACAACAGTTTGGACAACACTGGCTAACTGCACTAAGGGTCAGCTTCAGCCCTCTGCTTTAGACTGGATTCAATCATGTTTCGTTAAAAAAAAAAAAAAGGAAATGAGATGAAGAGCTAAATTAGAAAAGCCTTATCGACATACCCAGGCTTACGTATCTGCCTTTCAGCATTACAGAACCCATTTTCCATGAGAGTTAACTTGCATCTGCCAAATGGCTACAGATGAAGTTTAACATCTTCAGTTCCTCTTGGTTCTCTGTTCATTCTACTTAGAAAAAAAGATAAATCCCACATGTCCCTCAATACTCTGCTTTCAAGACACAGTAGGAAAATAATTAAGGCTCAGTATATTATCAAAATACTCATCAAGAAATGTTTCTTTATCCAAAGTCAAGCACATGCTACAAAGCTCTGTCCCTGCAGATAGCTTGGTTTGTGGCATGAAAACATCTCCTAACCAAGGTGACTCCAGCAAATTAACCAAGTAGCTATACCACAAGCCAAATTTTTCTTACTAGAACACATCTTTCCTACAGATTATTTACACACATTGGCAAGAGAAAACGTTATTGTTCCTCCTCACTAGAACACTTCTGCTGTGCACCAACATACACACACAGATACACTTGTACAGGAAGCACAGGCTGTCCTAAACCCTATTATAAAACAAGCCCTGTAAATGAAATATTTTATTTTTTGCCAAACGAAAGCATCAATGCATTCATCTAAAGACAATGAGGTCCTTCAGTGGAATATATGGTTCCTTTGAAATAGAAGAAATATAAAGACCTAAAGCATATTAAGTCTTAAGTTGGGAGAAAATCCCTGGCTTCCCAAACAAAATGAAAATAGATATTCTTGCACTTCCACCTTAGCTGAAGATTCAAATCAGTTGAATAATGTTTCTTTTGTGAAGAATACCTTAAACTATTACTCCTACAAATACAATTTAAGGCTACAGTCATAACTTAAAAGTGTAACTTACAACTTACAAACACTAAAATCTAGGAATATTAAGGTCACATGCTTACCAAATATTAATTTTAAAACACACTGTGGCTCTTCACATGATTTAATGAGGACAGCCTGAACAGGTTTGATTTTCTAAGCAGAGGAAGCTTGATTTGCTAGCTTAAGCAAGGAGTGTGGCAAAAAATGGGCAACCTAGCCATTGCTGCTGGTTTTACTACGAAAAACCATTTGGTATATCTGAGCATGATGAACTACATCTTATAGCCCAACTAACTAAAAATTGACTAAAGCTGTCATTTCACTTAGGAATCAGCTATACATTGACTTAAAGATATATTCAACAGGCCCCCTCTCTCTCAGTCACCCAGCACCAGGGGATGCCACAGTTTAGGCACTACTTGTGCATTTGATGTACCTGAATATAAATTGCAGTAATTCTGGTCTCTGATGCTGTAACTTCTTGAAAGCGTAGCCCACGTTATTTTCAAATACATATCAGTTAAAATTTATCACCATCATATTTTGGATTGAAGATATATAATGTTGATTTTGTGGTATAATTTTACTGTTAATCAAGACAAGTGTCAGATACATAAAAATGTGAACAATGTGAATGATATATAGCTTCTTCCTTTAATACATGTTTGCAATCTGTAACAGACTAGTTCATTAGCATTTAGTTAGAATGTTATGTAATGGTTGAGGTATTTGTAATAAAAACAGTCTATTTCTGTTAGCCTGTTCTTCATAGACATAAAAGCTGTCTTCATCTGATTTTTATTAGGACATCATCTTTCTCTGCTCTTTATGCATTATTTTAAGACTTCTGTGCACTCAGTTTTCACTTCACCAACAGACGCCCCGTATTATTTCCTCCCACCTCCTCACACAAATCTCAGCTTTTATTTTTATACCTGCCTTCACCCATGAGAAATTTCTACAGGGTTTTGTGAAACCCAGACCCAAAAAAAACCCCAAAAAGAGGGCATGAAGCTGAGCGAAGAAAAGAATTTCCTACAGAAGATGAACAACTGGTTCTACCAGTAAAACACCACTAGCAGTCCCGCCATTACAAGCCTAACATTCATCCCCAACTAGTGGAAAGGTGGTGCATTTTCAGGGTGGAGGTTCCCCCCCGCTCCCCAACCCTCCATTACTGTATACAGCCTCTGAAGATGTCCCGCTCCTCCTTCAATAAAAGGAAGAGGAATGTTTTTTCTTCACTCATCTCCAATACCTTAGTCAAGGGTTTAATCCTTCTGCAAGAGCAACCTTTTCTTTTTATCTCTACATCTAAGCCTCTTATCCACACCACCCTTATATGGTATTTAGACTACATTTCCCACCCTCTTTCCACTTTCACATCACTCCCGTTCGTTATTCTGGAACAAAGGGCTTGCACTTTCAGTAACCTAGGACACCTGGCTGAAGTCAACCCCAGACAACATGCCCACTGCTTTGACTTACATTCTTTCTCTTAACCGACCTATAGCATTCCTACAGACAGAACAAAACCTACGTAAGAGCTCCCTTCTGAACTACATCATCTACTCCTTGTTCATTGTGGCCTGTTTCACTTTCCCCAGTAGACTTCAGGGTGTGGGGAAACAGGACCTATAGAAGATGCATACCATAAATCTGTACCATCGAACAAGGACTCCAGCAACGAAGTTAAAACTGTAGACTATTTTGCTCTAAAAAAAGCGAGGGTTCCTGTTACGAAGTCTACATGAGAGTAAAGAAATTATAAATTGCTACTAAACTAAAGAAACAGAATATTTACATTTGAAAGACTCACAGAAGTGACTGTGTCTAGATTTACACATACTTTATGAGCTATTATTTACCAAAGCAATAAACTTTACACAGGAAGCATATCTACACTAAGGCAGTTGTACGTGACAGACACACAAACAGAGGCAGTAATCCTAGCCTCTGCACACAACTGCTGGTCTATGAGAGAACTAAGTTCTCACTTTGATTTAAACAGCCACCTCTTAAGCACACATCTCCACCAAAGCAGTCATACACACGCTGAGCGCAATATTCTGAGGGGCACTGCCAGGTTAACGGTTAGACTCAATGATCTTAAAGGTCTTTTCCAGCCTAAACGATTCTATGATTCTGTGACATACTGCCTTTTCCACTGAACATTCACCAAGTTCAAAGAACTCCCAAAACTTTGGGATAAAATCCTTAGTCCCAAGAAGACTGTAGCAGAGTTGCACTAAAACACCCCAAAATTAACGTTGAAGAAAAAGTCTCTAGACTATGGAATCCAAAGAAAACTGACAGCCATTCAGCTCCTGGCAGTCAGTATTAAACGGTAATCCTTTTGTTTCTCACTGATGCACAAATGAGATCATGTCCTGTTTCCTCCCCCCTTCAGAAGCAATTTCTTGTCTGAGCAGAGCTCTTAGGACTAGAAAACGGGTAGGCCTGATGCCTCACTGCAGAAAAAACAAAGCTATTAAAAATAAAGAGTCCTGTTCCTTCCTGTTAGAAATAATGCTAGCTCCTACTAACATACCCATTCAAACCCAGTAATCAAAGAGCAACAAGGAAAAATGGTCCTCCTTGCTCAATGATACAGAGTTCAAGACCTTTCACAAAGGAACAAGCTTACAAAACACGTGTGAGACACAAAAAGAAAAAAAAAAACCCAGAAAAAACCAAAGTGTTTCATTCAACACCGCACACCACGCTCTCACACATGTGAGAGCCCCCCCATGAAGGGGCCTTGAATTGGAAACTATCTGGGCCATCTTTAGCCCCAAGATTTTCAGTCCCTGCATGCCTCACTGATGGCTCCCATTATGCCCACTGCATCGTGCCCACTGCAGACTAGCTGCCCGAATTTTAGCCGTGTCATCTAACCATGCCCTCACCATCCTTTATCAGTAAGAACAGTCCCGGCTCCACTCAGGCCACCTCCACAAATCTTGTCCCTGGGAGCAGAAACAATGCCTTCCTGAACGGCGCTTCACTCAGTCCTACATTAAACAACCCTGGAAGAGCCTTTTACTGTGCACCTCAAGAACTGTGGATGAACATTGCAGAGTTGGAAAAGCAAAGCGCCGTGCCCTGCATGTGCCTCCCGCATCCCGTAAGAAAGGGCTCCCCTCCCCCCGCGTTTCTGGCGGAAGAATCACAGCCACAAAGTGAGCGCAAACGCACGAAGGGGACGGCACGATTCTCGAGCAACCTCCCTCGAGAGAGAGAGAGGGAGACCTGGAGCCGTTAAAAAGGAAAGGCGTGGGGGTGGGGGAAGGGCGAGAGAAGCAAGCAGCACACCCGCCAGCGCGGCCCTCGGCCGCCCCCCCCGCCG
>JAVJGI010000032.1:8613108-8633485 GCA_035590275.1 Ibycter americanus | reverse complement strand
CTGCGGCCGGGAGCGGGAAGGCAGCGCCCGTCCCGCCCGCTGTGCGCCTCAGCCCCCCGGTGGAGGCCCCTGCGGGAGCGTGGGGAGGCCCTGCCTTCCCCCCGTGGGCTTATCCCTGTATATATTATTTCTTAGGAGGGGGCTCCCCCCCTGCCACAGCTGGGGACACTGCGTCCGCTTGACCCCCCTCCCCCGGTAATAATCCATCAATCAAACCACCAGAGACCAAATCGTGAGGTTTATCTGTGCTCTTCCGTCTCCCAGAAGCTACCAGCGAACAGAACCATCTCTGCGGTTGGCGTTTCAGGAAAATCTGGCGGTGTGGCCTGGCTGGGCGAGCTGGGGAGGAAGGCTGGCACCCTGCACGTGCCGCCAGCCCATCCCAGAATGGCTCTTCCCAAAAGCCCTCTGGAGATCGGCACCACACTGGGCTGGCGCAGCGCGGGCAGGGATGGCAGCAGGTTTGAGGGAAACGCTCCCCAAAAAATCCCTGGGTGGGTGCGGAAGGTCGGCGGGAGGAGGTCGGGAGCCCCGCTGACACCCCCGGCAGCGGCATGGTGTCGCACCGGCGCCGGGTCCCACCGTGTTCCTCCTACAACTGGGGGGCTCTGAGGCTCCCGCCCGGCCGGGGGTATTTGGAGAGGAGGAGACCGGCTGTGAGAGCCACCGGCAGGGCCAGGAGGCACATCCAGCGCCAGCCCTCGGAGGAGTCATCCACCACCCGCGTTCTCAAGGGTTTCAGCGTCCGCTGCCACTGAGTCAGGATGGCGTGTCTGGCCCCGCTCCACTTCCCCCGTCCCACCAGCCGGTACTGGTAGGGCGAGCAGGGGCCGAAGAAAACCGCCAGGGCCAGCCGGGGGTCTGTCAGGAGCAGCCTCAGCACGTTGGGCTTTACGCCAGCACACGAAGCAATTTCATCGATGTAGCTGATAAAGCTCACCTTCAAGTTCTCCCTCTCAGATGGATTCCTTCAACGCCACATAAAAGAGACAAAATCAAATAGCATCATCCCATCTTGGTTCCCAGCTCCACAGAAAGCAAAAGCTCTGGGCTCAGGCATCGGCCGAGCCCCGATCTCTGGGGCTGAGCTCCTGTGGCCCCACGTGAACCCAAAGGCACTGGCAGAGCCTCCGTGGGGCTGGTCGCCAGCACTCACCTGGGGCAGGGACTAGGCAGAAGCTAGTTTTGCCTCCGCATCCTAGTTGTGGCTTCAGAAACAGTTCAGGCATTATACTGCCATCGTAATGCCCCAAATACCCACGCTGCGTCCTTCCCCGAGGACCACAGGTGTGGATTTGGCTGATTTTGAGAGGCAGAGAAATAGGCATTCACAGATAAGATTGCCAAGGGGACTGGGGAAAACTGGGAGATGCAGAAAGCTTCCCATGCTGGGAGGGACCTCCAGGGTTTTTCAGCGTGAAGCCTCATCTCCCTTGCAGGAGGGAGGATGTGTGCTTCAGCAAATCTGGGACAGCCTCGAGTTTGTCTCCATTGCACCCCTCAGACTCCCATATTTCTGTGTGACCGCATTGTGGCTGCAGTCACTGGGGCTCCTGGTGACAATCCCCAGAGCTCTGTTTTATCCTGGCTTTTCCTCAGTGTCCTATGAGCCAGCTCTGCCTTGCTGGCAGCCCCAATCCAGCCTGCACCCCACCTGGCCCGAGGGCTTCTCCTTGCTCCCGAAAGCTGCTGCAGAGCAGCATGTCCACCGCCACCTGTCCCACAGCCTTGAGGACCTGTCTCGACCTCCTGTGAAATCCCAGTGCCAGCAAGGCAGGGCATTGGCTCCCATGTACACGACGGATGAGTCCCCACCTTGTCTAATAGTCATGGTGACCTGTCAAAAAGTGCCACCAAACCGTCCCCCCCCTTCATTGCCTGGCTCCAGTGGGGTTTCTGGGTCGGGCTTGGCCCTGATCCAAGCACTCCCCACTGCCTGGATTTGGAAGGGAGAAGCCACGAGATGGCACCCTTAGTCTGGAGGAAACCAAACCTCCATCTTGACATAATGGGAATCAGGACTTGGCTTGGAGGTCTGCAGATCCTGGGTCCTGCCATAAGCTGCTCCAGAGCTATGTGCCCTCCGTGTCTTGATCCATCGTCCATAAAGCAGCCACAACAGCATCTCCCCACCTCGCTACAGGTGGTGAGGGAATAAATGCATCCAAGAAGAGCTGGGTGCCCTAGGTGGGTCCCTCCCACTACTGCCACAGGACCCCCCTTTCCCTGGGGTTAACCTGGCACACAGCACCCATTGCGCCCCAAACGCAGGAGCATCGCGCACCTTTTGACCTGCGGCTTCTTCTTCAAAACCTCAGCCATCATCCTGCTGGTGGGAGGGAGCTTGTTCCAGCCTGAGAAGAACAGAGAAACCAGAGACCTCCAGCAGCTCCTTAGGCTGAAAAATTCACCACCCTCCCACGCCCCCAGCCCCTTGACTGAGAGCGTTCATGCTTGTGTGTTATGGCATGGTGTGTGAAGGGATGTGGGGGTACAGCCGGGGGGCAGAGGCTACAGTGCTACTAATGCCCATGGCACTGTGGCAGGAGCTGAAATACACCCTAGGCTCTGTGGACAGCAGGTCAGGCTGCCCCACACCTCCCACCCCAGCAGATCCCCCATTCCTGCCCCCTGTCTCCCACCTGCAAAGATCCCCGTCACCCAGCGAGCCTGCATTTCTGCTCCCACCATCACAGAGCCGGTCAGCTGGACTAAGCCAATGATGGCCAGCGTTGGCTTTTCCAGCTGGGGAGGGAAGATGCGTTTATAGAGGGAACGGTTATCGTCGAAGAGGCTGCGAACCGACTCTTCGAGGAAGGGAAACGAGAAGATGTAGCCTGTGGCAAAGAGCACCACGTCGATGTTTTGTTCTGTCCCGTCTTCGAAAACAGCAGAGCTTTCGGTGAACTCCTTCACCTTTGGCTTCAACACAACGGTCCCAGAGAGGAGACAAAATGGCAGCTCTTCGTTGATAATTATCTTGAAGTTAGAGCTTGCAGGTGGAAAAGAGGACAGCAATGTTAACATCTGGGAAGGACCCAAAACGTCTTTTGTGGCCTGAGTACCCCTCCAATGGTTTGCTATTCCACAAATATTCCCTGAAATTAAAAACTGAGCACTTCAAGCCATTAAACCCCCCTGAGCAACCAACAAAATAGTCAGGAAAAACACCTTTTGGTGGAAGCCAAGCCATAGTTCTTGTGGTTAAACCATGAATTGAACTTCCAAAACCTGATCCTCTTTGTGAGAGCTGATGGGAGAAGCCAGTCGAGAAAGTGGTTGAAGCGGGTGGTGTTGACCATGTCGAAGGGGAAGCCATGGTCTGAGACCCGGCTGAACACCCACGTGCTGCTCCTGACACTGAGGAACACCTGGGGGAGAAGGCAGGTCTCAGCAGCCTGCCCAGACATCTCCTTGCCAGTTTTCCCCTGAACAGCAAATCCCATCTCCTGCACTTGGGAGCTGAGACGGTTATCCTGAGGGAAGGAGATGGCGTCCGGATGAACCAAACAGCTTGCAGTGGCTTCTGCAAAGTCCCTGCAGCTGGTGAATGGCCACACCTCAGATGGCCTGAGGTGTGGCCCACACTCTCCAGGGATCACAGAGTTTCTTCAATTGCCCTCTGTTTGAAATGCTATTTATTGAGAAACCCGGTGGGCAAAGCTTCCTGTGCGTACCCTGAGCCACCAGTTCTCGTGGTCCCTGGCCAGGCTGGGCACTGCCATGGAGCTGTACCTTTGCAGCCACACGGCTCAGCTCCACGGAGAGGTCACCGCCGGTGTTGCCAATGCCAATCACGAGGACCCGCTTTCCCCGGAAAGCCTCCATGTCTCTGTATTCCTGGCTGTGGATGTACTGGCCTTTGAAGTGAGTGTCGATACCTAGGCAGAGAGCAAGGAGCATCTCCTACTGCCAGGCACATTTTCTTGCCCCAGCCTCATGCCCGGACCCACTGCAGCCCCCAACCCTCCACCTCCACCTCTGCTTGCAGCTGAGAAGCCCACAGAGGTCTCAGCTCCCCGGGTGATACTGCTCTCCTGCACCTCATCGACTCAGTCCTGGTTTGCAAATACTTATGCACGAGCCTGGCTGCATCTTTACGAGTTGTTTTTCCCATTCCCAGGAGTGCTCCCCATCATTTGCATGGAGCGCGGGTCCCACCTGCCCCAGTGCGGGGTCTTCATGGAGCAGGCAGGCTCGCAGAGGAAAATGCAGCCAAGGGACCCATAGGTGCTGGGTGAAACCCTGGGGGATATCCCCAGCCCACCCTGCTGCTGAGGCAGGGCTTACCTGGGAAAGAAGCCAATGGTAAATAGGGCTCCTGGTAATGGCCAGTGCAAACCATGACAGCATCAAAGACGTGTGACTCCTGGACACCGTTGGTCTCAGTGACCACCTCCCACTGGCCCGAGGTGGTGAAATCCGGGCGCTTCCTCACGCTGAGAGCTGTCGTCTTGCACCAAAGCCCAACAAAACAGCAGTCAGGAACCGTGCCATGTTTTGGAGAGGACCTGCCTGCAAAGGGCTGGGGCTGCCAGGGGCAGGCTGGGTCCCTGGGGAGCTGCATGTCATCTCTGAAGCTGTTAAATCTCACCGTGAACCTTTCCCCTGGTGATGGCATTGAGGGGGGTTTGATGCATTGATGCATCAGCACCAGGCAGGGGGGTTTGATGTTTGATGCATTGATGCATCAGCTCCAGGAAGGGGGGTTTGATGCATCAGCACCAGGCAGCCCATGTTTGAGCAGCCTAATTTAAAACATGGTCCTCACGGGATTGTACCTGGCATTGTCCCATCCCACCTGGGTGATGCCCTAGTATCTGCAGCCACTGACAGCTCTTCTTCCTGTTTGGGCTCCCTGCTCACCTTGAAGCGTATGTGCCGCAGGAGGTCAAAGTGCTGGGCATACATCCGAAAGTACTCCAGGAGAAGGCTGTGGGGTAGGAAACTGGGAAAATCCTCTGGGCAGGGGAAGTCACTGAAGCAGGACATCTCCTTGGAGGTGTTGGTGATTACTGAGCGGTACACACTGACCCTCCCGCTGTCCGTGGAGTCCTGTGTGAAGCCGGCAGTGCTGTTTGCAGGTGTGCAGGAAAGGACTTTCTCCCCTCAAAGTATTTGAGTGTTTTTCCTCCTTGTGTTCAGGCACAAGGAATAAACCAGGACTAGCACTTGGTGACCTTGGCTTCTGCTCCCTCCATCTCCTCCTCCACCTTGGAGTCAGGGGGAGCACTGTGCCCAGGACAGGGACGGTCCCTGAGGGTATGGCCACCCTTTCTTCTTTGCTGCAGGCAAAGGGCATCCAAGGGAGGGGACAAACCCAGGGACTATCCTCCCCACGCAGGCAGAGCCCACTGACCGTGTAGCGCCAGAGCCCCCCGATGTCCTCGCTCCTCTCAAAGCAGGTGGGCTCCAGCCCCTCATCCAGGCAGCACTTGACAGAGGCCAGCCCGCTGACCCCAGCCCCGATGACAGCCACGCGCCGCACCATGCTGTCCTGCAGCAGGCAACGGGACGGCCAGTGAGCAGCTGGAAATAAAACAGCCCAGGGATTAGCAGGAACACCAGTCCCTTTTTCCCCATCCCCAGCAAAACACCCTGTGTCTTCTCTGGCTGCCAGGTGTCCATGGAGGAAAACCATCCCTGGAGAAAGCCATCGCCAGCTCCAGACTCAAGCGTTACGGATGGATGCTGCTCATTACCCTTCCCGCTGTGCTAAGCCCACACCGCGGGCCCAGCGATTCCCCTCCCGCAGGCAGGAGAAAAGGAGGCACTTTTAAACCTCGCCACGCTGCTGCTTCTATTCATTACCTTTTCTGGCCCAAAACAGGGCATGCAAAGGAGGGGAAGGGGCTCACAGCTATCTGCTTCTGCCTGCAAAGCGAGCCTACTGAAGCCTTTTCAAGAAACAATTTCAGCCAAGCTGGCTTGCTTTCACGCTTTCCTTTTTAATTTCCCATTAAAGGGCATTCTCTCCAAAACAAAAGGGTTTTTTTTTATTATTTTTTAAAAAAAACAACCAATGCCTGACTGAGCAGGAGCACAGCACAGCAATTCAGAAGTTCATCAGCCCAGTGAAAGCGTGGCTGGGATTACAGAATATACAAAAGGTAAGAAACCCAGGAAACGCAGGGTATAAATGGGAGGAACTCAAAGCCCAGGGTGTGTAAACTGAGCTGCATCGATCACGACTGGAAAGCAACGAAACTAGGGGGAAAAAAAATGAACCCACGTGAACTTTGATTAGATAACAAACACACCTACTGCAGAATCTGAAGAAAGAGTCATTTATAACTTTTTTGGTATCCGTTTCATGTCAAAAATTGTTAACATAAACAGGAAGTGGAGGAAAGCCAGGGAAAATGGGGGAGGCGCAAAAAAAATCCTCTGCGTGGAGAAGCCCAGCCTGAGCCGCTCCTTGATCTGCAGGAACAGGGCAGGACATACCACCATTCACCCACCCCCTCTTTCCAGAGCCTCCCTTGGCTTTGGGGAAGGGCAGCGACGTGCCCAGGATGCTGAAGTCACCCCTTTTTTCCAGCACTGCCTGCAGACAGCTTTGCTGCGGCGGGTCCCCGCAACACCCCCTCTCCCCCTGCCAGCAGCGAGGCAAAGCTGATGGCGAACACCAGAACCCCATGGAGCTGGCTGCCCACTTTTAAAACCTGCAAAACCCAGCTGGAGAGAAGTGAGGAGCAAACCTTGCAGGGAAGTGCCGTGCCTTCGCTGCTCAGGCTTCGGCCGATCTTTGCTTTGAGTTTCTCCAGCCGTGGATTTAAAGGAAAGGCTGAAGTCCAGGCAGCTTGCCACGGCTCTTGCACCACCGACCTTTACACCCGTGCTCCCCGGCTCTGCTGTGCTTAAATGCACTGGCAGAAAGTTCTCAACTTCCCAGCAGCGGCGCTGGTGGTGGGTGGAAATCCAGACTGTAATGCCATGGGGACTACGCTTGCAAGAGATCCCACGCTGCAGCTCACCACTGCCCCAGCCCCAGCAGCAGCTTGGGGGCACCAATCAGGACACCCCCATGTGCTGACAGCACTGGGCAGGCACTCACTTGGCATCCCTGGGAAACCAGCAACACACACTCCCCTTTGCCTGCACGCTAGCAGACAGCATGGACGGGGAACACGGTGTGCACTGCAGCCTCATTTTTGGTGGTCAATGAAAGCTCTTGCAGCCCCAGGCTTGTGGGTTGCCTGTGGCACCTGCTGGCACAGCCCCAGCCCAGGCACAGAACCCCCCAGTTCTTCCCGTGCACACAGAGAGACGACGAGGCGGCAACTTGCAGCACGCTTCTGCCACAGCCGATGGAATTTTATTGATTGAAAATCTCTCTGCGCACAAAACGAAGCCCCAGGACTGTGCAGTGCTGGGGAGTGCAGGGAAGCAGAGCTGGGAGCGCTCAGCCCCACAGGGTACCAGCCCCAGGCTCAGGGTGACAGCAGCCAGGGCTCTTTTATTGGAAAGACGCCCGGATTCAACCCAAACTGGGATTTTTGGGTCACAGGGTTTAAGGTTGGAAGAAGGGAAAGCCTGACCTGTGTACCCAACCCAGTAAAGCCCTTGCTGGACTAAAGACCCCAATTCCCAGGTGATTTGGTGCAAGGCTGGACGCCTGTGCTCCTTTCCATCTCAAAAAGCCATCCCAAAGCCATTTTTCCTAGTCTTGTCCTCGCTGCATCCTGGCCAGCATGGTCCTGGCATGGCTCTGCTCACAGCAGCAGGCAGGAGAGCCACAGAGGGGCCATAAATTCGGTGGGAGGGGGGAAGGGGGGGGCAGGGGGACACCCACTCCCAGTTCATGAGGTCTGCAAAGCTGTGCTTGGGGGTGAGCTAGAGCAGAGAGAGGTTTGTGCTGCTGGTGAACATATTTTCATTCATTTCGATCTGCTGAAATCCCTTTCCTCTTGTCCCATGGCAGCCTGTGGAGCTGCCTGGGGATCTGAGATAACATCCCCAAGGACAAGAAAAAAAACCCCAGACAGGCTCTAAAATCTACTGGAAACCCAAAAGCAGGGCAGCTAGGAGCAGGAGGAACCCCACCACTGTCAGGAGGGAAGGGCAGAGGCTGGAGGAGCTGGCAGGGACTCGCGTTCTTGTGGGCTTCAGGGTCCGGTCCCACTGGGTGAGGATAGCCCGGCGTGCCTCCTCCCAGCACCCAGGGCCCACCAGCCGGTACTGGTAGGGGGTGCAGGGGCCAAAGAAAATGGTGAGGGCCAGCCAGGGGTCTCTGCAGAGCAGCCGCAGCATGCTGGGCTTGGCACCGATGAAGGAGGCGAGCTGGTCCGTGTAGGCCAGACAATCTGTTATGAGGACTTCCTCAAAGGACAGACCAAACCTTCATGAATCAGAGAAGAAAAAGAGGTGGGAGAAGGATCAGTGTCAACAGGGCTGAGAGGAACTGGAGGTCAGATCCTCTGCATCCCTGTCGTTGCTGTGTTCCAACGCAACTGTTCCTCTTAGGAAAGGGCTGGGCGTGGATGCAGTGGGAACCTGGCTCTGTCTGCGCCCAAATCCTGCCTGTGATACAGCACGTGTAAAGTGGTGCTGGCTCTGCTGCACACCTTTCTCACGTGCATCAGTTGGTCTTTCACTTCAACACCCACAGGTTGCACCTGGACCCCCCTTCACCTTGGTGAACCTTTTCTAAAAGACTTTGTCAAACCAGTTTTTTTGGTTTTGGGTTTGTGGATTTTTTTTAACTAGTTTTCCTTTGCTCTCTGCAGGGAAGTCATGTGCAGCATGAGAAAGGCAGCACCCTTTAGCTTCCCTCACGTTCATTTCCTCCGAGTATTGCAAAAACACGTGGTGAATTAGAGAACTGCTTCCAGTTCACCTCCTCTGCAGAACTGACAGCTTCGTGCCCTTTTTTCAGTGGGCTGAAAAAACCCACGTGTGTTTGGCCTTGTATTGTACAGCAGTTGTTCTGGGCAAGTCTGTATTTCACTCTTCTATACCTTTTCTACTATAGCGATCTAGGTGAACCATGGATTACTGTATCACCCAGTTTTCTGGGTTTATCTAATTAATATCCTAATATTTCTTAGCCTTTGATTTGACCTTTTGCCTGCCCGTTGAACCACATGCAGGTGTGCTGAGACACCTGTTCTCAGTGAGCCGGATCTCCATGCTGAGAGGTAAGACCATTTGTACCTACACCTTGGGGTGGCTGCTTTTTTTCCCCCCACTGAATTACTTTGCATTTATTACCATCATTTTCTCTGCCATTTTATCTCTCAGTCCCCTAGCCCAGGGGACCCTGGCACACTTCCCCAACTCCCAGGCTCAACTATCCTGAATTGGTTTCTTCCCATCATCAAGAGGCGAAATATCAGTGTCAAATTGAAGGTTAGGTTGGCGGGTGCAAGGGAATAAACGGGTGGCTGGGCCTGGGTGCTGCCCCCTCACCTCTGCTGTACATGCAGGGAGCAGCCGCAGAGCATAAGCCTGCATGCTGCTGCACCTCAAAGTCCAGGGGCTTTTCAATCCACCCAAAAACCTTTGGGGCTCTGGGGAGCGGCTTACCATTGCAATTGGTTTTTCTTTTTCTCATTTACTTCTTTCTCCATGACAGGCTGAGGAGGCAACTGACACAAGCCTAGAAGAGAGAGGAGAGGGTCCTGCAGAGTTTAGCTCCTAGCAGGACTTGTGAACTCATTCAGTGATGCAAAACATGGGAAGCCCTTCCCCAGGAGGGCAGCAAAGCCTCATTGCTCGGATTTAGCTCAGCAGTGGCAGTTCTGCCAGAGACCAGCCCTCCACAGCAGTACAAATTCACCTGCACTTTTTCCTGCTCTTAAAGATTTGTGCTGCCAGGGCACAGGCAGATGATGTGGGGTGAGATGGGCCGTGCAAGCCCCAGAGAGGGTCATCGCAAAGAGAAACCCCAGAGCTTCCCCTGGTTCTGTGGAGGAACCTTGATGCAGCCCTCCACACCAGCCCACTAGGAGGTTATTATTATCACTTCTATTAAAAACAAAACAACCCACCCACCCCCGCCCCCAGCAGGTTTCTTTCCTCACTCCAATAATTACAAATAATTCCTCTTGTGGGGCAATGGGACTCTTCGCGTACTCATGGTAGAAAAACCTCCCTGTCCTTAAAGAGCAGTGAATCCTGCCGTGATGGATCCACCACAGTATCTTAAAGACAATTCTTATCTGTGCAGCCAGGTTTACAAATCCATCTCTGTGCTCTGACTTCTAAAATAATTTAGAGAGAAAATACTGTCTTGAACAACCTCATTCAGACGGTGGTTTGCAGGCTCAGGTTCAGGACTGCACATCAGCTAGGTCACAGCAAGGAATGGAGTGCACGCTCTCAGCTTGCAGCAAGCCGGGTACAAAGCATTAGCTTACAAGCATCAGCTTACCAGACAAAAAATAAAAGTGATTTAAGGTAGATGTCATGAACATGGATGTAGCTTGGAGCAAGCATGCACTCGTGTTGCTGTAGCTCAGCTGAAGTGAAATAACTTGGGAAGTCTGAGCCCTAGAAATGCTCCTTTATCCACTTTGAAGGGAGCTTCTTAGCTCTGGGGTCTCCAGGGACAGAAATCCCTCTTGGTGCATAGAGGGGACAAGAACGTGTCCAGTCTGAACTGCATTTGGGTGCACAGGAGAGCTCACGTTAGCTCTCCTACCTTTGAAGACACGGGTCACCCAGCGCGCTTGCATCTCTGACACAGGCATGACGGCTCCTAATGGCTTGATCAGCCCAAGGACGGCCAGGGTGGGCCTCTGCAGGTGGGTTGGGAACACGTATTTGTAGAGGGATGCGTGCTTGTTTTCCATCTTGACAACTGTTTCTTCTAGGAACGGGAAGGAGACGTTGTAGCCCGTGCAGAAGATGACAATATCGATCGGCTCCTCCTCAGGGCAATTGTGGAAAACAACGGAGTTGTCCTTGAACTCCTTCACGCTAGGCTTGATGGTAATCCTTCCTGTCAGGATGTAGCTCGGAAGGTCGTCGCTCAGCACGGGCTCCCGCACCAGGCATCTGTGGAAAGCTGAGGGGCTCTGGGTGTTGGATACCACAAACAAGCCCCCGCTCCTCCTCCCCCTGGGCCCTCCAGCCCCACGACCTCCTGGTGTCGTTTGCTCCCAGCAAACAGCCCTGCCTCCCGCCTCTCCAAATACTGACACGTTTCATCCTTGCTCCAATGTCACCCTGTCCCACAGCTCGAGTGAATCATGGACATCTCCTGCCACATTCCTCCATTCACCCAATTACTCCTTAAACCATCTCTTTTAGTAGCTGATCCATGCTTTAAGCCTCCCTCCTCCTCTTTTCCTAGGGAACCTCATGAGCAAAACTCCTCCAGTCCTTCCTGGGTTTTTTCAGTGTGCTACATCTCGCACCACTTAAAGGAGCTACAGCTTCTCTTCTCCTGCTGGGCTACAAACTCCCTGCTGGAGATCACCTCAGTCTAGGTGTATTGGTTGATGCTGGTTGCTGGAGATCTCCCTGCTGCCTACAGCACAAGCCCTGTGACACCGCATGGGATGGGAGCCAAGAAGTACCTTTTCTCTGGTTGAAGGCCATAGTTCTCATGGTTGAACCGCTGGTTCACCGTGTAGTTAATCAACCCCCATGAAAGGGGATAGGGGAGGTGGTTTCTGATCAGGCTCATAAAGCGAGTGTTGAACACCATGTCCCACGGGTAGCCATGGTCAAATACACGGCCGAGCACCCAGGCACCTCGGCTGGTGCAAAGGGTCACCTGGGAGAGAATCAACAATTTGGGTGATGAATTTTCTGCTCTGCCTTTATAAAGTAACCCCAGAGGGGCACAGCACAGACCGCTACACAATGAAAAAGCAGCAACAGCATCTTTAAGACCTGTCAGCAGCTGATGATGGAGGTGAAACAGGAGAGAACAACCAGCTTTCTTTCAGGGTAGGTTTTTGAACAAGAAATACAGGTTCAAAAATACTGTTTGGACACTGTGCAGGGTGAAGCCGGCTGGCTCTCACCTGCAGTGATGGCCAACTGAGCTACTGCTCCCAGCACCACCCTCCCCGCACCCCTGGGGCGGTGGTACCTTTGCAGCTACGCGGCTGGCCTCCACTGCGATGTCCGCTCCCGAATTACCCATGCCAACCACGAGGACGCGCTTCCCCTGGAACACGTCGGGATGCTTGTACTGCCGGCTGTGAAAGTACTGGCCTTGAAACCTCTCAATGCCTTGGGGAAAAAGAAACAAAGCTTTTCATTACTGGAGAGTTTGTAGGGAGAACTGGTGTAAAAGCAATCCAGATGACAAGAGCAAGGAAGCATGATCGCTTGCCACTGGGGACTTGGGGTGGTCCAGCCCTACATCCCACCTACACAGAGCTCGTGCTTCCTCTCCAAAATGAGGTCTCACGCATCGCTGCACAGCAGTGAGCAGGGACACGTGTGCTGGGTGGGACTTGGAAGACAGATACGTGCAAGGGCTGTGCTGGTGCGGTCTTGGGACTCAGCCTTTACAAGCTGAGGATGCAAAAGTTCGGAAAAGCCAGTAAACCTCTTCTCCTGTCCTATGAGTGGCTTCAGAAACACCTGATAATGCTGATGACAAGGCAACCCTCTCTATGCTGACAGCTGGGGAGATTCATTCCAGCAGTGATGAATACAGCCGTGTCAAAGATGATGGAGCGTCACTGAGAGGACCTTGTCCCACCTCACGTACTGTGCAAACAGTTTCTCCGAGACAAGACCATCCTACCTTAGAAGTTTGCTCAGAAGTGACCAGTGCCTGCAAAGGCAAAGCTGCTGAAGCATAAGGATGTATTGCTGTTCATGCCAGCAGATTTGAAAAGCAGAAGCAAGAAAAGGAAGGAAGCGTTTTCCCTGAGGAACCACTATCCCTTCTCCCCTCATCCCCTGAAAGTAGGTGACTGCAGGCAGCTGCATACCATACCAGGAAAACAGTGCAGAGGGAGCGACGGCTCGGAGCAATTGCCAATGCAAACCATAACGGCATCGAAGACATGTGATGTCCGCTTCCCACCTGCCTCTGTGACCACATCCCACTGGCCCGTGGTGGCAAAGTCAGGGTGTTTCCGGATGCTGACAACAGTGGTCTGAAACATGGAAGCAAATTGGAGTCGCCACTGGCACCCAGCATGCGTGGGGAATGGGGCAGTGCCGGGGCACCCATCACTCACCCCAAATTTGATGTGCCCCTGGAGGCTGAAGTGCTCAGCATAGCGGCGGAGGTAGTCCAGGAGCTGGGCATTGGGCAGGAACACTGGGAAGTCCTCAGGGTAGGGGAAGTCAGAGAATGCTGACATCTCCTTCGAGGTGTTGCTGATGACCGACGGGTAGAGGCTTGGCCGGCCGGCCTCGATGTACTCCTGGCATGGCACCCCCAGGTGCATCAGCCCTGCACCCTGCGGGGGGGGACCGTCCCCCCGCTTCCTTTCCCCTGCTCTCGGGGAGCGCAGCCAGGAGCAGTCAGCACCCAGCAAGCTCTTGCACCCCCTCCCCACCCACTGGAGCCCAGCTCAACCCACTCCCCAGCCTGCCAGGCTGCAGCTCCCATGGGACGGGCAGGTATGGCCAGCTCACCGTGTAGCGCCAGACCCCACCGATGTCCTGGCTCTGCTCGAAGCAGGTGGGCTCCAGCCCCTCATCCAGGCAGCACTTGGTGGCTGTCAGCCCACTGACGCCCGCGCCGACCACTGCCACTCTCATGCCTGCCGTCTCCGCCGGGATCCCAGGCTGCAAACGGGGCTTAATCTGGGAGAGACACCAGGGATGGTCACCACCCTCTTGGGGAGCAGCTGCCAGCAAATCCTTACTAGGGCGTTTCTCTATATGCCAGCCCAAACTTTTGTTCCCTTTACCAGCATTCTGGGTTCATTTACAAGTTAGATTAAACATCTTTAAGTCTTCATTTTCTCTATTTTTTACTTTTTTTTTTTTTTTAGTAAATTAATCCACTTTTACAGCGCACTTGCCAGGCTGCTTCCAAAACCTTGCAGTTGCCCTGGAAACTCTCTCTGAAAGTATGTAGTTAAGCCACAATTCACTGCCAATTTGTATTTACAAGCTGTGTTTAAACTACTCTTCCTTATCAGTCTTGCAAATATTTGTATTTTATCTTTGGAGATCTGCCCCTGCCTTTCTCAGAAAAAAACAAAATGCAGGCCAGGACTATTCAGTCTCTGCGTCACTGACTGCACCCCTGTCCCCAGGGTAGATGCTGCCCACCTTGACCTAGCTCCAGAGGCTGGTGGAGGGGCTGTGGGTGTAGCGCACCTTGACTTTAGGGTTGCTTCTGCCTCTGCCTCCCAAAGCTGCCCCCTGGGGAGGGCTGGGCTGGACAGACAGTCTGCTGCAGAGCTGGGCACAGCTCTACCCTGGGACTGGAAAGGCAGCAGCCCCTGGGTTGACATTCAGCCCTGCGAGGCTCTCAGGGCTGCAGTGGGGATGGTAGACCTAAACCCTTCTTGATAGTGCCGGGCAACGAAAACCAAGGGATGATGGCCAGGTGCCACGGCTCTGGCTGGGCATGGCCAGAGCAGGGACCACCACACCTGTGCCCTGGGGATGCTGCTGCGACCCCTGGTTTAACCCCAGCGCCGGTGGGGACCATCCTGCTTGGCTGAGTGATCAACCTGGCATACTGGGACGGCTGGGTGACACTGGCTCCACTGCCCTGAGAAGCGCTTTCAGCTGCCACCGGGCACAGAGGATGGTGTATTCATCAGGAAAAAAGAAAAAAAGTCTTCGGTAGAAAACATGGGATTGGACACTGTATTTTTTAGAAAACACCAAATTCCCTGTGATCAGTATCAACTTCTGGTAGGGAGGCAGCACCTAACAAATACTCTCCTTTCCAAGGTTGGAATGAAAACTGGACTTTTCCCTTTGTAAACAAAGAAAGCGCTAGCATAAGCTGCTCATCATTAACTGTTTTTTTGGGGGGGTGTTTGCATGGTGGGAGTTAGCTTATATCAGAAATATCTCCCAGCTACCTATGCGATTTAATTCCCTATCCCTTTGCAGAGAAGCTAGAATTAACATCCTGGAAATGCTGTCTCTGCTCCCCCATAGCTGTTCCTGCCACTTTTTCCATGCTGTCCCTGCAAGTATTAGTAGCAGCTAACCATAGATGTCTCAAGCCATGGTGTGCCTGCATGAGGCAGGGAGGGATGGAAAGGCTTCGCAGCCCCCCAGGGACACTTACCTCCCAGCCTCGGCTGCCCGCGCTGTCTCGCCGCTGCTGCCGGGAGAGCCCCTCGTGCTCCCAATTTATAGGCAAGCACGGTGCTTTGGCAGAGGCAGGGGAAGGCGGGCAGCCCCAGTCCGGCAGTTGCACAGCCAGGGTTTGCAGTGGGAGGAGTGGCTGGACTATTCTGCTCTTTGTCCCAAAGTGGTGCAAAGAGGACCCGTGTGGTGGGGGGGGTAGCTCCAGCTGTGGGATGTTCTCACTTGCTGCCTTCCAAAAGGGAGCCGAAGCGGCTGATGAACAGCAGAGTTACGGCAGGACTTTGCAACCAGGGCAGCTTCCAAAAAAAAAAAGAAAAAAAAGAAAAAAAAGAGCTGGTTTTGCGGTCACTGCTCATGGGGCATGGAGGCTGCATCGTGCCATCGGCCAAATGTACAGCTGCTGGTGGTGGGCAGAAGGCTCCCCATGCAGACTGGGAGAGCGTGAAATGGCTGCAAACCAAGGTCCTAAGCATAAAGAAGGTGGGAATCTTAACTGAAGTAGCAATGCAGGATGCAGCACCCATCCAGGTATCTCGCAGGGGTAAATGACCATGGAAATGCAGGGAACAAGGGTGGCTTTGGATGGGGCTTTGCCCCCAACTACTCAATATGTTGAGGTGTGACTGGTGAGAAAGTATGAAATCTCTGCAAATGAGTGCAGCTGGACACAGAGGCCATGGATAGAGGGCTGGGTCTTTAGGAAAAACAGTGTTTAGAAAAAGGAATAGTAATGTTTGTACCATGGGGGTGACAGCAGATTGCTCGCGGGGGCCCTGTAGTGTAAGCGCAGGGAACACGGTGAAAGCCTCTGGCCCTATCAAAGCATCACCTCGCCACTGGCAAACGCGCTCCAGTGTGATGGGTCCGGATTTGATATCAGCTCCTTAAGCAGGTTGAATAACCTGGGAGGCTGCAAGGGAGGGGGGAAAAACCCCCCACCCAAGGTCTGCAGAACAGAGGGTGGTGAATAAAGCAGCTCCATCCAACAGAGACACCTGCTCAGTGCCTGCGTTCACATTTGCAAAGGCAACTGCAGAGCTGAGCTCCCATAGCTGGGAGTTGAAACTAGAAGTGGACATACGATGCACGTTGGTAACAAGTAAGGTAATTATTAACCATAGGAAAAGTCTGTAGTTTTGTGGCGGACCCAGGCACTTGAACAAAACATGTTTGGTTTGCAGAGGGACAGGACTCACCGCCGCTGTGCTGGGGCACTGCTGGGAGCACAGCAGCCCGGGCTGCCACCCATCTGCAGCACCCACAGAGAGACATCAGCCTTCTCAGGCTTCCCTGCCCCAGGATCTCCTGCTGCTTCTGCCCAGTGCTTGGCTCCTGGGTTTGCTGCCAGGAGCACACTGGGTTCGGAGCACATGCCCAGTTTGGCTAGCAGTGGCTGAGCGCGATGCGCTTGTGGGGGCTGGAGCCTGTGAAATCAAACTCATTCATTTGAATTCAGGTTTCAGACCACTGTCAGCAGCATGAAGAAACGTTCAGATTTTGTTCTCCCAGGCCAATGGGACATGGTTACAGAGGCAAATGGGCAACAAGCCTTGTACATCTTTGACACTGTTGGGATTCACACAGGCTACATCTCCCAGCTCTCCCTCCCACTAGACTCTTCTCCAGATGCACAAAACCTCACACCTGCAAAGATGCTTGCCAGCACTCAGCAAAAAGGAGTAGGGAATCCACAAAGGCAATTATTTTGTTCTTTACATGCTCCTGCTTTTCTGAGTTTCCCAGCAGGCATCCGGGTGACTCGCAGTCAGAGGGACACTGTGGCAGCTTCCAAGGAGCGGTGTTAGTGCTTTTGGGAGGGCAGGTCAGGGGAGCTTTCTAAAAGAATAAGTTGTATTTTGGCATAGATGAGCCACTGGCATAGAAGCAGAGCCAGATGCCTTTGCTGCAGCTGCTTGCAACAGCGGTGGCTCTAGCCATCCCTGATGGGGAATCTGGTCTGGAGGTGCAGGATGAGGTGCAGTGAGTGGCACCACATGACTCGGGTAGAAACACCTCCAAAGCCTCAGTGCCCTGGGATTAAAACTCACTTTCCTGTGATCTGCCTCAGGCCTGTGTTGTTGCCCTCCACAGACACTCCTGTGATGGTCTGGACCAGGTATGCACACCAAAGTATTAGTGGAGATGGATAACGCGATTGCAGGGAGGTAATTACTGTAATTACACACGTGCATGCCCAGGGCACTGAAAACCCCTGGAAACACACAGGGAAATTCTTGTTGCTTTACTCATCTCTGCTGCTGGCATGGTAGGGGATGGCATCCTGGGACACCTGGGACCCATCTCTCCAGCTTCTCCCCAGGGACAGTCTGTGAGGAGCAGACAAGAGAATAGACAGCACATCAGTGGGTTTTCATACGTTCTCAGGGCTGGAAAAAGCCTTCATGGCCTGACATTCAAGCAGAGCATCCCTTGGTACCCTTGGGCCAGTCCCCCTGAATTTCTGTCATAGCAAAGGCAGGAGCGGACATGGCTGAGGAGGTCCCTGTCCCTATTTCTGAGTAAGTGTGATCTGCTGCTACCCCATCGGGGACAGAACGGAGACCCTGCTGTCACCATCGCATGCACAAACTGCTGGGGAAAATGGGCTTTCACCAAGGGATGGAGTGAGGCCAAGTGAGGGCACATAATTTGTGGAACTATTTTACCACCTTCCCTCCACCCAGCCTGGGACACCAAACAGCTGGGTTTGCCCGCGTCCTCACATGCTGGGGCACAAGCCCTGTTAGGTGCTGGGGGTGTATCAGTCATGGGGGACCATGGGGAGAGCCAGGAGCTGTAAATAACCAGCAGTGGCTCAGGACACTAACCAGGAATGGGATGTTCATGTGCCTGCCTGCTGGTGAGCCCCTTCTCCCCTTGAGGAGCAAAACTCCCTGGCACTGTGGCACAAGCCTGGGCTCTGCAACGGGCTTGTTGTCCTTGAAGTAGACGGAAGGAGAAACTTAATATATGCATTTAGTCTTAATCTGATGGGAAAGGCACCTTCTCTGCAACACTGCAGCATCGGTTTTACCACCTCTGTTTAAAATAACACTTGAAGCCAAGGAGGGGCAAACTATGTGTGAACAAGCCTCAGCACAGCCCGGTTTGCTGTTGTCTAGGCTTGTGTCACCAGTTTTTGATGTGTGTCATGGTGAAGGACAAGAAAAAGAAACAAAAGTGGAGTTTCTTGTTAAGCCAGTCTCTAAGCAAAGCATCATCAAGCAGCCACTGCTGCCACACGTGCTCAGGAGCTAAGGAATGTGGGATCTGGGCTCATCAGTGAAACACTTAATTTTCTCCTCTCCAATACTATTGCTGCCTCGGCTTTCTGACCAGAAGGCTTTAACCACCACTTCTTTACTGCACACGGAGGTGAGGCTGCCCCAAAGGTGTCTGTTGCTTTCCACGAGGCTGTGGGACGCGGCAGTCCATAAGGCAAACGGAAGCTGCAAGTTGTTGATGATGGAAAAAATGTATTTCCCCTCCCATTTCTTAAAGCCTGGATTTTGGCCCTAGAAAAATTGCTTATGCTTTGGCCCAAAGGCCAAAAAGCAATTTCCTTCTCAAAAATAAGAAGAAAAAACCTCTACCCTAAGCAGCAGGGGCTGTTTTCCTATTTACAATTCCCAGCACACAGAGGATGCTGCTAGTGACAAACACTGGCAGGACACCTACGTTTCTTTTCAATCAGAGCTAGGTTCAATATCTTGAGCTCTTCCCGAAACCTCTCAAGAGACATTCCTGTTAAGGGGACCCAAAGGATGTGCCGGAGCAGATGTGGGCTGTAGCAGCTGCTATGGGAGAGGATTCGCTTGCTAGGCAAGGAGGTCTCTGTGGAGAGCACAAGTGTTTTACTCTAAAGTTTAACCTGATTCAATAACAAGTCACCATGTTTTCCAAGTGTGTAAACTGTGGAATTTGTCAAGAGAAAGCTGCTGCCGTTGTTAAACCTATTGTGTTAACCAAGCCTGAAGAACTGCAGTTTGTAACTTCTCAGGTTTGGAGGTTTTAAAATGTATGTTTAAGAACTTCCCCAGACAACTGCTCCAAAATGTTCACAAGGACAACCCCTGTAGACACATACGCCCTTCCCTTGCTCGCCATGTCTTTGTACCAGGACTCGAAGTGGGTAAACTCATACGTTCCCCAAGTGCCATGGGAGATGCACCCAAACAAGGTGCAGCACTAGGAAGGGCTTTAGACCCTCCTCAGCTCTTCTGAGCCAAACCTCAGTGTTAAGGGGGCTGTCTCTGTCATTTCACAGGTAATAAAACGTAACTACTGAAGAGACTGTCAGAGCAAATCAGTACTACAGTTAACGTAACTTGTAGGCAAATAATCATAAGGAAGAGCTGTCTGGAGAGCACATGGTTAAGACCTGCACAGCCTGACCAGAAGGTGCCTTCCTACCACCACCACCAGCTGAAGTCATCCATCAGCCTCCAAGTGTTTTCAAAAATTTAGCCAGTGCAGCTGACTCCTTTTTCTGTAAATATTGACCAAGTTCCCAGGCTGGGCAGTTTAAATGCTTTCAATACCTGCTGCCTCCCCAAGAGCATTTCCAGGAGATGTGTGCCAGTGGCCAGCATTCCTGTCCCCCAGCACAGGGACACAGCAGCGCTCCTAGTTCAGGCAGAGACATGCTCCTGCACCACCCCAGCCTCCCACCTAGGAGCACTTTGGTGCATTTGTTCCCAGAAATTAGGGGGGTTTAAGAGGCCAAAACCCCCAACACTAAGCAAGGCGCTACTCCCAGACCGCTCAGAAGTACCTTGCTGAGGAGCTGGCACAGGAGCTGTGGAGCTGTGTTAGCCCATGTCAGCTGGCAGACCTTCCTCACCTCCAATAGCTTCACCAGACTGTAGGAATCATAGAAATATTTATGTTGGAAAAGACCTTTATGATCATCAGGTGCAGCCATTAATCCAGGGCTGCCGAGTCCGCCACTAACCCATGTCCTGAAGCACCACGACTACATCATTTTTAAACACTCCCAGGGATGGTGGTTCCACCACCTCCCTGGGCAGCCTGTCCCAGTGATTGACCACTCTTTCAGTGAAGAAATTTTTCCTAATATCCCATCTAAACCTCCCCTGGCACAACTTGAGGCCATTTCTTCTTGCCCTGTCACTTGTTACCTGGGAGCAGAGACCGACCCCCCCTGCCTACA
>JAVJGI010000032.1:8527403-8610580 GCA_035590275.1 Ibycter americanus | reverse complement strand
GGAAGGGGGGGAAAGGAAAAAAAGGAAAGGACATTTTGCGCCAAGAGTCCTGCCACTCCACAAAACTCAGGAGCACGTGTGGCTGCAGGGAGACCCCCAGACATCGCCTACGTGGGGCAGAGCCTCCCTGCAGCCCCCAGAGCCTCATCCCGCCGCACAGGACAGCCTCTTGCCGTGCAGCTGCCAAGGAAAGCAACCTGCAGCAGCATGGAGGGGAAAAGGTCCGCAGGGTAAGACAACTTGGCTGGCGTGGCACAGCCCCTCCTGTGCCTCAGTGACTAATAAAGCACAGTTTTTAACTGGCAGACAAACCTCTGCCCAGGGACATGTGTACGATATGCCAGCCTCGGGGCAGGATCTGACCCACACAGACCGCTAACACCTCAACCAAAGGAGGAGCAGGACCCCGGCTCAGCCCCTGGCCAGAGGGTGGCTGGTGCCTTAAGGAGAGGTGCTGGACCACCTTGCACTACCAAGCCCCGCAGTGCTGGCCTCGGCATCAAACCAGCACTCCTGTTTGCGTCCTGTGCACAGCACACAGATGAAAAAAATCATATTGCACCTCTTTCCTTCCCAACCCCCACTTCCCACACTCACAGCCCGTCTTGCCCTTTCCCAGTTTTGCACTGGGTGTCTTCAACATGTTTCCAGTGATGATCTTTACGCACCTCGAGTCTCCAGTTTCACAAGGGAAATGCAAGCACACAGCAGCACCCTGTCTGCCTGCAGCACCAGCGATTGGAGCTCTGTCTCTGTCTCACCATCCCTGGCTGGGGTGTCCTCCACACGCTTCTCCAACAGCCTCTCCATTCCAGAGGACTGGAAGGTAATTCCAGCTCCATTCCCGAGCTGCTCCTGCCTGTCTCCCCAGCTGTGCCTGCACAGGGAGGTGGTGAAACCCCCCGTGACGGACTGCTGTCCAAGGGGAGCTGAGCCACTGAGCGTTTAACAACGAAAGGGCCAGCTGGACAGGAACCACAGACCCAGACAGCAGAAGGGTCTGTTCCAGCCACCTCAGCCCCTTCCCAGCAAGGGCCTGGCCTAGGGAAATAAATGTCCTGAACAGCAAAGGAGCAGGGAAGACACATAAACAGCCAAGTCCTGCACAGGTGTAAGAAAAGCCCGATGCACATTTACTCCAGGGGAAGAGGCGTGAAGCATGTGAAGCCACTCGAACGCCAAAACATTGGTGATGGAGAACTTGCAATATATGATCTCCCTCAGTGCTACCTGCCCTTCTGGTTGGTGGCCCAGACTGAGCCACAACGGAGCGACCGGCCAGGGAACACAGCAGCCCTCTCTGTGAAATGATGCCGAAAGGCTGCGGGAAGTCTAGCTCTTCCCACAAAGCCAGGAATGAGCGTTTTGGCCTCCAAAAGGGTCCACTATTAACTAGCGGCTTCCTTCGGGAAAATACAGACCTCACAAAAACAAGACATTGGCTTGACGTGGCATCGGCTGCTGTCTCCCTAGCAGGGCCAGCAAACCTCGACTCGCAGCGCTGGCGCTGCCTGCCCTTGGAGCCAGGGAGCACAGCGCAGGGTGAGACAAGGGAAGATGCGTCGGGCTGGTCTGCTCCCGAGGACGAGGACAGGAAGGGAATGCGTATGCATTGAAAGGGTAAAGTTGGTGTATTATAGGCAGCAAGTTTAATGAGACCTAATCGTAATGCTACGGAATTTTGGAAGGGACATAAACTCTTAGGTTTTGAAAGACAGAGAAAAATGGGAACAAGTCACCCCCACAGCCACCTGTTTTACAATTTTCTCCACCTTCCACTAACGCCCCCAGTGCCGGAGCCATCATGACCAGCAGACTGGGTCAAATGGATCTTGGTGCAACTCCTGCCATCCCTTCATGCCTAAGCAATTAACACAGCAAACTATTTCCTAACAGGCCTTTTTTCAGTGAAGAGCAGTTTTCTGCCTCCTCCTCTCCTTTTCCCAATTCTTTATCTCAGTTATTTATTCAATATGAGCCAAATTAGTTCGGCAGCTTGGGCTCCAAGTACCCGTGCGCAGGTACATGTGCCAAGCTGCACAGCCTGCCCCGCACCCTCCAGCTCTCACCAAGCTCAAGCCTGCGCTATGTGCGCTAACAGATTTCCCACCGAGCTCAAGGGAGCAAGATCAGCCTTCAAATGCCTCCAAGAAAGCCTCGTATTTCTCTCCACCACATGTCCCATGAGGATCTGTTAACACAGGCAGCTTCTGCTGCCATCCTGGTTGGAGCTGTGCTTGAAGAGTCTTAAAATGGAGCATAAACTCCTGCCTCCTCCTCTGGAAGTACACATCCTCCTAGAGGGATCGGTGGGAAATTTCACACAGGGTTAGTTTTAATGCTTTGAATATTCTGTGAGGTTTGCATTCAATTTCTCATCATAAAGTTTTAATGGGAACTCTCTGAAATTGCCAGCTCTTCTGATGCATCTTCAGACAGAAACTGTCTCTCTATGCAAAATGTGGTGAGGTGCATCCTGATTATATCTGGGGTACTGTCTACAGTTTTTTGGTTTAAAAAAGAAAGCACATCAGATATGCAAGTTTTAGCAACATTTTTAACCACAACATGTCAACATTTGTCCCACACTTGCAAGCCTGATAGCCTAAATCCTTGGTTGTGGGATTATATATATTTGATAAAGGTGATGTTGTAGCTGTCTCCTGCGATGGGAGCAGGGAACCAAGCACATACAGGGCTCAGCTCCAAGCTGCCACAGGCTAAAACCCACTCCCCCACTGATCACTCAGCCCGCTCCCTTGCCACAAACACCACTGCAAAACTCTTGGAAACACCAGGGAATAAAAATCTTTATTGAATAAGCTCACTTCTATGCTACCTAACAAGCTCCCAAAAGTAAATCCATGTCTTCTCCCCAGGAACCTAAGCATTGCCAGCATGAGCAGAACCATGGAAGGAGGACTGCAAAAAGGCACTGGGTGGCTTTTCTTAACATATTGTTACTTTTCAGGACTGGATCCACACACAAAATCTAGTGCTAAACAGTCAGGGTCTTTAGATAAAAGCAGAGGCGAGGAAAGGAATTTAAAAAAGAAAAAAAATAAAAGGAAGTGGAAAAGGGGGGGGGGGGGGGAGGGAATGAGAAACTTAATTTGGTCCGGGAGAAAAAGTAACCTTGGTTTTCAAACCCATCATCTCACCACAAGTGTCAAATGTGGAGAACATCAAAAAAAAAAAAGGTTATTTATGAGACAGGATGAATTTTGTAAAATACAAACAAAAGTGATGATCGCTGCTCTGAGATGGGATTTCTGACCCCTTGCACATTATTTCCTGTATTTGGCCCTTCTTGCACACTAAAGGACAGCACATCTGCTCTGCCCATTGGCCCTGCACAGGACACCTTTTCCATCAGCCCATGCCCTCAGTTAACAGCCATAGCTCCCAAAAACCGCCCAGCTGAAGAGACGTGCCACAACAGGTCTGCACGGCCCATCCTTGGGCAGCAGTGACACGTGCTCGTGAGGGCTCAGCTGGACCACAGCCTCCTTCCTACACCTTGTTCCCATGGGCACGGCATCAGCCTCAGCTAGGGAGGAGGATTTTCCAGTCTCTACTTATGGGCTGCCCCCGCTGAGCGCTGCTCCCCCCAGGATTAGCCAGCCTGCAGCTGCATGCTGCCTGGGCAGCAGGTCGGGGTGCACTTCCCCGCGCATCCGTGGACCACCCACAATCCAGGCAGCAGGGGATGCCTTCCCAGGACAGTGCTGCATTTCAAGAGAAGCTGGCTTTCTCTCCGTTTCTTCCCTCTCTGTACCAGAAACCACTTTATGCAAATCAAATCTCTCTTTTGCTGGCTCCCGCTGTGCTGCAGAGGGTTGGTGGAGGGGAGGAGAGGGGAAGGGGTGGGAAGGAGGGGGGAAGAGGATGGAGCCTTGTTCGCTATCAGCTGCTCAGAAGAGCAGAGCAGAGACAAGATTGATGATGCTCTCTGGATATAAGATCTCCTCCTTGTGAAAGGCTGCTTATGAGGCCTGATAGACTTGTCATCTCTTAATAAACATCACTGATATGTCGGTGAGGAGAAAGCAGGAGCGAGGGGAGGACACACAGAAAGGCGGCTGACAATTTACTTAGAACGACGCTCTTCTCTCGCCTTGGCCCTCACATGCAGTTCAGATGGCCTCTTCCCTGGGACGAATGTCCCCAGCCCAGTCTCACCAGTACCTGCAGTCCCAGCGGAGCCCAGGGGCAGGCTGAACCCAGCATCTCGGCATTTCTAGCGAAACCATCCCTTTCCCTATGAGCCTGGGGCCACCAGCCCTTCGCATAGACCTGACCCTAAGCCTCAACAAAGCCAGTGGGATTTTCAAACAACTTACACAGTAACTACGGGAGCAGATCCCAGTGGGAACAGAGTGCAAGGGAGGCTTTTCATCAGCACCTTGCAGGGTCCAAAGCTGTTTCATTGCCATTGTGCTCCTTCTATAAACTGCTCTCCAAGTATAAGTGGCTCTGCTCTTGCCCATATGGCTGTAAATCAGAGGGACTTGCAAGGGATGTGTTTCCCGATCACAGGCTTTTGTTTAATCTTTGTAAAGCAGCAAGGAAGTGTTTGATGCCTGGAAGAAGCATTTGCCCTACTCAGTTCCAACAATGACAGTCACAGGTAGCAAATGTGACATTATCACCAGGTGCTCACTTGGATACAAAACACCCACTTATGGTCACCCACATCTAGCTACAGGCATGCAGATTTTGTGTGACTACAGCTACATTTTCCTTGCCTATCTGGCTCAGTTTGCATTTAATCAAGCTATGCATGGTTAAAAATCCTCCAGAGCATTAGCAGGTGCTTAGCGGTGCTGGGTAAGTGCAGAGCTAAGGAATAACGTGCTGTAAGCACAGCTAACATAAGTGTTCATAGCCCCCTGTGGGGCGAAGAATGACTGCAAACCAGCTTCTCCACCCCGGGCTTACATATGCAAAGAGAAGTTCCTACAGAGACCACATAGGAAGCAGTCTGGCTGCAAGGCAGGTCTTCTGCATGTCATAGCTGCTCCCTCACGAGGCTCAGACCTGCGCGCAACTACAGGGACACTTCAGGGAGGACATCAGGACCCCTGCACGTTAGGGCCAGCCCAGGGCACAAGGATGATCGGGCAGCTCTGCTCCTGCAGGCAGCCCAGCCCAGCAGGCTCCTTCTGATAATGCTTTTGGCCCCCTCCAAGGTTTCTTCCCCTGCCTACTCAACTCACACACTGTCCTCCTCGAAACCTGCCCCAGGATGCTGATGCTTTACAATACACTTTGCCCTACACTATTTCCCTCTAAAATAACACCATGCAGTGATTTCCCCTTTCTTGTGCTAATTCCATCATCACTTTATTCTAATAGAACTTTATCAACAAGTCCTAAGACAAATTCATCGAGTTGCAGGACTCATATCTGCAGTACCAGTACTTAGACTCTTAGCAAACTAAGTCCTTTCAGGGCTTGGATTAATTCTTTTGAGAAAGCTGGAGAGGGATTTTTTTACAAGGACATGTAACCATAGGACAAGGGGGAATGGCTTTAAAGCTGAAAGAGGGGAGATTTAGATTAGATCTTAGGAAGGAATTCTTTACTGTGAGGGTGGCAAGACATTGGCATAGGTTGCCTGGAGAAACTGGAAGTGCTCAAGACGAGGCTGGACAGGGCTTGGAGCAGCCTGGTCTGGTGGAAGGTGTCCCTGCCCCTGGCAGGGGGCTGGAACCAAGGGATTTTTGAGGTCCCTTTCAACCCAAACCATTCTATGACATTTTCACCATGGCATTTGTGTTCACTGGAACCCAAACCCTTATGCAACTCTTTCCAAAAAGTTAATACAGGAACAGATCTCCAAGGGCTAGCCTCACCATCAGTGAACACCCGTGCTAAACGAGCACAGGAGTGCTCACACCCCAGCTGACTGCCTGGCAGAAGAAACAAATATATTTCTCCCTGTTCTGCACATAACCTTTTCACCATATCTCCCAGGAGAGAGATGTCCAGCTCCCCTCCTCCACAAAATCAGTGACCCACAAGGAATAAGCTCACTCTGAGCTGTGGGCTACAGCCTCGAGAGACCTGGACAGCCTCAGTTTGATTAGCAAGGAAAACATCCTCGACTGCACGAGGCGAAAGTGCAGCCCCGGCATTTCCTGCCCTCCGCAGTCCATAACCAGCCACCGTCCCCAGCATCACCTTCCCCAACGGGCACTTCAACACATGAAACCCTCCTCCTCCACCCAAAGAAAATCCGAGGGATTTTTGGCAACTTCCAGTTACAAGGCTGGCGTTCAGGTGTTAAACTGGGATCACGCTCGCGAACTGGCATGCCCATGCCTGCCTTCAGCTCCCCAGCTCCGCAGAAACGTTAGATCATGTTCAGCTCATCTGACTGCAGGTTCCGCTGCTGACAAGATTTTTCTTAGACAAACCAACACACCACACCCCACCTCTAAGTATACACTGTGACTCTGTAGTTCATATTTTGGTATGAAACAGCTTGCTTTGTGGTTATTCCATGTATACAAACGTGTCTTACTCACCCGGCACCCCAGGCCAAATCCATGGAATAACAGTTCCCCAGCACTTCCAAACAGATAAAAGTTCAGGTGCCTAATCTAATATTCCTAAATCCTCATGATTTCCTTGTCTTAAAATATTTTAGGAGCTTTTTTCCAAGCTTTTCAGCTGCTGGGGCAAGCGATCACAGGAGAATCATAATAATTGTGCTAAAGGATAATTAAAGTTTCTAACCTCTGTGGCTGTGAAGTCCTTGAAACCAGCAGACAAACAAATGTAATGTCTCAAATGGAATTTTCCTTAAATTTCACTCCCCCACGCAACCCCCGATGGCCCCTCTCCTCATCTTAGGACTCAAGAGTCATGACTCAGATCTCAGCTGGAGTTTCAGATTCATTTACAGATGCTCACTTTGCTGGGATTTTTCATTGCACTGGAAAACTGATTTTTAGATAAGAATCTCCACCAAAAAAAAAAAAAAAAAACCACAACAAAAAAACCCCTAAACCCGTGCATTTTCTAGACTTTTTTTTTTCACATTTTCTCCACAAAAAAAGATAACACTAAAAGTAGAGGATAAGAGGTTCTCACAAACAAAAAGTAAAAAAGCTTTGGCAAGGCTATAGACAATAAAGAACCAATTAACTACCTCATCCAAGAAACCGAATTGCTTGTCATTAAAAAAAAAGATAGCACCAATCTAAACTCTGCCATTGTGATTAGAAACTTAAGGTTCAGTATACACATTTTGTCCTCAGCACTTAACCTAATGGTTATAATGAGGATATCCAAGTGACTGAGGATATTATTTGGTCAGAGGGTCACCACAGCACAAGACGGATATCGCATAACTAGAAAATACGAGGGTATTTTCACATATATTTTACAAGTTGTCTTCCAATGCAAGTAGAGGCACGTAAGAAAGAAAGAAAAAAAAAAAAGACCTTGCTACACCATTTAGAAATTGCTCACATTAATAGAAATTAAAATAGACAACAAAAACACAATGAGAAAAAACAGGATTCATGAGTGATGAAGAGAGCAAGTGGGAATATAAACCCTAGCATTTTGGGAGATACGCTTTTTTGTTTTAAGTAATCTGAATATAATCAAGTTAGAAAGAGAAACCACAAAGGGGAGGGGGAATTATTCACACTCGAGAGTTGTTTGCAATCTTCCACTGCTATCCCATCCATGCACCCCCTCAGTTTTGTGCACAGAGCAAACAGACATTTCCCTCCAGGAGCATCCCTGTGGTTTCCAGCAGGCTGTTCTGGGGAGTGGGAGGGGGTGCAACTGAAGGATCCTGGGGCGTGAGAGAGAGAGAGAGGAAAAAAAAAAAGAAAAAACAGACTATTTGGAGAGAAAGAAACACTTAGAGGTCTAAGGACTGCCAGGGTGCATGCGTGTATGTGTATTTCTCCAGCACAGTTCTATCTGAACAACAAAACTCTTATCAGAAATACAGGATCAGGTCAGAGCCCTTCGAAAACTCTGCCTACAGCACACAGCATCAAAGATTAAAACTGCAACAGTTCCCATCTGTAACTCCCCCCCTGCTTGGCAGGGAGCCTCGCACAACTGAAAACACAGAGACAAACGGAAGGTGTCAAGTTAGTAATTTCCTAGCTCTATAGCGAGCAGCATGGAAAATATGTGAACCTGTATTTCATGCTCCAAATCATATTAATACTCACATCTCAAGCAAGAGATAATGCAAGGGTTTATCTGTTAGGAGGGTGGTGAGGCACTGGCAGAGGGTGCCCAGAGCAGCTGTGGGTGCCCCATCCCTGGCAGTGCCCAAGGGCAGGTTGGACGGGGCTGGGAGCAGCCTGGGCTGGGGGAAGGTGTCCCTGCCCAGGGCAGGGGGCTGGAACCAGGGGATCTCCGAGCTCCCTTCCAACCCAAACCATCCTGTGATTCTATGAACTAAAGCTGTTCTAACCAGTATTTTGAAACACAGGGGTAGAAATATAATGCAAGTAGTGTTTTAGGATATATATTAAAATACCAAGTGGAAGGTGGAACAAAGCTAATGAACTTAAAAGATGACATCTGAACAAATACTCCATTACCCAGATTCCAGCATGCTCAAAAATCATATCTCATTTGCTTTCACATAAATGTCCATTATCTCTGGGTTTTTTGTGGTTTTTTAATGTAGCAAGACATTATCCCCCCTAAGATGCTCTGACAAAGATTTAATGCTGACATTTGTCATGGTTTAACCCCCGCCAGCAGCTCAGCCCCACGCAGCCGCTCGCTGCTCCCCCCGCAGTGGGATGGGGAGAGGATCGGAAGGAAAAAAGTGAGAAAACCCATGGGTTGAGACAAAGACAGTTTAGCAGGCAAAGCGAAAGCTGTGTGCACAAGCAAAGCAAACCCAGGAGTTCACTCCCCGCTGCCCATGGCCGTCAGGGGCTCAGCCACCCCCAGGAGAGCAGGGCTCCAGCACACGGACGGGGACTTGGGCAGGCAAACGCCACCGCTCCGAGCGTCCCCCTTCCTCCTCCTTCCCCCAGCTTTACATGCTGAGCATGACGCCATACGGCATGGGACATCCCTTTGGCAGTGGGGGTCAGCTGTCCCGGCTGTGTCCCCCCCCAGCTCCTTGTGCCCCCCAGCCCGCTCGCTGTGAGGGTGAGGGGCAGAAAAGCCCTTGGCGCTGTGTGAGCGCTGCTCGGGGTAACGAAGGGGATCGTCCCTGTGTCACCAACACTGTTCTCAGCACAGAGCCAATGCACAGCCCCATAGTAACTACTGTGGAAAAAACTAACTCTATTCCAGGCAAAACCAACGGACGGGTTTTGCAGGGATCAGCTGAGCTGCTGGGTGCCTCTTGTCCCTTTGGTGTCAAGAACCAGACTTGGATCAAGCTTGGGTGTTGAGGATGTGACAACACCGGTTCCCCTGTCCTGAAAGGCGTTCAGTGATGCCCAAGGGGCTCTTCAGCCTTGCCACAGGGACTTCATTGATATCTGCCGAGGGCTGAAAACTGACCTGCTGCCCTGGTGAAAAGCATCCCATGTTTCTCTGAACGCCCTGATGTTCAGCTGCATCACCACCATGCTGCAGGCGATGTGGCTCGGGAGGTGGTCCTTGAACACCAGTTCCTTGTGGGAAGTTCTACAAAGGCAAAGGTGGTGGGGCTGTCACAGGGGTGGTTTCTGCTGCCAGCCCAGGATGGGCACAGCCCAGTCCTGTCCAGAACCAGCACCCCTGGGGGTTTGGGGATGGATGACCCATGCATACCTGTTCAGTGCCTCTCACATGCAGCCGGTCACTGAGCACCCTGGGGAGCTTGTTCCCCAGCCACATCTGGAAACAAGTGATGACCAGCATGTCCCAGGGGTAGCCGTCGTCCCAGAGGTGGCTCATCACCCAGGACCCACTTCAGGAGCTCAAGTAGACCCGAGGGGACAGCCAGGTAGGGGTGAGCTGCCCCTGTGATGGCTGCGAGCCCCCAGGGCTGTTGCATGGAGTCGGTGGCACGTGCTCAAGCAGATGGGGGGACCCCCCTTCCGCAGCGGCACAACGGTGCTGAGCTCCATGGCAATGTCACAGCCAGAGTTTCCCAAGCCTATCACCAGCACCTTCTTCCCTCTGAACTTCTCCAGCTCCTTGTACTCCCAGCTATGGAAGCAGCAGTCTTTAAACTTCTATATTCCCAAGGAGAACAGAAAGGTTCATAATTCACCCCAAAACAAAAAGGAGAGGCTGTGTTGGCCTTGGGATCTCTCCTTCCCGCAGATGCTGCTGGACCATCCGTCTGGGCATTTCTCACAGTAGCAGGTGTCTCCCTGGATGCTGCAAACCCACGATTGGATGACATCCGTCTCTAGCTTCATTCAGTATTTAAACAGAAAGGGCATGCAAGCACAGGATACCTTTGCACGGTATTTCTGTACCCCTAAAAGGTACTACTGCAACCCCAACCTCACCCCGAGGCACCTACAGAGCCACACTCCATCCCTCGGTGTGGCTTTACACCCCTGTAAGCAACAGGGAAGCAGCTTTCATTTTTAGAAGAGAAGGTGCCAAAGGACCTAAGGGGAGTTTTCCTGACCAGCCAGTGACTCAGGCTTGTGTCGTCCCAACAAACCCCCAGCACCAAATATTTCTTGCCAGAGAGTTTCTCCCAGTAATGTGTCTGTGCATAGGGAGGCAGAGGCTGTCAGGTAACATACATGACACTTGTATCAGAAATCATGGGAAAATGACAAAAAAGTGTTTTACAAAATCCATTTATGAAAATTCTTCTGTTAGAGGAAATGCCATGAAATATTTTTTTCCCTGAGAAAGATTAACATTGCCTTTAGTAAAAACATCCCTGCTTTGATACAGTTTGGATACAGAGTCTTCTTTCTCAAGAAACAGGTTTTGGTTTCTTGGGTGGATCCTATCCCCAAAAATACTGCTCTCAAGGAAAACACTCTTTTTAATGCTGAAAAGGTGCTTTTTTAATTTTTTGCAGGGACAAACATTGTGATGGAAGGCATTTACCTGGCTGTATCCCAGCAGATGCATTACACACATGCAGCTTACCTAGGAAGGTGGTGAGGGGGAGGTTTGGGTAGACATGATGCACAGAGCAAACCGTAACCGCATCAGAAACTGCCAGCTCTTCCTTCCCACCTCCCTGGGTCACCAGCTCCCACCGCTCCGTCACAGAAAAGTCAGGGTGTTTTTTAACCTTGGTGGCCCGGGTCTAAAAGGAAACAAAGAGATGAGTGGGTGGCTGCAGAACAGATCAAGAGATTTAGTGAGTCAGTGGGATTCAGAGGTCCTGGGAGCCTGGGGATATTTGCCCCTGTGATTTTGCGCTGGGGAGCGCACAGAGAGAGGAGCTGATGTGATCAGCTTTAACAAAACCAGGAGGCTTTTTTTTCTCCTCCTCTAATATTTTCTCCCAGGATGTTCCCTGTGGCAGGGAAAGCCTGGCACCAAGGTGATGTCCCTCCTGCCCAGGTCCCCTGGCTACTCGCCGCCCCTCTCCGCTCCAGGCTTTTTACCTTGAACTGTACGTGCCAGAGGAGGTCGAAGTGCTCCGTGTAGTTGCAGATGCACTGGTGCAGCCTGGTGTAATGCATGTAGCTGGGGTGACCATTGGGGATAGGGAAATCCGAGTAACACACTGTCTCTTTGCAGGAGCTGGTGAAAACTATGCAGTAGGTGCTGGCTCTGCCTTCCTCTGCCTGGTCCTGGAGGGAGAGGAGTGGGGATGTGTCCTGTTAGAAGGGACATGACCCCTGCCTGTCCTGAAGCCCATCTCCTCCAGATACCATCAATGCCCTGTCAAAACCATCAAATACAATAACCAAGTAAAACCCCCATGAGCACAGAAGTGTCCTAAAAGGCTGGGAGGAGAATTTGCATTGCCCAAGGCATTTAGGAGCCAGTGACATGCACATCTGCCAGGGAAAGTAGAAACCTCAGGAGAAGGGAGTGCTGTGATGGACCATGCCAGAGCCTCCCCACTGCAGGAACAGAAAGCATCAGGTCAGGTGTGACACAGCAACACACAAAATATTACAAGAGACAAGTAACGGGGGAGCCCCCCAGTGCCCAGCTTCCTCCTGGTCTGCCTGTAAAGCTTCCACAATCCCAAGGGATCTGCTGGACATCGCTCCATTGTGCACATGGTCTTGGCAATTGCACAGGCGAAGGCAGAAGCCCAGCCGGGCACATTTGGTTTGTCGCAGTGGCTCAGCTGCCTGTGCTTTATGCTACCATGGGGCAGGTGTGGCTGGGGACACAGCCAGAGGCTTGTGCGTACCACTAGCAATGCCCATGCCAGCCAGCCATCATCCTGCTGACGTCTACAAGGGCAAGACACAAGGGATCTGCCAAAAACCCCAAGACCACCATGCATGCAGGGGTGCGTGGGCTGGTCCTGCCCAAAATGGCCAGCTCCATGCATCGCCCTGTCCCCATCAGGGGAGCACCTGCTATGTCTGCCCTGACACCTGGCACTTAACAGCACAAAACACAGGTAATGCATTTCCCTTTCCTGATGGCTTTAATGCCAGGACAGAGCTGGGAAAATTGTAGTGAGGTTTCTGCACTGTAGAATTCATATTTGAGGTGGCTTAATGATTACCAGCTTGCAATGAAAAAACCTAAAATACCCAAAATAAAAACATAAACCAAATAAGGAGCTTAAGTGTTTTTTTACTTTTCCCCTCAATGGTGATATTCTGCACTGAAATTCTCTGTGATAAATATCAAAAGGCACTCCTCCAGAAAATCTGGCATTCCCTGGAGCCCTCCCCAGAAGAGACAGAAAACACATGGTCCATGTTTTAAGATGAATCAAACATTTCAGATCACCCAGAACACAATTTCTGCCCTTCCTCTGTGCCCCAGGGTTTAACTCACATGAGCTCAACTCCTTCCCCTAACAGTACCCTGAGCCACTCCTGCAACTGCAGTTGTGCCCCAAATCATCCTTTTGGTCCCAGCCTGCCAGCAGACACATGGCACAAGATGACTCTGGGTCCAACACTTATTCATTCAGGCTTCTGTCTGGCTTTGTGGTGCTTGGCCACTACATAAAAGCATGCTGAGAGCTATCCTGAGCAGCAGTCAGTGCTCCCCAAGGTGGAGTGATTGCTGGTGACCCCGCAGGGTGGCTCTTGCATGGCCTGAAGACCTGCATTTCAGAGCATCCCTGTCCCCCGGGCTTTGAGGGTGCAGGGGCATGTCCTCAGTGCAGCCCCGAAGGGTTAGCTGGGGACAACCTGGTGGCTCCCTCTGGTGGGGTTGGCATTCAGAGAAGGCTTGGCTCAGCAAGCCACAGGACAGCCAGGCTGTCCCCAGGCTCAGGGAGGGGACCTGTATTGAGCCAGCCAAGCCTTCCCACGGGCAACCATGGGACCAGAGCAAGCGGGTGCAGCCGGGCGCAGCCTCCCAGTCCCCAGGACGCAGGTTTCCCCAGACAGCTCCAAAGCCAGGCAGCCAAAGCCACTCGCTGTGTAGTGCCGGAGCCCCACGACGTCCTCACTCTGCTCGAAGTGAGTGGGCTCCAGCCCCTCTTCCAAGCAGCACCTGGTGGCCACCACCACATGCCACACCGTGCCGTCCTGCCTGCTGGGGAAGGCAGCCGGGGCAGAGCAGAGACCGGCCGGGCACGCTCGCCCAGGTGGGTTTGCAGCCCCCAGCAATGCCCCACGGGAGCAGGGCTGCCCACCTCCTCCCCAGCACAACTCTCCCAGCTCCTTAAATAGCCCAGCAGGTTTTTGCTGATTGTCTCTCCCCTGCTTCCCACACAGCCCCCAGGTAGGTATGTAGGAGTTTTGGGGAGGGGGGAAGAGCTGAGGCTTCCCCTGGTACCCAGGGGCTCTCTCGCGGAGAGGGACAGCTTCCCCAGTGCGCAGAGCTCCTCCATGCATCATTGCACAGGAGGCAGGGCCAGTGCCGAGGGGTTGTTCCAATGAGTGACTTGTGCTGTTTGGACTTTAGCAACCCTGGAGCTGTAACGTGAGGAGGAGCTGTGGGCAGAGAGCTCCTAAATTAGGAAATAAAATGTTGGGATAAATTATTGCAAGATAAGAGCCCTGGGTCGCTGAGCAGCAGCAGCCACCTCTGGCCTGTGGGACAAGGAGCATCACTCATACACCTGCACACACATCCCCTCTCCAAGACAGCACAGCGATGTCCGTGTTATCCAGAATGGTAGGTAGGAACAGGCTGCCCAGTCTCACCCCATCCTTCCACCCCAGCACTGCAGTTATCCCCCGGCACAGAGGGCAGCTGGCAGTGCTACCCCAGGGACAAGCCACTGTCCCAATTCCCTTTCCAAGCATCCGATCGTTTTCCCACCTTCTGATAATTGGGGCAAGCATGTTTCAGAGGACATCTGCGGGGAAGGATGAAGCGCAGGCAAGTATGGAGGAGTCTATTTGCAAATCCCAATCTGCCTCCGCGCTCTTCATCTAAGTCTCATTGTATGAGTTCATCCATCAAATCCCTGCCTCCAGAGGGGTCCCGGGGGAGAGCCGTTCAGCTGGGAGTACGCCTGTTTGAAAGCCTACAGCGTGCAGTTGCTGGAGCCTCTAAAGCTTTCTAAGCTGGGCTGTTAATTCATGCTAAATTGGCTTGAAATAAAATAGAGCAGAGAATGCCAGAAAAATGATTGAACAACCAAACTGCAAAAGAATGAAACTGCTGATTTTTCCACTATCTGCCAAATTGGTTGGGCTTTCCAAGGGATAGGCTTTGGAGCCATGGTTAAGTTGACTTAATACAAATAAACTGCCAAGGTGGCTTTATGGATTCCCAGCCTACAGGAGGTGTGGATCTTCTCCTGCAGGACACAGCCTGGAGGAGGATTTCTATGAATTAAAACGTTTGTCAAGAAACAACACCCAGGAGCAATGCACAGAGGGAGAGCATGCCTGCTCCTGACCCTGGCATGGGGATAGGAAAGGTCAACCCAAGGCAGAAGGAGGGGAACAAAGGTACAGGAAGAGTCAGTCATTTACCTGGAGTGACACAGCTGTCAAGCATCTGAAAGAGGAAAAGGCCATGAACCTCTTGACTCATCGTTTGCCAGTTGCCTTCTTCCTCAAGAGAGAGAAAAAATAATAATAATTCGGACATTTTTTCCCCCTTCTCTAAAAAGGGAAAACAAAGGAAAGGAGAACTGCAGGTTTGGGAAGGCAGAGCAAAGGAGAAAAGTTAAGGTGTTCAAAAATCCCTGGGGAAAAAAAGAAACCAAGAGTTTCAATGTTTCTAATGGCACTAGAAGTAGTTCCTTCTGCAAAACCTCTGCAAACTCCTGTTTGGCTTTTTATCATATGCTATGGGAAAGCAAGAGCATCAGAGGGCTCCTGACCTCCAAAAGAGCAAGAATAGTTGGGAACAAGCAGCCTGACCTACGGAACCCTGCCTCCTTCCAGCCCAGAGCTGCCTGGTGCCAGCGGCACAGCTGATGCTGGCCTGGGCTTCCTGCCACGCTTGGAGGGGCCACATGACAACCGGAATCCTACTCTGGGCAACCTGCCATGACAGGAGCCATGAGAAGCCAATGGCACGGTTCACCTTGGTGACCCCGGCCCTGTGCACAGCTTGTGTGATCGCAGCTCTGCTTGTCCCAGCTGCTGCCCCAAGGGACACATCTATTCATTAACCAGGGACCACTGGCAGATGGTGGGAAGGGGTCACTGGCCACCACAACCAGTCCCCATGCAGCCTCAACCCTCCCGCTGCTAGCGGCAGCAAAGCAAAGAGCGAAAAATCCTCCAGTTTTGATCCCTTTGCTGCCTGCAAAGGCTCCCTGAGGCAGCAGCCAGGGGGATGCCCAGCACACGGCTTGGCTACAAGGCTGGGCAGCAGCGTGCCCACGTGCCGCACCGGGCTCTGCAGCGCTGGATGTGGCACAACACCCACAGCAAGAGCCAGATGCTTCCCCGAGGAGCCTTTCAGTCGAGACAGCTGGGAACAGTAAGATCCCTCACTGTACCGAAGCAGAATAAACCCCGGCACAGCACCTTGACCCACCGGGCAGGAGGCTGCATCTTGGGGACTCCTCCGATCTTGCTGGAGCACCCCAGTGTGACCGCAGAGCCACAGCTGGGCTCCTGACTTTTTTGGCAACTAGGGATGAACTGAACTTGCCATGGGTGCTCTGGCCCGGCTGGGGAGCGGTGAGGCCCCGCATCCCACAAGCATCCACAGCTCCCGTGGGGCCAGCGGTCGTCCTCTCCTCCCGCATCCCTGGAGCTCCCCTCAGCCCTTTGATGTGCAGCTACATTGTTCAACCATCTTTGAAGTGTGAAATGAGAAACACCCGGCCGGCGTGCGCGGGGAGGCTGGGCAGAGCCCTCCGGAGCAGCCAGCAGTGCTGCGGCAGCCACAGCTGGTTGGGGCACAATAAATCCGCAGCTGGAGCTACACAAAGTGAGACAGTAAACAAGAACGTTCACCTCACATTTGCTCTGTGCTCATTGCATCTGAGCTCCTCCCCAGCTGGCTCTTGTTTTTCTTGAATGCAACTAAAGATATTTTTCATTCGCTTTTCCACACCCTTCTTCCCCATTTTCGTTTGGGAGCAAAACCCTCCAGGACAGGGCTGCAGGAGCATTCCCGTTAGGTTTGGGGCTGATGGATGGAGTACCCCGGGGGAGGCTAAAGCCTTTCCATGGGGGAGCAAATGTAACAGCATCTCTGCTCTCCTTAACCCTCTATCAGCCATGAAAACTGGTTTTGCCATTCCCTAGGGGGATGTTCTGATCTGCAGCCTTTCAGTGGAGGTGGGAACTCCGAGGGCATTGCTCACCCTCTGCTTCCCAGCTCACCACTCACCTTCCCAGACAAGGACAAACCAACCAAAAAACCCACCGTGCCGCCCATGAAATCTTTTTTACGTACAGCAGTTGCAACAGGATAACATCTCACTGCATCTGCCTCAAAGACATCTGTCCTCTGCACCCTTTCCCCCAACACTACCACCCAGCCTTGGAGCTTGGCGTCCTGCAGACCACCACTCCATTTCCATGCGCTTTCTGGGGTTCATCCTTAGGCAGAGCCTCTTTCCACGCTCCCTCATTTTTTCTCCTTCCCCTGTGCTATATTCTAGAGGTGCTGTCTGGATGCAGAGAGGATTCTTAGAGCCCCCAGAAACTGCCAAGAGCATCACCTGGTAGTGACAGGTTCATGGGAAGCCAGAGCTTCCCTGCTGCAGCAGAAGCTGCTTGAAGGTACCTGGCTTTCAGGATATCACGTAGCATCATCCTTTCCTTGGGCAATCACCTGGCATGAAGGGGTTCAATATTTACCTGGCTTCTGCTCTGCTCCAAGCCTTACACAACCCAGCAGGGAGGAGCAGAGACTCACAAGGACACTGCAACCCAGGTGAGGTGCAGCTCTGGCCAGCAATGCACAGCTCTTGCCATGCAGAGGGCTGCTGCCACGCTCGTGGCGACTGCTGCAGCCTGCCTGGAGCCAGAGGCACCACAGCCATGGACAACCCGTGCAATCTGCTCCCAAATGTGGGAATTGTCCCAAGGGTTACTCTTCCACCAAGAAAACCCCTTCCTCCTGGCTGCTTTTCCTACCACTGTCCTGTCGATGTTTCAGTAAGGACCTCCCTAGGGAAAGGGCTGTCCTCCAACACAAATGGGCACACCTTGCTTGAAGCCCCAAGTCTTGCTGAGGTCCCAGACTGGGACTACAAGGTTTGAGCTGTTTTTCCACACATCCCTGCCAGAGAAAGAACAAACACCACCTTTGTTCAGCAAACATGACACCAGCAGCTCTAGTCTCCACACAAAATGGCTCCAGGATGCTTTGTGACCATGCACCTACCCGGAACAACTTTTGTGGGCTTTAAGATCACATAATTCCTTCTGCCTTAACCATGCTTTCCCTTTTGTCCTCAGGGGAGAGGCACCCAGCAGTAGGCATCTGGTTTAACCGCTCTGGAGCAGGAAGGCAGCGACTACCCCCAGAGCAAATCTGCACCGGCACATGCTGCTCATCCTCTCCTCGTGCCTTCCAGCCCCGGTGGCATGGGATGAGTTGAGTTGCAAGTTGCCATCCCTGGGTTGAACCACTGCATTTTTGCTGAGGGGCTTCATGGAAAGGCAAGGATCCCCTCCGTATTTCTGTAATTTGCAGAGGTTTAGCACATTCAGTAGGATGAAGACTGCAAAAGAAGGAAGGCTAATCAAACCCAGCACCTTCAGTGCTGCATTTCCATGCGGGCAGCTCTTGTCCCATCTCCAGTGGGGATCAAAAGACCCAGGGTGCAGGCTGGTGCAAACCCAGACTCTGCAAACCCACGATGCTGCTATCACCGAGGACTGGCAGGATGAGGCAGTGCTTTGGAGCCAGAGGAGATGGGTTCTTGCAAGCTGGGTGTCTTCAATGCTAGCCTGGCTGCTTCCTCCAAGGCAGAGCAGGAACAAAACCTCCAGCCAGGTCCTCGTGCTTGGCCCTCCCAGGGCACAGCACGAGCTTCTTTTTCTCTTTGCAGGCCACTGCTGCTCCCCAGCAGCCAGAGTCAAGCTGCCTCATTATGGTTTCAGGGCTGCCAATTGCCTGTTGCAAGTTGCCACCTGCAGACAATTCTCCTCTCCAAAAGGCTGTTCCAGCCCTGAGGGCTTGCTCAGGGGATGATGTCTGGGTGCAGCAGCCCAGCTCCACAGCACCCACCCCAGCTGCGGGCAGGGGATTTTTACCGATTTCTCTTCCCTGTCCACAAATCTGTTGCGGACACGGTCATTTGGGAGGGATGCCAAGGGAGAAGCCGTGCAAACCCTCTGAGAAGCACCCAGCTTGCAGCAAGCCCACCTGCAGGGTGGAAGGAGAGCAGAAGGCTGCAGGTGGGATCGTGTCCCAGTTCTCCCCAACCTCGGGCCAGACCAAATGCCAAGGTCCCAGCCTGCCATCGGGTGGGCTAGAGGGGTGCTCCCCACCCCAAGGGCTCCTGACCCAACCCGCGAAAAGGCTTCGCAGCCTCCAGAGCTCCTTGGAGCAGGGGCCAGGGAAAGCAGGCTCCCTTAAAGAACAGCCCAGAAGTCCTAACCTCGGCCAGACAGGTACTTCCAGCTTCGTGTGCAGGTGATTTTGAACTACAAGGGAGGAAAGAGCTTCAAACCATGGAAAAGAGCTCTGGGGAGAGATGGTCCTACAGCCTCAAGCAAGGCTGCTCGAGCCCCAGCTCCTGGGGAGAAGCTGTTAAACAGGAATATCAGAACAGAATTAAACAGAAATAAAATTTCTTTACAAGGGAGATTTCTAACCTTTATGCCTATTGTGAAGGGTAACAAAAAAAAAAAAAAAAAAAGGAAAAAATGGACCCTTTTCCACCTTTATGAAAAGCCTAACATTCCTCTCTAGCTCCCCCTTGTGACTCCTGTATGCAAGCGGCTTTAAACCCGGCTTGGATAAAGCTTTACTAAGTGGTATCCTACTGTCACTATGGAAATATTTATAGCTCCCAGTCATATACTGGAATTACTTAACACACGTATAAAGCAAAATGTCTCCAGATGCTTAAAGGGGCATTGGCATCACACACACCATACAGTGTGGTTTCTGTGTCAGGCAACCTGGGAGAAACTGAATCAACAGGTGAAATCCTGCTGCCTTTCCCGTTCAAAGTCTGGATCTATCGCACAAAAGCCCACCTTACATCCCGGTTTTCACATCCACACTCGTATTCCGGCTGGCTCTGCCCTTTTGGGATGCTCGGTCACTGCTGCCCCAGGGAAGGCAGCCCAAGGGAGCTGCCCCAGCCTGAACAGCTAATCTATATTTTATTTGCCCTGCAGATTGCTTTCTCCAAGTTTTATTTGGTCACGTACCCCCTGACTCTGTGAGCTGGTTTATGTATTAATATATTTTATAACCTCCTCATATCATATATTCAAAAGCAATATCCCTACTGCTGTCTTTATGCTCATATCATTTATTCTGCTCACCTTTGCACCCTCAACCCATCTGTGCTTCCCACACCCCATTCCCAGACGGTCCTAGCAATCCGGTTGGTTTTGAAGTGAAAGCACCAAATTCCCCACGGTACAAAGCAAAACGTTTTGACCAGCATGTACACAGCATGTTCTTGTTCTTTGGGACCTGCACTTCAACACAGCTACTTATTTCTGCCCTCTTTTTCTCCACTGCCCATCTACCGAGTAGGAGCCGGCAGCTTTCAGGCAGAGAGGACTCGTGGCTGTCACCTCTCCCGAAGTGCCCCCCTGCAAGCAGACCCCTGCTCCGTGCACTCATAAGCCCCTTGCAGCCCAGGAAGCTGGAGAAAAACATGTCTCCAAAACCACCGCTGGGGCTGTTCCCCTGTGGCTTGCTGTCCCAAGAGCTCCCCTGCACCCAGATGGATGAGCAATTCTGCTGGCTAAGCCCATCCCAAGCCCTGGATCGGTGGGACTGATTTCCTTCCATGCCAATGCCCTTTCCTATTGTCTTCTTGCCATTCCTGTGCCTGTTGTGCAAAGCTTGCAGAAATAACCTCAGAACAGTTTCTGGCCTTTTTGCTGTAGGGATATTGCTAAATCATATTATTCTTGCTGTCATGCTAGAAAAAAAATTATCCACTTCAGTACAACCATTAACCATAATTAGTGCTCAGTTGCACAGACAATCTGGAACGGGGGGTCTGATCTTCTGCTACCAGTCAATAAATCTCTCCAAGTACACAGGGAGCAGACAGCAAAGTGAGCAATCACTCATTTCTGCTCCTGTAACTACTTTTAAATGTCCCAGCAAACAAGCTCGCAAAGAATATTTTCCTTGTTTTTCTGTACCACCAGTTTCTGCTCACAGCTAATGCCTCCTGCCCTTGGACTTCCCTGGATCACCAGCCTGGGAGACCAGGAGCCAGGCACTTAGGAAGCCCTGACAGATGGAGCTCTAAGATATTTGGGTATCTGGGGCAGAAAAACCTCCAGTTATCGTAGTAAGCTGGGACTCACCGGGTTGCTGCAGCATCTCCTGTTCCTGAGGCTGCTCCCTTTCCAGCAGATCCTTTATAATGCTGCAGACCCTTTGAAATCTCTGGCTCCTCAGCAGCCAGCAAAGATAAAATTTAAAAATCCCCTTCTAAAGCTTCTCATGACATTACAAGACATTGCTGTCATTGCCCTGAGAACTCAGCTCTCCCACGGAGCCTGCTGCTCCCAGCCCTGCAGGCAGCACCGAGCAGGCTGGCTATGTGACAGCAAGGTGGAGGACCTACCCTCTGCAGAGGTTTTTAAGGAGCTGGTGGAGGATGTTGCCTCTAGGGTTGAGTTCATATGCATTAACATTAACTTACCTGTTGAATTTTGAAGTCTGCCTCTGGAATCTGAAGGAGCCCGGAGGCCTCCACAAGCAGTGCAGAAGGTGCCCTTCATGGGTGGCTCTTCTCAGACTGTCTCTGCCTGGGTCAATCCAGGGACGTGTGATGGGACAGCAGGGTCTGCCGGTTATTTTCCACATCAGTGCAGCTCTTTGCTGGGTCTACAGGCATTCCGACTCAGCCAGGACAGTGCTGGAGCACACAGCCCACCCTAGCAGGAGCCTTCCAGATGCCATCCAGCCTGAATTTAGTCAAAATTCTGTCTCAGTCCCCTGGCATGGGGAGGCATCCTATCCCCTGAGAAGAAAAACCCCAAACTCAGTAAGATGTCAAAACTAGACCTTCCCTACTCAAAATTCAATATAGACAAAGGCTTGGCAAAACACTCAGGAAGAGGGTGAGTGTCCAAGTCTGAGCTTAAATAGGGCTTCAGGGCCCCTGGCAGTGGATGTGTGTGGGGTGGTCCCAGGTAAGGCTGCTTGGGGCAATTAAAACTCATTAGTGCCCTCAGGTCCTCGACATTCAGGATGATGAGGTCAGTTCCTCCCTTAGCCTTAATCATGCTGCAGGTTAAGCAGCAGGTGAGAAGCATTTTGGTGAAAGTAATCCAGCTCCTGTCCAAAACAGCCCAGATGCAGCAAGAGGTGCCCGCACGGCAGGGTTAACAGCCCCAGACTGGTTTCAGCCTGGATGTGGCCACCTCTCTGCCCCAGCTCCAGGCTTGCAGAGCACATCTGGGCTCCCTGGTGCCTGCAGCCATTTAAATGTGGTGCTTAGGGACGTGGTTTAGTGATGGACTTGGTAGTCCTGGGTTAATGGGTTCGACTTGATGACCTTAAAGGTCGTTTCCAACCTAAATGATTCTATGATGCTGAGCGAGCCCAGAGCTGTGCGGTCCAGACCGTGGGGAAACCTGGCAGCTCTGCCCCAAATCCCACCCCACGCACAGCCCGAACACCAAACACGGGTGGGTGGAAAGTGCACGGAGCGTACACCCACCTTCCTCCTTTCTTCACCCACAGGCACCAAGCACCCTGCTCCCTGTTAGTGCCATGATCTGGGCACCAGCTCCTCCAGCAGCACCCACAACTACACCCATGCCTGTGCATCAGCAACCCACGTGGGGAGATTTGATGGTACCTAACCCCACCGGGTTTGCTCCTCAGCCTGCCCCTTGCCCTGGGGCTGAGCCCCACGGGGACCGTTGGTGTGGCAGCAGCGATGGGCACCCAGCATCTTCTGTGGGCCATGGTGGGGCTGCTCCGGCACTGCCACGCTGGGGTTTTAAATGAAGCTGCCTGTGGGCCAGCATGGAGCTGCCGTCCTGTGCTTGTGCCGAGGCAGGAGGATGGGGATGAGCCACCACCCTGCTCCCGCACAGGCTGCATGCCTGAACCCATCACCCCATAAACTGGGCGGCAACCCCACGTCCCCCTGGGTGACAGCATCACCCCCATCCCACCATCTTCACAGAAACAGAGGAGGGAAAGAGCTAAGATTTAAGCCCCTATTTAGGCAAGAGCAATGCTCTTTATAATTAACTGCTGGTGCTGCAGCGACAGGGCTCTGCTTTGCTGTTACAAGCAGTCTGTGCAAAACCTCGAGCCCTCCACCTTGTGTACCACCCTCAGGGCTGGGAAGGTGCCCCATCAGCCACTTGCTCTTACCTGCTCCCCTCCTGCTTCATGGGCCTTCAAACACCAACCCACTCACGCCGGCAGTGCTCCGGCTCGCGCGTCGGGGGCGCAGGGGGCAGCGGCTCTGCTGCACATCACCGCGCCCCAGCCGGAAAACTCTCTCCTAAAGCTCAGGTCCTCACCTCCGAAAGATGATGGTGGCTCCGGCCAGTGGCTCGTTGCTCCTGCTTTGTAATATGACCAATGCAGGTTTGTAAAAACACTCTTCCCGACTGCAGGTTCTTGTACGGTAGCTGCGTCGCATCCCAGGAATAAAACAACTCTTCATCAGCTCAAACTGCTGATTTTTCTGGAGCTGGGTTTTTGCTCCAGAAGAGGGTTTCTTCTGGAATTGCATCAGGCTGTATGATTTTGCAGCCCTGGTCAGCCCCTGAGCGCGAGAGCCTCAGCTTCTCTCGGACGACACTCGGGTGCCTCAGCAAGTGACTGCCACCGTGCCTGTCACCTGGGGACGAAGGGACAAAGGGATGGCACTGCCCTGCCAGCCCTCACCCTCGGGGTGGCTTGGATGCACCCCAGCTCCGAGGCGGGGAAAGAAATCTCAAAGAGATGTTTCTGGGCTGATTAAAGTTAATTAGCTCAAATGATGCCTCTGAAGGGAAATGTTTCTTATTTCGGATTCCCGCCGACTTGGGTCCAAGCCTGGATTTCATAAGGCCGGTAACTGCAAACAGATAGGGCCCTTTCATTGGAACCAGGCAGCGCAGGATATAATTAAAGAAGTATGCACTGGCATCTCAAAGAGCCGTTTTCAATTACTGCTATTTCAAGAGGATTAAGGGGAAATATTTTAAACAAGACCACTGCAAAAATAGATTTTGTTTGTCATTAGCTTTGAAATAATATTTGACTTAAGGGCTGAAATTTCCATATGCCAGGTCTGCCTCTGGTGGCACTTTCCCCGTGGGCTGGGAAGAGGGTGATTCATAGCGGCATGGGAGCTGGGAGCAGAGCTGCCTGTGTACATCCCTGTTTCCAGATGGGAAATACCCTCCTTTTTCCCTGGCCACTTTTCTCTCCATGCCAGCCTGGAAGTGATGCACAGGGCAGCCTCTCGCTTGGTGACCAGGCTGTACTTGGGGTACTCTGGGGGCACATTGCCACTGCTTTTGGATAGGAACATCTTCCTTTGGATGGGAATGTCTTCCTGCGGAGAGAGCGATGGCTCCGTTGGTCCATGTGCTTGCCTTGGCCAGGCCAGCTGTACCTCTGACCCTTGTGGTTTGCTGCTCTATCTCTGCTCAGCACGAGCCCACGGGTGTGAATGTGCGCTGGGCCGTTCTGCCCGTGGCCACGCAGGTGGCCTGGAAGATGCTGTTTTGCCATAGTCAGTGCAATAGTAAAAAAATGCTGCCTCCAGCCTCCCCATGCCTCTGCCTCTCCCGGCTCAGGCTGTGCCTTCAGAAAGGGGGTGAAAGTGGAGTTAATCACAGGAGTGGAGCAGCATCCGTGAGCCTCACCTGGGAGCCCTTCTCTGGGCTGCAGGTGTAGAGCTGCTGCACAAGACTAGAAACAGAGCCTGACAGGGTAAGAGCGGTTTGCTGCACCTTGTCTCCCCACCTTCCCTAACGTGTGGCCAGGACACGCGCCCGGGGTGTATGACACCCGTGGTCACACGGGGCAGAAGGGAGCGGCAGTCCCACTGCAAGCAGTGTCACGTTCCCAGGTAGGATGGGGACCACCTCACCCAGCCACAGCCATCTCAGCACCGGAGTTTGTGGAACACCTTCTGAGATACCTGTCATAGGACAGACAGTCAGAAGAGAAGGATCTCTCAGAACCCGTATGAAAGGATCCCAGGCTCACACCTGCAGGTTCGACACCTAAGTCAGGCAACTTGAATTCAACGAGGGTCTCCAGGCTCCGCTTGGCATGTGCAAAGCGGGCACGTTCATCCTCCCTCTGTAGGGCTTGACTTCCCAGAGGAAAGGGCTGTTTCTCACAGCACCTGGGACAGTCGGGCTCCTGGCTCCCCAGGGGCCCCTAAAGGCCTGTGTGAAGTCAACAGCATGGGAAGAGCCTGGCCACAGGGTGGTGAGAAGGGTTCTCCACTGGCATTTGCCCAGGGAGCTTATGAGGCTCAAGCAACAGCAACACTGGTCCTAGCAGGATCATGAGAAATCATTTCTCTGTGCTATTTACAGCAACCAAGGACATATTTTTCCTTTCAGAAACACCGCAAGGAGGATGTTTCTCATGGCTGCTGAGAAAGAGGGGTCCACCTCGGGGAATAGCATGGGTTGGGGTGTGTAAGCTTGGGGCGGCAAGGCAACACATCAAAGAGAGCCAAGGACACAAAAAATGGAGTTTGGCCACTTCCATGTCAGAGTGCAGGGTTGCTGGCACCAGCTCAGACTCTTGTATGCGAGAAGAGCGTCAACAGGCCGCAGAGATGTCTAATGAGCAAAGGCACCAAAAGGCAGCTCCTCTCTATGTGCGCAGTCCAGAGGCATATCCAAATGCATAGTGGCTGGGTCCAGGGCACACATGACAACTTCCCCGTCACACAAAGCAATCGATGGGCAACAAAAAGGCCGTAAGGGGTGAGCTCCCTGCATGCCAACGGAGCTAACTAACCCAGAGGGGTACCCAAACTGCTTCGTATCTCCAGAGCTGCAGGTTTCTGGAAGCACAAGAGGCTCAGGGGGCTCCGTCTCAGCCACAAAGCTTCCAAGCACACCACAAGAATTGGTGGGAGAGAGAAAATAGCACACCAAACCAGACTGGATCAAATAAGCCTAGACCCATGGGGATTTCATGCTGTTAGCAGCTCTTGGGTGGCTGTTGGGTTAAAAGCACCTGGGAGGAAGCCAGCAGCCCTGGGAAGTGGAGAGCAGGAGATGCACCTTCTGCTGAGAGCTTAGAGTGAAAGCATAGCTACAAAGACCTGCAAAAATAACATCACCCAGTAGCCAGAGAGCACATCTGCAAAGATGGGGAAAGAAAATGAATAGTTCAAGCAAAGAGCAGCATAGGCAGAAGGCTAAAGAAATGCCTCCCTTCCACGTGCAGCATTCCAGTCCCTGCAAATGCAAGTGGATTTCATCATTAGCACAACCAATTCTCCTATAGGTAATCCAGTATCTTCTCATGGAGCCCCTGATGTCATTTCCAGTGATTCGAGATCAGCCCCATGCCCATGCCCAGAGAAAGGCACACAGCAGGATGGCAGCCAGCGCCCTCCCCACCACACCTTCCCCCTGCACCCCCTGAGCTGCTGGGTGCCACCCCACACTGCTGGTCCCTCCTGGATGCTGGTTTCCAGCACAGCAACAAGCTTCACATGGTGTCTCTGTGGCTTCCAGCTTCTGCTGCTCCATGGCCTCATCCCTGTCCCCGTTTCCTCAGCTCCATTCCTGTCCCCAGCTCCATCCTCAACACATTCCCCATCTCCTCGCCCAAGAGCTGTTGTTCTTTCTCCTCCCAACTCTCCCACGCATCTTCAGCCGTTCCCACTGCCCCCATCCAGTCTTTCACCATCCCTCCTGGGGCGAGGCAGAGCCGGGGCAGCAGGACCAGCCTTGCACACCCCAGCTCCATGCACGGGCACTGGCCCATGATCCTGCACCAAATCCTAGGGGGTCACCCACTGGCAGAGACGGAGAGGACACAACTGCGTAGGAGACACGTTATCCTCCTTCACCTCTGCCACCTTCCTCCCCTCTTGCACCACAGCTCCTGCGGCCCCTCTGCATCACTGCCATTGGATGGGCTCTGTGTTATCCCTGGCATGGGCTGAGTCAGTCCTGGTGCTTGCCAACCATTTAGAAGAGCACAAAGCATCATCATGATCCCCACCGGCACCAATCCCTCCTGCTGCTGGGCCAGGCGGCCTCTCTCAAGACTCCTTTGAGCCCTCCAGGAAACATCCCATAGAGAACAAAATTAGATGTCAAAGAGCAGAAGGATTTCAGCTCTGGCCAAGCTCTGGCAGGTCCCCAAAGCTGGGAAGGAGAAAAGTGTTATGAAAACACTCACCAGAAGGCAGTGAGAAATTAGACGTAGGTTACTTGAACTCCAGCCCTGAGGAAAGGGGTCAAGCCCACAGGGTAAAGCCCAGCTGGATGGGAGGGAGCCAGCAGAGATTTTTGGAGGAGGAACTGCTCAGTTTGTTAATTTTGATGACATCCCTTAGGCTGGGCTTTTCCTCCACTCGGGATTACAGGTCTGGACTCACAAGCTCGCTCCTGCTTGGCGGGGACAGTGGTGCCTCCCTCTCCTGCCACCACCATGGAGCACCTCATGCCTGCACGTGATGCTTAGATTTTGGGCACGGGCCACCAAGCTGGCAGCACTGTTGGGCCATTTTACTAGACAAAACATAAGAGCTGCTTGCCCATAGGGTGCAAACAGGTTGGGCATTTAATGACATGGCCCAACCCAGCAGACTGGGACTGTAGGTCTGGTCTAAGCAAGTGGCAGGATGATGTGAATCTCCTTTTAACACATATTTTTGGGATTGTGGAGTGGTTTTCTGACTGCTCTTTGACAGCCTTTTGCAGATGCCAAACTTTCACAAGCAATTGATTTTTGAGCACATTGTCGCGAAGGGACTTTGTCTCCCAAGGGAAACTTCCTTTTGAAAACAGTCTCCTAAAGCTCTTGGGGCACTTGCAAGATGTTTTGCTTTTACATTACAATTTTTAAAAAGCTCTTAAAGGAGTATGTGAGGCAATGGACAGGACCCCATAAGTGAATGAAGTGATCAGCAGTCCTTGTGTTCATTTTTTCCAGGGAAAAAGTCCTTTTTCACTTCCAAGCATTTAGAGTGGCTGCATGCACCAACAGAGCTCACAAAATGTTTTGATTACCTGGTCTCGCATATTTTGGACACGCTACTGAGTGGATTAACTGATGGGTTGACCTCCTGAGCTCTTCCAATAATGTTGCAAATGTTTTTTGAGAGGAGTGCAGTATCGCTGGAGATGAAAGAGAAGTATTTATTGGTTTTGATGACTTGCATGTGTGAGTCTTCACTTTGAAATCATGGCCTTTTGGGGACAGGATAGGCTCACTCTTAATAGGATGCTGTTTTCTACCCCAAGGCATCCTGAGCGGGTGTTTGGACCAGTCCTGAATCGAGCCCTGGAGACTCTCCAAAGACAGCATCTCCTCGTGCACCCTCCAGGAGGCCACTCCATCCAGGTCTACACAGCACCGATCAGCAGATGAGTTTATTCTCCGTCTACTTCCAGCTCCAGCTTACCCTGGAAAGATCAGCATCCTTGCAAGAGCTACTTCTTGGGAGATTTATAGCTCAGCTCGGTGGCTGTACACAGTTCAGAGTTTACATAAACGCTGGGCACGGTCCCAGTACTGGGTGCTGACTCAGGCGCCCGCCCAGGCGATGCTCCCACGTCACTGGTTCAAACGGGCCTCGCAGAGCAACCGTGCTGACATTTCACACTGTCACGGACCATAACAGTCGCTGGAGCGGCCAAATCACGGGGCTTCGTGTCCTGGAGAGAAGGAGTTTTAAATCTTCCCCTCCCCAGCCCCTGACCTCAAGCAAACACAACGTAATTGGGTTGTCCCAGTTGGCGACGGGTTTGATTCATTTTCCTGCAGGGAAATCTCTCCGGCCAGTTGCACAAAGAGGCTCTGCAGTCCCGGCTCGGTTTCCAGTGCCTGCGGAAGGACTGGCTCCCGGGAGCCCCCGCCACAGCCCGCGAGCGCCTGCCAGGCACCACCGGCCCCCGGGACACCATCACGGGTGATGGCGGGTCAAAAGACTGATGCAGAGTAATGGTCTCACCTGCACTTTGGGGGAAAAAAATATTCTCCACTGCAAGAAAAAGCAAAGTATGAGAAGCAAGGGAGACTCCCAGGATGAGGGAGAAGGGCATCATCACTGCAGCGGCTGAAGGAGAGGGTAACAGGAATGAGATGCTGTAAATCCTCCCCCCTACGGAGCTGCCCACTGTGGCTCCATGGGCAGTTTCCCAGCTTTCAGCCTGGGCTCTGCTATTGCAGCCTGTGCTCTAGCTCGAGAGAGGGATCTGTTTGCAGCCAGGGATGCTAAAATATGGCACAGAGAAGCTTTTTTCCTACCCAAGCTATCAAAAAGCTCCATTATTTGTTACTTCACCATAACAGTACATGGTATTTCATTTGGTACCTCACCGGATTTTCAGAGCTCCCCGCACCCCACCCCCGATATATGTATCTCTACTCCCCTCCTGGGAAGCCCCCCTCTCTTTCCTGAGAAGTGGAAGCTGCAAATGCCATAGCACCATCTGGCTGCAGCAGAAAAATATTCCTTTCTGCAGCAATTAGGCTGATGCCCCAAGTCCTCGCCCTGCGTCTGAGCAGACCCTCCTGTACCTGCTCTTCCAGGCCATATCTCCATCCCTGGAAACCAAAGGCGCAGCCAAAAGCCGTAGACCTGTTTATGACTTGTTGTATAAACGTGATAAACGGCTGCTTGGAAAACATCTCCCCTGTGCTGCTCCTCATATGCTCTTTGCATGCATTTTAATAAGCTAATGTTTGGGAATCGTTAAGTAGCTGTCTTGACTTGTTTAACTTGATAGCCACAGATATTTCACTGAGCTGATGCGGGATTTATGTCTCAATAATGCAATAATGTTTGGTAAGCATTGCGGTTTCGGGTAGATTTATGTCCCATCAGCAATCCGAGAGGGATTTATAGGGCCCATCAGAGGTAGGGTTACAGGAGGTGCTGTCTGAGGCACCCCGAGAGTGCTGTGTCTTACTGCTCGAGGGTGATTCCTTGGAGAGACCATGTCCTGGGGCCTTGTAGCCTGCTGACTTATTGCCCCGCCAATGTTTTCCATTAATAAAACTAAACAAGAGGGCTGAGGGAGCTGCCTGGTGATGGAAAGCGTTTTGTAACACGTTTCCTTTCTTCCAGCTTTGTGATGGGCAAGGAAGGGTGGTGGGGAACCCACCATGCCCCAGCACCCAGAAGAGAGGCCATCCCCATCACCTAGCTCCTGTGCTCTCTGGGAAGATGCCAGTGGTGACCGTGCTGGTGCCCCTCAGAGAGTCACAACCCTGGAGAGCCTGGAGGCAGAAGCAGGATGCCCGGAGCAGGGATGAAGCCCTGGAGGCAGCAGTGGGGCTACAGGACACCCACTTCCAAGCGATGGAGAAGGATGGTGTCTCCCAGTTGCACTCCAAACCAAACATTACACAACACTGCCCTTTAAGCGCAAGCTGTATGTGTTAGGGACAAGCTGCGTTACAAACAGTCACAAACCCAGTGCTGCAGGTGGCTTTGCAGAGCAGTCCAGGTATGACAGATCCTCTGTGACTGGGCTGTCCCGGTGGACACTGGCTAGGAAACAAATCCTCGTCTCCAGCAAGTTCAGCAGCTCTTTCTGCTGGGACACCCTACTTACTGATTTTCGACTGCAAGAGGTCTGACCGGTATCTTTACTATTTCCCTGCCAGAAATCAAGCCAAAGAAACCCTTGAAAATATAAGGGAGAGAAAAAAAAATTTTTTTTTTTTCTCCTTTGTTTAGGAGAGCTGGCAAACCCATGTAGACTTCTCAAAGCACGTTGTGTGATAGACCTGTGAGAGGCTCAGTTGCACCCCAGGACATAAGCTCTGGAGCACTGCTTTTCCGTGAGTCACATGGCCAACGCACTTCCCAAGACAAATTTCTTTGGGTTGAAATTATTCCCTCCTGGGTCTCGGCCTAGACATACATCAGCAGCAAGATTCATACGATTAGAATAACTGTAATGAAGTGATTGGTTTTGCAAGAAGCAGGTGCTGGAGTGAGAAACAAGGCTCCAGAGCAGACTGTCGGAGCTGTTGAGCTGAAGGACCACAACGTTGGGAGCTGCATCACCTTTGCTTTCCAGTTCTCATGGTGACAGAATAAAATGGGTCAGGTTTGAGGAGAATTAAACTAGCTTTAGATGTTGTTTCACTCCTGGCAGTTATTAGGACAAGTTCAGTCTTTACATCTGCAAACAACGGCACTGAATTTCTTGTTAACGAAGCAGCATCATGATGTATTCAGCCTCATCAAGAGGAGATGAGGAAATGCTTTGACTGCTCCGCTCAGCAGCCCTTTGGCTTGAGGCATTTACTAATTGCAGAACTGTCCAGATATCCAGGTGTCCTTCAACTAGATCCTCCACCGAGCTGCCAGAGCTCAGCTGGGAGGAAAGAAACCTGTTGTACGGTTGGATACATCCATACAACATCAGGATGGAGATATCCAATCCCGAGATGCTGAGAGATGGAGTAGAGCAACTTGCACCACTTAGGAACGAACAAAAAAAGTGAAAGGGTATAAAAACATTAAAAACCTCCTTCCTTGCTGGCCAGTCCTTGATCAACTGCTGCGAGCAGGCTCTGGCATCAGAAGGAGCCGGCACTCCCCGGCTTAGCAAGCCAGCACGCCATGCTTTGAAAGCCCGCTCCCTCCAGCTCATCGGTACCATGGGAATTGCCATTAATCACCAAATGAACATTTCTCCATTACTCATTCATAAGGAGACACAGATGACCACGCTGCCATCCTGGCCAGCACACCGGCATCTTCAAGCTTTGTTTTTGTAATGACCCGTACCTTGAAGATATCCCAGGAAAAACAAGCATAGGCAGAGTCACCCAGCGTCAAATAAACCATGAGTGTTATAATTCATTGAAATAGTGACGTTTGAGTATATATGAGTTTTGGAGGGGCTTTCACATTTTCAGTCTTCTCTTGAAAGATTTTGGATTTGTTTGTTCAGTGTATTTTTTGGCCAGGAAAAACAATTTTTTTTTCTATTCTAAACAATTCCCTCCAAGTCTTTTTTTTTTTTTTTTTCTTTTTTTTCTTCTTCTTTTTTTACGCTAGGAAAGGTGAACAAAAAACAGGGAGAGAAAACAACTTCTCAGCCACACTAACATGAACTCACCCTTCCTCCCTTTCAAAAAACGAACATTTGGGAGAAAAGGCCCCAGTGCACCAGCTGGGTGCAGGGACAGCAGGGCTCCTCTCGGCTCTCTTCGATGGAGTCCCCCAGCCCTTGCATGGTCCCAGCCTCGATACGCAGCTGACCCTCCCTCCAGGCTCTGCTCACACTCACTCCATCCCTCCCCAGGACCTACGTCCTCTCCATCCCTTTCTCCTTCTTTTCCCCTCTTCCTTTTGCTGCCCCAGCAGAGCTGTGCTACCTGTTAGTGTTTGATGAAGAAAAAGGCAGCTAGGGTGGGTGGCCAGTTGGGAGAGCAGAGCTCAGACCCTCAGAGGGCAACCACAGGTGTATTATCAGTGCTGAGGGGTCTGAGTTGGAGGCAACATCATAACTGCATTGTGGGTTCATGTGGAAACCATCCCCCACGCAGCAACAGGAGGTGCGTGCCTGTGCTCCGCTGTAAGTGCACTGCTGAGGGATGCCCACACGGGCTGGTGTCCTTGGTCCAGGTCCCACCAGGGCTCCCGCAGGCAGGGTGGGAGCCCGCAGGAGAGGAGGTATGCAAATCAAACCAACCACATCAAATCTCACCATGGCTATCCCGACTCTCGCGCCTACAACCGTGACGCTGCGTGCACTAACAGAGCGCAAGCAAATATTAGTTGCATGCGTGCAGCACGTGCAACACACGTTGTCCAAACACATAGTTTTGGGCACAGGCACCTTCCCATTACTGTCCAGCACGTGCTTCCCCCTGTTGGTTTCAATAATGCCAACGCATGCAACAAAATTAGCTTGAGGTTACACACATGCAGCAGTGCCATCTCCTCGAAGGAGCTGCATGGGACCCACCTTTGCATGCACAACTTCCTCGGGTGGGGTGCCGGGGGTACGCACGTATGTGGCTGTGTGGGCATGTTCACGCTTATACCCTCCCTGTGCCACCCCAGTCCCCTGCGCTGGGACATCAGGGGCCAAGGACTGACCACAGCGTGAATGCGCTGCCGGGGGTCCCATCCAGCAGAAGAAGAAGCAAACGTCTTGGCACTACTAGTGATCTACGATGTGTTTTTTTAATTAGGAAAATAGTAACTTTGCTGACTTTTCTGTTCTAATCCTGTTCTGTTCTCAGTAATGGCTCTTATTGTAATAAACAGCATTGTAGCCCGGACTCGAAGGCTAATGACTGTTGATGGGAAATATTTTGTTTCATAACAGCGGCCGCAGCCAGCAGAGCACATGAGAACATTTTTTCAGGAACATGGAAGATGCTATTTTTAACTGTTCTCCTCCATGTTTATGGTGCTTGGAGGAAAGATGCGCCAGTTTAAACACGTTGCGGCAATATGCATGGTTTAACTCTGTCTGTGCCATGGAGAGAGGGTGTGCAGAAGTCCCAGTCTGGTGGCTGGGCGGTGGGATGACCATGCTCATTGTACGCTGGTTTCCTTGCCATCCATCCATCTACAGCTTTACAGCACCCAACACCAAGACTATCATCATCTGGACATGACACAGTGCTCTATGCCCTGACACCCAGTCCCAAAATGCACCTTTTGGTGCTGGCTCTGGGCCAGCAGCAGGGCAAGAGCAGGGTCTGGTTGCTCCAAGCACTGAAGACATCCAGAGAGGGACATGAGAGCCTGGGCAGAGCAAGAGGTGACTGGCAAGGACAGTCACCAGGTGGGTGCAAGTTGCCCGGGTATCACCCAAAGCATTCCCCACTGTGTTGGCATCTTTCTGCCTGCACTGGGATGGTCCTTCCCCTCGAGCAAGGAGCAGACCCCATGCCCACCATCTTTCCCACCTTGCCTCCTCTGGCATTATGAAGCCCTGTTTAGCATCATGGCTTCCATTCCTTAGCACAGCACAGATCCACCAAAAAGCCAGACCTGCCGAGGCTGGAGAGGCTCTGATGTGAGGCTCCAGGCAGGTCTAAGAGCTCCCAGCTGGGGCACCAGAGACATCACAAACCCAACAGCATTAACACGGACAGAAGCTGCGTTTAAGCGCCTAGTCGGTTGAAATCATGTTCCTCTATGTCCAACAAAAATACGTTCTTAATAGTCATGGAGCTAAGTGGAGTCACCCAGAGTTATGATATCCTTTCAACAGATCTTTCATCTTCAGGCTGTCACTTTCACTCAGGCCATGATTAAAACAATAAACCCCGGCAAAGCCACCCTGCCGCCCCGTCAACAGCTGCTTCTCCTCCACACGCCGCAATGGGAGCCATTCATCACCAAAAAGAGGGAAGGGAAATTAAAGACATATTATTATTATCATCATAATCATCATCATTATTATTATTTATTATTATTCAAAGCTGCCATGTTTGGCCAGCAAGCTCTCCTTAGTAAAGCAAGGGTGGCCACGGCTGCCCCCTGCAGATGTTGGTCCAGGAGGGAGAAGTTGCCCTGCGGTGTAAGGGATGTTACTGCTGCATGTGCTTAACACCTCTAGGACCTTCATCTCTGGTCTCATGCAACAGGTGAGTCATTATATTGGAGGGATTCCTGCTGTTTCCTTCTGAAAACCTTCTTGGACATTTGTATTCCATCAGTGAGACCCCTCCTTGACAAACAGCTTAAAGGGAAGAAAAACAAAAAAACAAACAAACAAACAAAAAAAAATCAAGAATCATGCATTGCCAAAATAACCACGAAGTGTATCACCATAACTCCCGGCTCTGGTCCCCATGATCTTGGGCAGTCTGTTCACCCAGGTTTCTGCACTTCCCATCCTGTGTCTCAACCTGGATGGCACCATGGGGTCCTCATGGACTTAAAAGAGCTGGTGGCTGATGGAGGAGCAGCAGGCACCCAGGTTGTCCTCTGAACCTGCCATGTGGTGTTGTCTGTGCGTGCAATTATTGTAGAGATGATGGGCAAGACCCAGCCACCTGGGCTGGCTGCAGGGCTCACTGCAGTCAGAGGAGACACCTAGAACTAGCCCGTGGCAGAGATGCCAGGGAAAACGGCCTATGTCCTGCCAAGCACAGGATGTGAAGTGTCCTGCTCGGACATTTCACTTGGGCCACAAAGACAGGCATTGCAGAAATGCAAGTTTTCTTCGAGTTTGTTTTCCAAAGGTTCAACATGTTCCACTTCAGTAAGGCTGGAAAATCTATCGTGTCAGCGCTCCTGCCATGCCTGCACATATTTGCATTTTCCTTGCAGTATTTTTAGAGATTTCCACTCCTCTGCCTGATCTGGGATGAAGTCAAATATGTGAAATCTTGGAAGCTGCCACAGGAAAAGAAACTCCATTTTTCAACCAGCTTTAGATACAGCCTTCGGCCACGGCGATAAATCTTCTGCCATCCTGGAGAGCTGTACTCGCCTCCCAGATTAGGGCCTGACATGGTCCAGAAGGTCTTTGTCCCTCTGCCAGCCCGGGGAGGTGCTGCTGTCCCACCCCTCTGAGGATGGGCTGAAGCGTCCCACAGGAGGCTGCTTCTTTGATGTGCTGCAACAGCAAGAGAGGGCATGTGGCAGAGCTCCTTGGCTCCTTGTTCCATCCAGCCCTCCCAAGCCAGATGAACAGAGAGCTCGGCTATCTCCCCGTTCTCCATCAGTTCTCCTCCAAGATATCCCTATTCCCCAAGGGTCCTGTATCTACAAGACTCACATCTTGTTGCTGAGGCAGGGGAAGAAATGATGGGTCTGGCTTGGAAGAAGCTCAGTTCCCAGCTCTGCTGAAGGACCACCCTCGGCTCAGCCACGTCGACCCACGCACCCGCTGAAGACTCCCCAGCATGGCTCCTCCAGGAACCATTTCCACCTGCATCGCTGCAACAGCCAGGCAGGTTCATGGGGTGCAGTCCCACGGGCAAAGCACCTGCTGTGGGAGTCACCGCCTCCCACCGTGGGAGGGACCTGGTTCATTCCCCTGGTTGAACTTGGACCTTTCTGGTCTGCGCCGAGCAACACTCCCCAGGCAGGACAGCTCTCACCTGGGCTCGCTTTCCTGTGGAGGAGGAGGAGGACACCCTTTGCTGTCTTCATACCCCTCGTAGCAAGGGATGAAGCATGCTCTGGAGCTGCATTAATCCTGCCTTCGCTTCTAATTTAACCCTGGTCTGCATATCTGCTGGAGGGAAAGCCACCACGTCAGCTCAGCAGCATTACGAGAACCCACCTCAGAAGCACGGTGTGACCTTTCCTGCCCAGGGACGAGCTTTGCGGGAGCACCCACCATGGCAGCCCCGTGGTGGGGATGGGAGGAAGGAGCAGTTGGAAACCCACACGTCCCACGCTCACCTTGAGGAAAGCTCACCACCGCCTCTGCTCGTTGGCGTTGGCCATGGAGGAGCACTCATCTCCTTCGCACGCAGCTGCTTTTAGGCAAAGTGGGACTGGTCTCACTGCCAAGCCCCGGGGCAGCCTAGCCACCAAAAACGGGGTGCTTTGTGGTGTTTCAAGATGTGTTTATAGCGTGGCTAATTTCAGCACCTCCCATTCGCAAGAAGGGCTCCACCCGGCCCCGTGTGGAAACCACCTCTGGGCTGGAAAACAGCAGCTGTGAGACAACATCTGGCATCGCTCGGACAGGCAGAGGCAGGAAGCAAAGGAAAACAGCGTCTGTCCGAGGCTGCCGAGGGACTCCAGCTAGACAGAGAGCTGAATTTGGCCAAGACACTGGAAAGAGTAACTCTAATCTTAAAGTTATTTAAGAAAAAAAAGAAAAACACACTATAAGATGCTGGTTGCTGTTTGGCATCCTTCAGCCTGCTGTTAACTCCCACCACACCTCTCCCTATCATGACACAGAGATGTTAAGCCCCCTGCCCCACCAAAGTAATTTTGACTTCATGGCTGGAGACCTTGGGGCTGCATCCCAGCATCGCCCTCAGGACCCCAGCATGTGGGCTGGGAGGCTGGAGGAGAGTGCAGGGCAAGGTCCAGCCATCTCCTAGCCCCATCCTGAGAGGGGACAATCCCTTACTTCGGAACTTCATTTCAAAATCAACACCTGGCTCTTGGGTGATGTGACAACCTTGCCAGGGTTCCCCCACTCAGCACTCTGATCCCAGCAGCCCCACAGATGCCCTCCTGCCCCACAACAGACATGAGGAGTGCAGAAGAAGATTGGGCACAGCATATGGTCCTCTCCAGCCCCCCGAAAGTGATCACTGGCCTGCCTTCCTTCCAAAGTTTTCGGTTTTTAGTTTTGTTTTTTTTTTGGTAAGACCTAACTTCTGAACAGCCTTGGGCGCATGTTAACCACCTGCTGCTAGGAAATGCAGGTGTTCCAGGCTCGCAAAAGGAGCTGGGGTTTCCCCACTCCCTCTATTCTGCTGAATTTTACCACTTTGCATGATTTCATCACATTTACTGAACAGGCAGAGACACACAGAATAACCCACTTGAGCCACACTTGGCTAGAAGAGATAAAAAGCTGGCAAAGAAAGAGGTGTATTAGGCAGAAAAAAAACTGGTCAGGGAGCTGCAAGGGTCAAGAAGGGGAGCCCAGGAGCGGTGCTAAGCCCCAAACTCAGGCTGCAGAGACCCAACCGAACCACTGGGCAGCTGCTCCTGCTGGTCTGGGATCTCGCTGCAGGGGCAGAAGCAGGGAAGGGTGAGCAAGGAAGACCCCCACCAGCAAACCCCCACGCATGGAGACACCAGCGGGCTTTCCACAAACAGGGCGATGTGGGTGAGGGGCAGCAGTTGCCCAATGCATTGCAGTGGTTTAGAAGCCGGAGCGGTTTTAAGCTCAATAGGGGTATTTCCACGGATGACTTTTAGACTGCAGGGGTCCGAGTCACTCCAGCTCGTTTGAAAACCTTCGCCCCAAAGCCTCGGGTGTATGTAGTTTACAAGTTAAAGTGCAGTCGGGGATTATTTAGGGATAAGATGAGCACGTGGTTAAGTAATTGCCAGCAAGAGAAAGCAGAGACCCTGCAGAGCACTGCCCTAGCGCCAGGCTGCCCAGCCCTGGCTGTGGGATCCAGATTTCTCCTCTTCCTCCCACTGGCACAACTGCAGATGAAGGGCTGAGCAGCCTCCTGGACAGACAGCATTGTCCAAAAACTTGTTTGGCACACTTATTGAGTGTTTTCCTACTATCACAGCGCTCTATAGCTACACAACTTTTCTCCATTTCACTGATGTTTTAAGTCCCTTCCCCTTTCCCACCAGGACGGAGCAGAGGGAGGGGAGGGTTGTGGGCCAGCCTCTGCCTCGGATAAAGCAACAACCTTTTCAAAACCTCAGGGCCAGCTCCAACCCCCTGTGCAGCTGGAAAGGCTACACTCCCACTTCTCACAGCACTTCCAGCCTCCCAGTCCCACCACACCATCCCATCCAGCCCTACTGCAGGGCAGGTTAGGCAATGCAGGTTTTCCAGAGGGTCAGGAAGCCCTCATCTGAGGTTAAAGTCACCTTTGGGCAGTGATTATTTTTTTGGTTTTTTTTTTAAGTACCCAGAGCAGCTGGGAACTTCTTGATCTGCTTTGCGAGTCTCAGTCATCTGAGCCATGAACAGCCTCCTCTTCCCTATTGGGATCAGGAAGAAAACCCTCCATGGGAACAGCCAGGATGTCTCTCCAGGACAAATGGGGAGTCTGGTAGATAGCTGCAGGGATTAGGTGCACCACTTTGAAGTATTCCTGGAAGCAGCAAGGATTGCTGCTGAGAAAGCCAAGAGGGTGAAGGGCCCCCATGGCTTCACCTGGCAGGGCCAGATCCTTCCAGCACACTGCAAAAGGCAAGTCCAAAGCCATGCCAAAGTTTGGGGAAAGATGCAATCCAAACACCTGTGTTGGTCAGGGCTGGGGGAGGCTCTGTTCTCGGCTTGGCCAGAGGAGTGCTGCTGGCAGGACTTCAGCTTCTGGCTTTCTGGGAGAGCCCATTCAGGTGGGTGCAAGCAGCAGCCACCAGTCAGAGAGCTGGACCTAGGAAGGGACCAGCCGTGCCACCGAGAAGGGAGGTTTCCAGGGGCATGGTGTGATTTGGGACCAGCACCTCTTCTTCAGCATCACCCCAGCTGCTGGGGTTCAGGCTCCCCGAGCCAAGAGAAAACCACCTCCAGGAGAGGATCAAGGACTTGCCCTAACGCAAGTCTCTCTCAGCATTCCCATGGCTGTTGGGTTCTTACCGGAAGGACACTTCAGTTAAGAAGCCTCAAGTTCAGCCCCTGCATCTACATGTTTGTCATTCAGAACTGCCAGCTGAAAATGAATCCAACACCTGTTATGATCAGAGTAAGAGGGGCTCCATCTCCTCCTCCTGAGCCCAAAGAGAGGTTGGGATGAAGATAAGCAGCATCGCTCGTTGTCAGCGAGTGACAGCAAGCAGGAGATCTGGCTTTCTGAGAGAGATGAAGCCCAAGTGAATTAGGTATCTACTCCCATTGTGGGGGGAAATACTGCATGGGTCTAACATATGGCCAGACGCTCAGGAGATACCTGCAGAAGCAGCATGTAGCAGCCTCTGCCACTGTGTGTGGGGAGGCTGCCATAGCTTTCACTGGTCCTGCTGGGAAATCCAGGGCAAACTGGGAGCTGGAGCTCCACGGGGTGGTGACTCCTGGTGCATTGGTGACCGGCAGCCATCAGGTGAGGAGCCACAGCACAGCAGCGCTAGGTGGGGAGATGGAAACCTGTCCACAGAGAGCTCAGATGAGCCGGCTGCAGGTCTGGATGGACATCTGAGGCTTGTTTCAACTCAGTCCAAACCACTCCAGTCTCAAAGTCAACTTGGAAGCTATGCTGTTTGCAAGTCTACTTCTTTTGGCAACCAAGAAATAATAAGAGGCCGATACTATTATTTCAGCTTCAGAGGGGTGAATAATCAGCTTTGCAAAGAATGCAAGCTTGGCTGACTGGTAAGGGCTTTGCAGAGATAGCCATCTCCCCTTAATGGGGTCTTTCTTGGGGCTGGGCTGCTGAAATTCAGCTGCCCTTGGGTTCAGCCTGGTTAACAACCCTAGCACACTGCCCACGGAGGGCAAAAAGCCAGAGCACCAGGGGGCCAACCCTGACACACTCAAGATCCCCAACGTTTGGCTCGAATCTGACTGAGTCACTCAGAGACCCAGAAGGGAATGTGGAGAAACCCACCAGCCCCAGATTCTCAGCATCTCCCCCTCCCCTCAACAACAGCTCACAGCAGAGACCTGCTCTCTGAAGCACAACTCACCAGCCCCAGCCCAGTTTGGTGTGTTCCCAGGGCACAAGCTCTTCCACAGCACCTGCCCCACCCCTACTTTAATAGCCTGCACTAATTAGCCCCCTGCCCCCCCGACCCCGTGACCCTCTGAGCTCCTCCTGACCACCTCCCTTCCTTTGCAGTGAAGCATTTTCCCTGCTGAGACCATCGTTTCTTGCTCCTTGCACAGGTGGTGGGACTCAACTCTTTTCCTCTCCTAACTTGTGGCTTTCCTTTCTCCCATCCCTCCCAGCTGGTCACCCGCCCCCAGCACCCCCGTAGGGATGCCCAGTCCTCCTCCCTTCTCCTCTCTGAAGGAGACCCCCCTGCACCCCTCCTGCCCTACTTTCAGCCCCACACTGGTGTCTCACCAGCCCGATGGAATGTAGGGAGCTGGGGGCAAAGCCATGGGTGTGTCTCATTTCTTCCTGAAAACCATCTCTTTCAGAAGTCTTTGTGGATGCTTCCTGCCTTTTGCTGCTGCTGAACTCGTGTGTAGCTGCCTAGGCTGACGGAAGGGTCCTGTGGTGCAGGCAGGGGTCTGCACACAGCATCTGTCTGCCTGGCTCACTGGCTGGCTTGCACAGTGCATGCTGCAGAGGGGTCCCCGTCTCCGCTGGGGTCCCTCTGCCACCCCCCGATCGGCTGCGTGGCAGCCCCAGGATAAGCCTGCTGGGCACGTGGCCCTGAGCCCCACTCTGCTGGCCCCAGTCCCCCTGCCCCCCCACCTAATGCTCCAGCGTGTCCCCCGCCCCGGCCAACACTGTAGGACACCTCCGGGCAGCAACACGCGACACGTATGTGGCAGCTTATACAAAGGATTGGGGAGTCTTTTCCCCCTTTTATTGAAAATGATCATTTCTATTCTAGTGCAAACACTGTACATTTTACATCACAAAGCAAAAGATAATTTACAGGATACACTTCCATCTGGGAACCCCTCCCGTGGCTACATGCGTCAAGCTCCACCAGCCTCATCAATCATCCATCCCTGTCATGCTCAAAAATCCCGCTTAGAGGGAATCGGTACCTATATCTGCATTGAGAAGGGGGGGAGCTGAGAAAACAGCGTTCGTACAGAGCAGACAGAAGGAATGTGCCTCAAGACCATTTTCTCCCCTGAATGGTACCCAAACTTAGTGATAACTGGGGTAACCATGGCAACTTCCTACCGCTGAGACCAAAAGTCTACTAAAAACTTGGAGAACTCCATGCTTTCAAGATAAGGTCCTTAATCTGCACATATATTTACATGGATCAATAAAATACAGATTAAACATACAGGGTCATAAAATTTTGCTTTGGCTTGATGGACAACACTGTCTGTTGGCTGAGGTCCTCAGCAATTAAGAAACAAACAACAAAACCTGTCCATTTATCCAGCTGGTCTCCGTTTAGCAAATCCATGTAAATGAAGCAATGTTGTCTTGGATGCTCTGGTTTGCATCTTGACGTCACCCAGCTGAAAGGTGATGTAAAGGTCTCACCTGGACTGACAACAGCCTGGTCAGCTGTGATGGCATCCCCAAGCGAGCAGCCCAATCCAAGGCAAGACCCAACTAGAACTGGAAGTGCAAAATCTTACACCACCTTCCCGCAGGAGCATCCCTGTGCAAGTCAACCCAATTCCTCACACAAAGAAAGTGAGGAGGGTGAACAAGGGTTTGCTGCACAGGCAAGTGTGCGAGCCCCTTCATGTAAACATCATGGTGTGGGGATAGGGATGGGTATCTCAGTCCACAGATGGATAATGGGGTACCAGGAGCTTCATGCTCTCTGAACTGTCCCCTTGCTGCCTTCGGAACTGGGTGCCTGTACACAGACACCAAAGCAAGTGGCTCAAGGTGATTTTTCTACTGCAGCAAAGGTGAGAAAAGACTGGGGGGAAGCCACAGCCCACCAAGATGCTGAAGGAAACGGCTGAAACCTGCAGGGTGGCCACTCGGGCAGCCCCAGGCCACCACGGGGGAGTTTGTTAAGGCTGCTGCCGCTGCTGGGACCTTGGTGTATCGTGGAGAAGGGCAGCAAGGCAAGGAGAAGGGAGAGCACCGGGCTCAGGCACGCAATGACCGGTTCAATCTCTGAGTAACGTTACGTTGCACTGGGTCCTTTTTCTTTCTGGTTGTGCAGGACGTGTTCTTCAATAGTTTCTGTTTGCATAGGCACAGAAACCAAGGGTGAGTTTCTAAGTGAAGGCTGAGATTTCCAATGTGATCGCTTGGCTCTAGGAGCTGGAACCACACTACTCATGATAGAAATATTTTGGTTTCGAGACGTTTAGCTTCTCCAGACTACAGAAGGAAAGGCCAAAAAAAGGGGATCAAACAGAATGTTACGGATTTCTTGAAACGCAGTGCTCATCCAGCCTCCCTTCCCCTGCTGGTGTTCTGTCTGCAAGCGTAATCTGTGACTTTTAGCTTTTTGTCCTGGTCACAATTAGATTTCCTTTTTTCTTTTTTCTCCCCCCCCCGCCCCCTCCAAATATCCATACAGGGAGAAAAAGAATTCCTGCAGCAACACACACAATCACAAGAACAACTTACACCAGTTTGGATTTGGGGCTTTTTTCCCAGTGTTAGATCAAATACTTTGGCTGGATTTCCATTCATCCTCTGCCAGTGTAATTTTCACCTTCACTTTAAAGAGATCCATTTCTCATTTCCTGCAACACGCTGCTTTAGACTAGCAAAGCCCATTGTCAGACATCTACATGTGCCCAGCGTGTCTGCAGCAAACACCAAGGAGGAGACCTAACCCACTGTACCAGAAGTATCCAGCTCATAACTGAGCTTTGTTCTCCTTCCCTTATGGTCCAGCCTGGACCATGGAGTAGCTCCGCTACCTTCAGTGGGACTATTCCATGGCAAAGTCCCACTCAGTTTGGGCAGGTCTCGTGCACAAACACTATTTACCATAAACAAGCCCCTTCCTCCCCCCACATTTGAAAGAGGCAGGCATCACCAGCACCAAGAAAGATCCTAATTTCCTCAGGATGCTTACATGGAAGAAACCTCTTTTGGGTTTTGTCTCCTCTGCTCTTCACAGACAGAAGGCAATTAGGTCCTAATTAGCTCTCCAGATTCCAGAGGGAAGGCAGCAGGGAGGGAGAGCAAAGGAGAGTGGTTAAGGCCACATGACAAGTCTCATCGGGCAGTTTTATGGGACCTGGTGGGGGAAATACGGTCTTTGTGTGGGATGCTATTGCTGGGACACTACCTGTCTTCAGAGGGGCTGGCAGAGACTTTCCTTGGTGATGTCCTCATGTGTTCCCAAGAGCCACATGAACCTATATGACTGGGGAGGAGATCCTCGTCTCACTCCATGAAGCTGCGAATGCCCATGGGGAAAATCTACAAAGGAGCGTGGCTCCCTCCAGTGCCACTTCTTTGGGGTTCCTCTCGGGAAAGTGTGAGCTGGCCATTTCAAGCGTTGCCTGAGGCTACTGGGAAGAGCCCTGACAAGGGTGAGAGAGGCTGTGGCTGCAATTTCAACGCACGGCTCCAGGAACCTGGATGCAGCACAAACATCCCAAACGTTTTCAATGGATTTTATTTTGTTTAATAAAAAACACCAACCAAGCTTGCATGTATTATCTTATATATATAAATATATACAGTATATATAAAACAAATGCATCTGGACAATGCCTTTCCCTGTGGCGCAAACTGTAAGGCATGGAAAGGAGTGTCCTAACAGTCCTATTCTTGGCACTACAGAGCGATCCCCCCCACTACGCCTCCCCTGCTCACACACCCGCGTTGGCTTTTCTCTCTTCTTTGGCTTTTTGAGGCAGCAGTGCCAGGAATACTCAAGAAAGCAATGAAGCGCTGCGAAGCCCAAGGTGGTTTTCCTCACATCTCGGACTGGTAGAGGCAACCCCAGCAGGATGACCCCATCACGTTGCACTAATGGGCTTCTCATGGACTAGCGGTAACGGCGCTGCCTCTGTGGCACAAGGGACTGGAGGGATGAAGGGTCAGGTGGATACAATGGAAAGCGGTGACCAAACAACTTCTTCTTCTAGGGTGAGCTGGGGCAGGGGGGAGAGGAGCAAGCTTTGCATCTCAGCATGATGGTGGGTGGGACACGTCCACAGGCTGAGATCGGCAGTTTTCTTTTTGCAGTCCCATACAAAAATGGAAACCAACAAGGGTGAGACTGTCCTTTACTGAAGAAGCTCGTAGTATATTGAGCAGAAGCAATAAACCTGACAATAACAAGAAAAAAAAATGGTGGCATTATCCCAAAAGGAAGGAGGAACCTTGTCACTCACGAGCGGTTCAGTTTGCTCCCAGTTTGGTCCCCATGTTCAGTTCTGGGTTAGGGTTGGCTTTTTTTCTTCTTTTTTATTTTTTTTTTTTTTTTTGTGGGGTTTTTTTTTTTGTTTGGGTTTTTTTTTTTTGTTTTTTTTCTTTTCTTTCAGCACAAACAAGTTGCGAAGCAGGACGGGTGCTGTTGTATTTTCTCCTTCTGCAAGGCAGCTGCCTCCAGTCGTTAATTGACTGTGGGCACTTGATTCCTCTGTAAACTATATTCCTTTGCCTTCAGTCTCAGGTTGGCAATACTGTTGGCCATATTCATGCCCTGCGCCGGGCTGGTGTTAGTACACGTGGCAGAGTAGGTGGCCATGGCGCTGTGGGATGGAAAGAGAGAAACATCACGTCAGGTGTGGTCTTCACACCACGCAGAGAGCAGACGCGCATCGCAGCGAGGTTACACCCTGGGGTTTCCATACCTGCGGGATGTATTACTTATGTGAGCAGGGAATTAGCACTACTTTTTATTTAACAACGCTGTAAATCTCTCTGCTGCAGTTCTGTTACTCAGGGATATCCAACGCCAAAGCTGGTTGAAGTCAATAGGAAAATTTCCATTTCCTATTTTCTAACCCAAAAGGTTTACAGTGAGGTCAGGCTGCCCAGCCTGCTGGTTAGACCATTGTCCTTAAAAGTATTCCCACTGGAAGCAATGTCTTTTTGATGAGAGCAATTGCTGGTTTTATTGCTTGTGAAATCACGTCACTTCTGAAACACATGTTACATTAAAGAAACACTCTGGGAAAAACCCATTTCAACAATTGTGATGCTTTTTGGTTTCAGCCTTTTGGAATGAAAATTTCCACATTTTTTCCCCTCAGAACTTCAGCTGATCATAAAGAACATGCCCTAAAGGCTGAGGGGAAAAACCAAAACAAAACATCTTTTCTCCCTTCAAATCATGACTTTATTCATGAAAACTATTACTTTTGACAGCGGAGGCTGAACAAAGATCTCTGAGCCCTTTCTCATCCTACCAAAAATTTGCAAATCTGCTTTCCAGACTGCTATAAAACTCGTTTAACCCACGTGTCCCAGCTTTCTGCAAAAAGCAACCCCCCACCCCAAACCCCAGCAAACTACCTGACCTGTTGCATTTCCTATACATGGGTCCACAGATCAAAACCACTCGAAAAACACTACGTGAACAAGAGATGCCCATTCAACACAGCCAGCGTGTTCAGGAGGAGGAAACTACAAATGCTCTCCTGGAGGCAAGCTCAGGTCTGCTGCTGACCCTTTCCATCTGCCTTTCCACCTGGGTGGCTCACACCTGAGGCTCTGGGAAATGCTCTCCTCCATCCACAGCCCAAGAAAGAAGATAACTTGGTCTTTTGCTTTCTACTTTTCTTTTTTTTAGAAAAAAAAAATTCTTCCAGCACCAGACCATGGGCATGCACGCTCACCCCAAAGCGCTGGGGGGATCTCTGACTTTGTATGGCAGAGCTGACCTGCCGAGAGTTTAAATGCAACCCAGTGCTGTCTGAACCCTCAGCCTCTGGGAGATCTAGACCAGGTAATACTAGCAGGTCCCATTCCAGCCCAGAAGAGTCCTATTTCTCACTTTAAAATCAGGGAAAATAACTTTTTCAGGAAGGAGTTGTCATCTTTGCATCAGGACCGGTGGAAACACGGCAGCTTACACACACGGAAAGGATGGGTAAGACCCATTGGTATGAAGCTGCTTACACCCATCCAGGGAAAGGCACCGCAGGTCTCCCCAGGAGGACAAGCATTCAGGACACTTTGGGAATCTCTAACAGTTACTGAAAGGACACAGAGGATGGACACTAAAATACACACATCTAAATACAGGCTCGACCCTGCCCAACTTGGGGTGCATTGGCTCGACTCTGCCCAACTTGGGGTGCATCGGCTGCAGTTCATTGGGGTCCAGGACACAACGGATGGATCGGCATGCCTGGAGCCCTCCCCAGCTGCCACCCCCCCCCCCAAGTCCCTTCTCCATGGCTGGGTTGGTGACTTCACCCTCTCCTCCCTCCTAAGTCAACAGCAATGCGAGAAGCCGAATGCTGCCAGCAGCAGCGTTGCAAAGTTACACAAGGGGTAGAGCTGGGGGCTACTTAAGCTTCCACGGGGTGCATCTCCCCCGTGTTTCTGTGCTGCTAGAAATTAGAAGCGCCTCAAGGATACTGTAGATAAGATAAATCAAGAATTTTCAGTCTCGGGTCTGAACTGTCCCCATTCAAAACCAGACTGCTGCCCAAGTCTGGTGTAAAACTCCAGGGAGCCTCCTGCTCTCAGCCCCCAGAGCTGGGGGGAAAATGCCTGTTCCCCAGTGAAATCTCTGCTAAACCAAAAATCTCCTGAAACGGTCTCCTTTAGCCAGTTATTCCACAAGGAGCAGCATGCGAGAAGGCTGGCTCCAAACATCGGTATAGCTCCAGGGTTGCTCCAGAGAGTCACCCTACTGCTCCCTCCCTCCACCCCGCTCAGTCACAGCCTCCTTTCTCTGCTCAGCTGCCTGCTTTCATGAAACAGAGGAAAATCATGTTTCTGAGGTCGAAAATCCTTCTTTCAAGTATGGTTTTCGGTGGCCCGTGGAGTCAAAGGTTGTTGGAGTGGGAAGTGCAGGCTGACAGCGCAACTGCTAATCTTGTTTTTTTAGGAACCTATGCTAAAAAATGTCTAAGCCAAACATTTCAACTTCAAAAAATAATAGTATCTACTTGGCTATCTATGTGACACAGATCTGTAAATAGTTTTGGTTGACCTGTGGCTGAATGTATTTGGAGAATAAACACGCCGATTGAAAACCTTCCCCAGATCTAAGACTGAAACCAGCACCGGCCACGCAGTGCTGGACCCGGCTCTCTGACCGCTCCCGGACCGGCTGCTCACCAGGGGCTGCTACGGCAGCGCGGGGGAGATGGGCAGGGGGCACAGGGCCATGCAAACACTCTGCACAGCTTTTTCACCGAGAGTCCAATACTTGAATCACTCTGTTCCGTTCAAAGCTTTAATGTGGCTGCGACAACCTGACCCAGGAGCCCGTTAAGGTGAATGTGATTGCTAAGAGATGATTAGAAAGCCTAGGGAGTGTAAAGTGCCTGAAGGTCCTGAGCACCCCGCATTGCGGGAACCAGCTGCTCTGCTCCTCTGTCAGTGTATCCTACCCCTCTGCGGGGCAGTGGGAGGGTGACAGTCTGTCCTGGATGGCATGTCAGCCAGCGGGGACTGCTGTAAGCTGCAAACGTCTTTGCTGAAATGTCTTGGCTTAAGACAAGAGGAAGATATCAAGACAGCAAGGATGCATCTTCGCACCGTGGAGAGGCACAGCCAGGTCTGGACCTCGGAGGAGGGAGTGGGGGGAAAATCCCTAAGGCCTTCCCTTCTCTCTTGTTCTCCTCATTCGCACAACCCAGATGCTTTGGGCTTCTTGTTGCCCAGCATGGCCCCAGACAGCCCTTCCCAGTGTGCCCCTGGAAGTTACCTTTGCAGGGTCTTCTCCTAGAAGCCGTTATGAAGCCCCTCGTGTAAACAACATCTTGGGAGGGACGATCTATTTTTAAAAGTGTGAGAGGCAGAAATAAGCCATGAGCTTATTGAAATAAGATGAGAAATCTTATGAGAAATAACATGAGAAATAGGCAGGGATCTGGACTGCGACCTGAGCAGTCTCAGCAGAGGGGGGAAGGACCTGTGCTTCCCCCCCTGAACTCCCCACCCAGACTCCTCCCTGGGATGCTACACCAAGGAGCACTTCAGAGAGGAAGCCTTAACCCCAAAAGGGGAATTTTGCAAGACAGCCATCCTCAGATAAAATCCAAAGGAAAAGGGCCATCTCTACAACCAAACTGGTGGTCATCAGAAGCATCATTTTCAGTACCTGGAGTGGGTGAGTCCCCTGGAGCTACAGGGTGGATGAGGAGGACCCCATGGCACTGAAGCGACAACCTATCAGGCGGCCATGAGTGTGCAGACCTAACTGTGCAAGCAATGTTTGGGGTGCAAGAAGGGGGTCAAGGTAACTGAGGAAGAGACGTCCTGGGCATGGTGTGGCTCCTGGAAGCCAGTGGAAAGCTAGCTGTGACCAAGCCAGAACAGGAAGAAATCCAGCCAAAGGCTCCAAGGTCCTGACCAACAATGAAGCCACTGTGCTAAAAAATACCCACCAACCTCATTTTTAACTGCCTACAAGCCAGCTGGCTCCCCACAAACCAACACATCCTGTGGATCCTGTGTCCACACCCAGTTCCTGCTGGGCTGTGGATGGCACAGGGGAGGCCAGGGAAGCCTGTGACATGCATGGACGTCCCAGATCCTTTGAGCAGGCTGGGGTTGGTTGCCACATCTGCACTTCCTTCCTGCCAGCCCTTAAGCAGCGCTGGCCACAGGAGGTGGCCACTGAACACCAGCCTGCCACCCAGAGACACCTGGTCCTTACTACGGGCAAGCCACAGCACAACGGCACGGCTCGTTCGCACACACGCTTGTGCTCTAGCAACTAGAAAGAAATTGCTCACCAGTTCAGTGCTGACCGTTGAGGGAAGGATGGGGAGCAACGTGCATGGAGTTCCCAGCCCTTCCCTGCATCCCAACCAGCGACTGCCAAGGGACAGCCACAGAACTCCCTCTTCTGGCCACGGTGTGGTGGCTGAGCCTCCCCAAGCACTCTGCTGTCACCTCCCCTGGATCTGTGTCCCACGGAAAGGTTTCTTCCTTGCTTTAAACTGGATGCACTAGGGAAGCAAGTGCACGCCCTTCTGTTTCCATCTATTTCTACCTGATCCTCCTTCAAAAATTCATGAATTGCAGAGAGAGACCACCAAAAAAGAAGCCGCAACCTCCCAGGGAGCCAGCTGCCAGAAAGCCACAACAGTGCTGAACCAAGCCCCCCTTGCAAGCCTGGACATGGATGGGGTGGGATGGGAAGAGTTAAGGAAAACCAGCAGGGTCGTCAACCTGCCGTATCCTCCAGTTGTCCCATGTGAATACAAACAGCCCCTTAGAGCTGTGTCTGAGGGCTGCTCTCCGTCTGCTCTGTGCTATGCCAGGAACCGTTCAGCCCCAGAGGGGTTATGTACTCACCTGTAAGGTGAGGCGGTACCCCAGGAGAGATAGTCGGTGGGTCTCGGAGCTGGGCGAGGTACTATGGGCTGCTCCACAGCGGTCACGTCACCTGAGTAGGATTTGAGCAGAGAGGCATTCTTGCTGGCCAGCATCGCCCTCTCGTTCCGGCGAAACTTAGCTCTCCGGTTCTGGAACCACACCTGGAGTGGGAAGCACAGAGACCCACCAACCATCACAACCAGCTCTGCTGCGGCACTCACTCTTCCACCACACCACCTCTGCCATGCTGGGGCAAGACAGGACTCTGTAAAAGCAGGCTGCTCTGGCATGCCTGTCACTGGAAACTCTAACAACAAGACAATCCTTATGTCTGTGCTGATAAAGCCCTCATAGGAGGAACTGGCTCCATGAGGTCCCCATGGGACCAGGTCTGTCCTGTGCTGTAGGCAGCAAGGCCTGGGAGGGCTGTACAATACGTGGTGTTCCATGGTCTGCTTTGACCTGCAGAAGGTGCAGGCTTGCAAGCTAAGAGCTGAGCAGCTCAAGATAACATGAGCAGCCTGAGCACAGGACATCCAACACCTTGGCCTCGAATGGACCATATGAACATGTCTGACCAGGCAGGTGGCAAGTATGGTGACAGGTCAGTCCTCCTCAAGGCATGGCATGAATACGTGACCCAGAGGCTTGGTGACCCTAGTGTGCCATGGCAGATCTCAAAGATTTCTGCTGCCATACTGGAATGGCCCGATGACCCCCCCCAGGAGAGGTCTGTCTGGATATAAGCCCTGGTGATACCTGAACTCGGGCTTCAGTGAGGTTGACTCTGCGTGCAAGGTCTTCCCGTACAAAGGCATCGGGGTAGTGTGTCCTCTCGAAGACCCTCTCTAATGCCTGGAGCTGGCTGCTGTTGAAGGTAGTCCTGTTCCTTCTCTGCTTTCTCTTCTTCTTTTCTTCTGAGTTCAACTGATCGTCTAGGAGAGACAATTGGAGATGTGAAAGGCTAGAAAGCTAAGAGCCCGCAGCGACGGGGTGAATAACCTCAACAGCTTCAAGATGGATAGGGCTTAGGAAGGGGCTCGCACAACTTCAACACCACACCTTAACCACACTGCATTAGTCCCCATGTAAGAAGGAGGTGGAAAGTGCATTAACCCCAAGCATTTATTTCCCTGCTTAACTGTGTAAGACTGGTACCAGCTCTCTCAAGCTACCCCATGCTTCCTTATCTCTAAACAGAAAAAAAAGAGTCCAAAATGCATCGCCCCATTCCTGATCATCCCAGAAACCTTTTCTGACCATAAAGAATCATGAACCCCTGTTATCTCGACTTCAGACTTTCCAGGAATGCCCTTACTGGGACATAACTCTGGGATGAGCACAAGTTCTGCGCCAGCTCTTACTGACTGTGAGAAGGGGCGCCTGTCTCCGAGTAAGGAAAGCGCAAGGAAGCAGCTATTACTCTGGGCTTGACTACAGCCAAGGTAATGCTCTTCTCTGTATGTAGCTCCACTTGGCTTAAATGAGAGCTGCATTCTCCTATCCTCCCTGCATCCAGACCAAGAGGCGTCAATTCAGGCAGAGATGGGGATTTGTGAACAAAGAGGTGTCAGACAGTGGAAACGAAGCGTGACTGATACGGGCCTGAACAAGGCACAAGCACAAAAGCCAGTTTCACTTGTATGCTTGCAAGCCAAGGACATGGAAACACAGTCAGACTACATGGATAGCATTGCAATTGGGAAGCAAAAACCCAATAAAAGAGAGACTGAGCATCAGTATGTCGGATATCGTTGACTGAAGAACAGTTGTGCACTCACCAACACCCCCCTTGCCTTGCCCAGCGCAGCAAGGTGGTGAGCAACAAATGGTGCATCCCACAGGAGCACGTATTGCATTGTGCCTGGTTTGTACTTACTCCAGCAACAAATCAATACATCCAGATGGAGTCAGGCTTACCACTGCTGGCTGTGCCTACAGTCACCGGAGCAACATTGGTGCTATCGACTATCATCAACTATGAAATGGCTTTTCTTAGCAAATACCTGCTCTGCACCATCTCTCCTTTTTCCAGCGCTGCTGCACATGCCAATGCAGCAGCAGTGATGGAGCTATTGATGCACGGGCACTTGCAGGCACTGGCAAGCAGCGAGCAATGGCTCCAGGGGTTTGAATGCTCTTTATTAGGACAAGCTGGAGGCTGCGACACTGCTTTTGCATACCTGTACCGAAGTACGTTCGCTCATCACCCCAGTCACAGCACAGCAAACACTTCAGTTACGGCGGGAAGCCCCAGTGAAGGACAGGGAGAGCCAGGCACCAGACTGCCGGGGCAGGAGGCCACCACTGCCTCCGTAGAACAGCACCGCGTCCTGACAGCAGGGCTGGTACGCTGTCGCCTTCCACTCCTCCCTCCTCCAGTGCTCCAGTATGTGTGGGGTCCCACCAAAACCACCAAGGCTTCTCATGCAGCCCCAGCCTTCAGTGCTGCCAAGCGCACCGGGCAGAGCCCAGGTGGGCAGCCTCAGCGTGGTCCCACTGTCTTACGTGGAACAACAGTGGTTACACCTGGGAGGATCTGAGCCAATATACGTGCCAGCATGCATTAAAATACATTGATCATTGTACCTATAAAAATGCATGTGCTAGCAAATTATATTTTAAGTTAATCACCGCGCATCTTGGCCCTGATGATGAGTCCACGGGCTTGACCTGCTACATACAGTTGCTGAATATCCCCTCGGCAGTCCTTCCTTTTGCCACATACAAATATGACAGCTCTCCTCATCCCCCTGTTCTCGAGGGGGTATGTAAGGCACCGGGAGAAGCTGACAAGGAAATTAAAGTCTACGGTTGTTGTCCTCACCACCTGTTTGTGTTGCTTTTCACAGCCCATCTGGTAGCAGTTACTGCACCTGAACGCCTTTGGAGCGGGGCCCATCCATTTGGGAACAAAAGGACATTCCTCTGAAATTAAAGCAGGTTTTTCGAATTCCTGCAGGTTTACAGCTCCTCCATCTCCAGCCCTTCCCCAACAGCCTGACAATCCCCAGCAGACTCCTTTCCAGCCTGGGGATTCCTGGGTGCAAAAAGACGTCCTCAGTTTTCTTGTATCTGAGAGGAAGCGTTTGGGGATCACTTTTTAACAAGCCCGTTGAATCGTGAAGCCGAGCTGGGAAGGGACTGGCAGAGGCAGGAACGTGCCTGAAAAACAAACGTGTGCAAGAATCCCAGGGCATTAAAACAATGCTACAGGTGAATCCGTCCTGCTCGGGTGGTGGGAGGCGAAGCAGAGCAGCAGAGGGATGGGGTTTAGCCGCTGCTTGTGCAGCGCACCACACTTGTGTTTCTACCTGCTGGGGGGCGTAGCGCTCTCACAGGGTCCGTCCCTCACAAAGAAGCAGAAGAGTCCTGCACATTCCTCTCCTGACTCATCATCAAAGCCTTCACAGAAAGGGTCGGTGACTTCCCCCGACTCTACTCGCGAGCTCTGGCGTAGTTGCGTTGCCGCGCACTGTGCACCACAGCAAACCGCACAGAACGCGCCCGGGCACCACCATCCCTCGGAACAGCAGCGACACGGCGAGGCCGGCCGCCGTGGAGGCCAACGTCAGCATGGCTGTCCGGCCACTGTCCAAGTTACCCATTCGATGCTGTTTTCTGATCTAAACCCCACCTACATGGACGGGATGAACAAATCAATAAAAGCCTTTGGGACCCCTTGGGAATCCCCTCCAGAGCTTTTAAGCATCAGTTCCTGCCCAGAAGACGACACCCGGCTGGAGGGAGCACAAGCCCAAGGCTGTCTGGCTGTTGCTCAGACCCTGCGTGACAGCTACACATGAGGAAGGGTGAGCACATCACTCTGGGGAGCAAGAAGAAGGGCCAAAGCTTGCAAAACACTGGAGAACAAGAATCCCTCCTGCCAAGCACGTTAACACAACTTGCCTGGTTTCCTCCCAGTGTAAAGCGAGACACCGGTGATTCATGGCTCACCTCGTAATTACGGGACCCAAAAATAGCAAGGCCAAGGAATGGAAAGTCGCAGGCAGTGGCCGTGTTGCAGTGACTCACGGTCGGGTCACGGTTGGCTAATGCACCTCCAGCATCGGCTGGCACGGAGCGGGGACGTGAGTCACCCCCTTTTTCCAGGACATGGCTGGATGCGGGTGTCAACCTGTGACTGGGGGGGTCGGGACACTGAGATCTCCTTTCGCTGCACTTCTGGAACAGCACAGCACAGCTAGATCCGAATGTCTACAGGAGTTACTTGGGTAGCAGGAAAAAAACCAAAACAATAGCTGTATTAGCCCAGAGCGCTGCTGGGTTGATCACTCATTGCGTTTTGCCATGCAGACATGCCATATGTTGATTACAAACCGCTAACGAGGGATTGCAGGCACCTAAACCCCAGATGTCTGCAAATGTCACCTTGCTCACGGCAGTCACCGGCTGCCTTCAGCATGTCAGCAGGGTTGGTTTTTTTTTTTTTTTCTTTCCCTTGCCATTATTTCTTTATCAGGAAACAACGCTGAACACTGAAAAATGGTATTCCTAAACAGTGTTGACAGCACTAGTGACTGCAGTCAGCAGAAACGGAGAGAAGAGGAAAACAGCTCTAAAGCTTTTTAGATGGGTCAGAAGTCCTTCATCAACATTCTTCTAATCAGAAATATTTTATTACAAGCAGCGTTCTCAAAAGCTGAGCTGCTTGCAAATGCGTCCCCCAGAGAGACTGAAATGCACGTTCTCCTCTCAGGAACCCGATGCTGGAAAATCTGGGAATTTCATTTCAAAATCCCAACCTTTCATGTTGGGCTGGGGGATTTTGTTTCCTGTTTCCACATTTGCATTTTCCTGTGTTATTTCTACATTCACCCATGACACGCAAATCCTGCTGTCATACAGAAAACGCACTTCTAGGATGCACCAAAGCATTTTTAATTGCTCCTAAATGATATGAAATGTGCCATTCTTTCTTTCCCTTGCTTATTGTGGAGGCAGATCTGCACCTGAAGACCCTCTGATCTATGCTCCCCACTGCACAGCGGCTGCCCTGGTGCCTGTGACTACCACCGGGCTACCATCGGACGGCTCCTGTTGGGATGCCACGTTGAAAATAAAACGCATTATAAAGCAAAACAGAGTTGAGAACTAAATGCCTACTACATAAAAGTTACAAGGCCAGTGTTTTTTCCACCAATACTTGCGACCGCAACATATTTTGGATTTCCACTTTGCAGGAATGCTTGTGCATACTTGCTTTCATTCCAGGTCAGAACAAAAACTAATTTCCAGATGGGATTGACATTGTGTGGGCAGTTTTGAAAAGTTTCAACCAGTTCTATTAAGTCCAGAAGCAGCTAGTATAGTACATTAATTGGATCTGAATTGAAAGTAAGCAATTGGATTTAATTAAGGGAGGGACAGAGACATTTTACCACAATTATCATATACTGTAAGGCAGGAAAGATTTGTCACATCAGTTACATAAACTGTAAACTGAGAAAGGATTCCAGGAAGAAAATAAGGAATCGCACTATAATCACAGCCTTCAAAATAAGAAGTTACCGCTGAAGTTTGAACACAGATTAAACAAAAAACAAGACAAATTATTTCACAGGGAAAAAGCCATAATCTAGAAAGCAAAACCCTAGCAACTAAAAACTCTTTTAAAATACAAAAAGATTCTGCAAGCCAAAAAAAAAAGAGAAAGTTTTATTTGGAGTGGTGGGGAAAGAAAGGGAAAAGGAGAACAGAAGGGAGAGGAACAGGCTTTTTCATTGGGTTTAAAGTTAAACTTTAAGAAGCTTGAGTAGAAATATTTCCGCGGGTCCCCCTGGCTCCAGGCAGACCCCTTGCCCCAGCATCACCTGTCCAGCCAGTTACAACCCTTTGCAGGCTCTTGTTCCAGTTTTATTCACGCTCTGCTTTGCTTTCGATTCATTATACCCCTCCAAGATATTGCAATTCTTTGGGTGCAGGGCAGCTTTGTCAACTTATATCATAAAAAACAAAAACCAAAACCCAGACCCACAAGGTTTAATCAAAGCTAAAACAAGGCACCAGGAAGGGGAGCAGAAGGCAGGGACGAGGACATACAAAATCCACCTGATGGCAAAGCCCTGCCCCAACCGATCTGAGACGGGTCTCCAGTGGTTTTCCACTTGTGCGGGACGCTGGAGACGAGCCAGCGTGCGGCAGAGCAGGGCAGCCTGCGGGCAGGGGGTCCCATCACCATCACTCGCACAAAGACGGACCGCACCCCACCAAAAAGAGCCAGCAGACACCAAGAGCACTCGATGCCGAGCCCTGCCAGAGCAAGATTCACCCTAAACGACACAATCTCAACACGAAAAGCCACTTTCCAGCCTGAAATCATCACTTAGGCAGAAACGGGGAAAAGCCTCGCACCTCTGTTTTCCCTCGGCTTGTTTTCCGTGCCTTTGACCAGGCTGGATGGCCAGGGCCATTGCTGGTTTTGCTGCTTCCCTCCCCGAGCATCGCCTGGAAGGACGCTGCTCCTCCGCGCAGCAGGAGCCCATCGCCCAGCAGCATCCTTCATCTTTGCCAGACGTGAGCAGAGACACAAGAGAGGCAAGGGGACCTACACAGATAAGATTCCGTGCTCAGGGCTGCCTGAAGTATCTTTCTAAAAGCTCCCAGGAGAGAATGAACTCCAGTTTATACGTATTTCCATGCATAAAAAATATTTTCAAATGGCAATAAGGTTTAACTTCAGGGTACAGAAATGTTACATGGAAAAGCTGTAATTACCCTACACCAGACATCATGAATGTAGGCAATACGGAATGAAGATGACACTTAGAACAAAAATAAATATGTTAAGGCAGGAGATGCCTATTAAGTCACATACTGAAACTAGCCCTGACGAGCAGCGATGCCATGCCCAGCTGTACAGCTGCGCTAACAGCAGGTTTGTATTTATGATTACAGGTCAGACTACGGAGATTTCTGAACTATCATTTTTCTCCCATGACACAACTTCGGCTGCACTTTTTTCCTAACCTTTGCTGTTTATTTGTTTGCTTTTTCTGCACCATCTGTGCACAAGACCTCGAATTATTTCAGTTATACAGAAGGTTCAAGTATCTGAAGTTCCAGTTTTGTTAAGATCACCAGGAACACAGGGGGGAAAAAAAGCAAACAAAGAAACAGATACTATACTTCTTTTAAAAGCTTTTGCTTTTTATTATCTCAGAAACTAATCAGGTTCAATTTTTGCACATAAAAAATAAGCTCTTTTGTGCACAAGCACGGAACTCCAGACAGGCGATACTGAATTTTTCATACAAACCCAAGTTTTAGTATTAAATGGAAGAGCATGGGTATTTTCAGCGTTACCCGTGGGACTACGGCAGATCCTCTCCGAAGCGTCTGCAATGTGGAACCTATCAGGATAATTTTTAGCTGACCGCATACAAACAATTACATATCATTACAGAGCTGTGAATAGCTTTTGCATGGATAGCATGCCTACGGTCTCCCGTTGCATTTGGCTCTGCCTGCCAGAGCCGGGGAACTCACTGAGGTCCTGCACGACCGTGGCTTCACCAGCACTGACAGTGACACCCTCGCTGTCCTCCACCAGGACAGGTGCTGGAGCAGAGGGACCTCCCGCCTGTGCCATCGCCAAAAGGGACATTTCCAGGTGGGTTTCAAGGCACAGGACCAGCCGGTGGCTCTTGCCCACCAGGAATGACATCTTGGGATTGTTGCCTTCCTGGTGGAGAGAGAGTCTGTGGACACCTCTGAGCTCCTAGTTTCTAGCGTGCAAGGTCTTCAGCTGGACTTACAGGGCACTGCAGAGGCACCCCCCGTGCTCTGCTCTGCGCTTTTGTGGGTCTGCAGAGCTGGGGATCAGGTGCCCCTGCGACCCCAACCTGCTCTGCTCCTGACCCACAGACAGAGCAGCACGAGCTCCTTCCTAGCAGCTGAGAGCCCTGTCCTACAACAAATGTAAGACAAAACTCCTTTTCTGGGTGGTTTCAGCTCTGGTGCTCTGCCTCTCATCTGGTGGGAACCTGCAGAGCACATGGGCAGTTATAGCGGCTAAGATGTGCATCCTCCCTAACCACGTCAACATTCCCACTTACTGGAGTTGACAGAAGAAATGATGTTCGGGGAAAAAAAAAAAGTAATCACAACCCAATGGAAATCCAGAGAGTCTCTGTGGAAAGACATGATGTTGAGTGTTAATTACTGGGACAACAATATTTGCGGGGCAAAAGTATACATCCTTCTCTAGAAATCGGTACAAAGCCACTGAAAGTCCCCTTAGATCCCACAGACCAGTCAGCAACAGCTCTGCATTTATATTCGCTAGGGTTTTCCTTCTGGGCATCCTACAGCTCATAAGGCACATGGCTTAGTCCTGCTCTTCTAACAAGCCTTTCTGCCGGGTCTTGGGGTCAGAGTGTTCCCATAATACAATAAGTGCTGTATGGATCTCATAAGCTCCAAGGCACAGTATGTTATGTGTTTGGAATTCCTTGTATGCTTTTATACTTTGTTTTACATATTGTAATTTTTATATGCATTACCACATTGATCCTTGGAAAATTAATTCAAAAAAAATATAATCAAAAGCAAACACATATTTTAAAAGACTGCCAGCGGCAAATCATGTTCTGTGAGACTGCACTTTGTAACTGAGAAAGAGACCAAACCACCAGATCGTGGCAGTGATCCAGCGGGGTGGATTTACCAGGCTTGGGAGGGGACAGGATCCAAGGGGGCTGTAGTCCCCCTCAAGTCCCTCGTTAGGGCAGCCCGATGCCGCAGAAGCATTGGACCCATGACAGAGGGATTGCAGAAATGCAATCACACATCTCCGCCAGCCAACCCCCACCACCATACCCAAAGGTATCGTATCCAAAACAGGTCTGTGATCCCAGCGCAGCATCCAGATGCAATGATGTCCAGCTGCTGGTGCCAGTACGACCAATAGAGCTTCCCTGGAGAGCTGGAGCACCTCAGCCTTCACCGCCTCTTCCTCACTCTTGGCTAAGACCCGGGATCGGTGCATTTGGCAAGGCTGAACATGTGTGAAGTCATGGCTTTGCACGGTCAGGGGTATGGCTTCCAGTGTCCACATCCTCTTACCATCTGCTCCCCTTCCCATGCCATGTATCCTGATGTTTCATCTTAGGAATGGCATTCGTGCAGCCAGGATCAAAGTCCCTAACCGCCACCCTACCTACTGCTCCATCAGTATCTTCTCATTTCCAAAGCCGCCTCTCTACGCTCTTGGTCCCCTCCCTGCCCCAGTTCATCCCAGATAGCATCCTTCTTCGCTCCAGCACCCTTCCTTGTCCTTTCTACAAAGGCTTGAAAAGCCGAGCTGTGTAACGCTGCCTCTAAGGTGCACGTAGGGTACATCCAAACCAGCACAACGGCTGAGACTATTCTTCTGAAGCATCACTGCTGCTCTCAGCCTGACCATGTAACCAGACCTTCCCATGCAGGAGCAGGCTGGTACACCGCGAGTGCCAGTATCCACGTCCACCTGGATACCACCAGCTGCCTCAGAGACAGTGGTCCCTTCCAACCCAAACCATTCTATGACCCCATGATTCCACGATCACGACAATTAGGCAAGGACAGGTTATTAATCTATTTTCCACACTGATATCCCTCTGCAGCGAGCTCCATAGGGTTACACGTTACACAAAAGGCACACAGTATTATTTCCACCTGCATCCCTGTTGAATTTACCTGGTGTCCCCTTTCTCTTTACATACAGAGGTGAGCCACAGACCTACAGCTGGACGTGAACCACAAACAGGTGTCACCTACACCCCAGGTTTCAGGAATCAGTACGCCCTTTGATGCCAAGCTGCTGGGACAAGGATTTAACAACAAAACACAGAACATGTAAGGAAGCCTCCCCCACTGTAGGGACCAAGCATGGGGCAGATTTTGATTCCTTCCATAGGAAGGAGTCCCTAGGAGAGAGCAAAAACGATGCCGGTGCTTGGGCCCGGGGTTAATGGGGAGTACTGGAGCTAGGAGCACAACACAGATAATTCCACAGCTGCTCCAGCCCTTCAGGATAGTACACAGCAGTCTTTCCAAGGTCTCTCCAGCCCTCAGAGTAGCCCCTAAGACCAACATCAATAAAAACCTCTTCCACCCTCTTCTGATGGCCACAGACTCAGAACGTTGAGCCTCCTTGTTAGTACTCACGTAGAAGGATGCATTAGCCAGAACCCACGAAGCGGGGACTCTGCAGTCCCCCTCCCACTGCAACTGAGCTCTGGGTAACACCGCTTTCATTACCTTTTCTCTTGTATTTAAGAGAAGTGGCAAAAATCCTCATGAACTTCAGCTAGAAAAACTTTGTAATGGGGAAAATCAGAGATATTTTTGCAAGAAGCAGATGAGCGTAAAAAAAAAAAAAAAAGAAAGAAAAGGGAAAAAAAAAAAAAAGAAAGAGGTTTTTGCCAAGACAGAAAGGGCTTATTTAGGGGAGATTTTTTTTCATATATACGTTGCAGATGAACCACTTGGCATTTTGGGCCTTTCAGCTGGCTCATTTCCCAATGCTGCGGCAGCCGCAAGAGCCTGCGAACGTTACCCGGCAATCTCCCGCCCGCGCTGGGAAAGACTGACTCAAGCTGACCGGCTTCATGAATGTCTCCGCTTGTTCAGGTCCCTGCGGAGGCCCACCGCACTGAGAAGTGCCATTATTAAACAGCCCCATCCCGACTGGATCTGGAAATTCACTTGGATGTGTTGTTTTGGTACGTGAGACCCGCACGAGCGGACAATGACCGGGGGGATGCGTGCGCCAGCTGGCCCCGCCGGTAGGCAGAAACACGGTTCTCAATGGATATTTCATCTGTTTGTTGTTAAATATCCAGGATCACAAACTGCGTGGCACAGAACGACCGTGCTGGGACCACGGGGCACCACGGGCTGGGAGAAGGGGAAGTACAAATGATGGTGACAACGTGGAAACCAGCTCTCCAAAGGCTGCACCCCCCTTTCATAAGCATCCAAGAATAAATGTGTTTTGACCAAATCAGACCACCACTGCCATTGCCCCTACCAAGCAAACTGGACTGGAGCCGCAGCAGAGCTTCTCTTAGAAATCCAGGTTTTGACCACTAATGCATTTTATGGGCCCCTCTTGATCATGACTGGAAAAATGATGGCATCCAAGATCCAGAAATAACAGACCTTGAGCCCGTCTGTCAGCATCCAGCCCACCTGCCTCTTCCAAGAGCTGAGCATTCTGACTGGGAGTGCGCTCCTCGGATGGGGGGATAAAGGACCTCTACATCCCACATCGCTACGGGACGCAAAGGGGATTAGAGCGTGTGGGGCCATTTCAAAACAACTCTTGCTCCTTCCCAGGTCCATAGTGAAAACCTGCTCTTCTAAGGACAGGGGACAGGGAGGAGGGACAAGGCTGCTGCTGGGCTCCGGGGGAATTTTGCCAGACACAGGGGAATTCCACAAAACAGGAGGCTGGATGGGATGGACCACAGGCTCCGGCGAGTTCCACGCCCCGGCTCTGCGGGATGCGAAGGGCGATCAGGCTCAGACCCACCTCCATCCTTAGTCTCTTCTGGACGGCGAATGCATTTCACATTAGCTAATAAATTGCTACATCTTATGTTTCTTAGCCTGCTGGAATGATGAATATTTTGGAATGTGTTTTGAATGGTTCTCTGCCAGAGTCAAACAATCATCTAGAGATTTTAAATCAAAAGGCTGAAAAATGGAAACCTCTGTATTTCCACAAAGTTCACTGCAGTCTGAAAAGCACAACTCCCAGCAGAAGAGACAGAATAATGATTGTCAGAGCTCCTGCGAATTGGGGCAAACGAGGGATACATTGGAAACTACAATCCCTAATACAGAGTAATCTTTGCCTCCAGGTGATGAATATGTTATAGGATATTAGCTTATTGCTGCCCTTAATCTGGGTGAAACGTCAGATACTCTAACCTGGAGGATCAGGCAATTTAGGGGACCTGTACGGAGACGCAGGTTATCTCAGCCACAAAACACTGCTTTCGGTCTGGTGCAGGGCGAGCAGACAAATGCTGCCATTCTAGCACAATTTAACAGAATTTAAGCCTTTCTAAAGGCTTGAGCTAACAAATTACATCCATTGCCAGACTAGCCACATCCTCACATCCTAACAGAGGAGTATCTCAAAACCAGCAAAAGATTTGATGGCTCACCCAGGGTAGCACAGGTAGAGAAACACGACTAATGCACCCATGCTGTGCCCCGTTGTCCCCCTGCTCCATCCGCCACATCCCGCCAGCTGCGGGAGCCCACATCAGTTCATGTACATCATCAGTCACCAGGCAACGAGGGCTGAGCAAGCTCCACACAAACCCAACGCTCGGATGGAAAGTCTCCATCGATAAAGGAGACCATAAGTGGTCTGGTCTCATCGGAGCAGCCGCAGATGGAGCGGGTCCAAGAAATAAGCTTCTTTCTCCCCCGTGGAGATGGGCTGTCTAGACACATTGGCAAAGCCGTGCTGCCGAGTTTGTAGTGCTGCATCCTTCTAGTATACAGCCTGTCAAACACAGCAAATTCCTGTCCCCTGGCCTGTTAGCATGGGCATTTTTTCAAACTTCCTAGTGTCAGTCATGTCCAGAAATGCCAATTACATTTAATGAGAATTTTTTAAACAGACTTTTTTCCTCCCCCTAGGAAAACATTTGTTTTTTTATCAACCCTCTGGCAAAATAACTTGCTGGTTATTTCATTATGTATATTTTTACTAACAATTAAAGTAAAAATAAGTCAAGTACAAAGTATTTGTAAGCCAAGAAACACTGATAAGTGAATATGAATTGCGATGGAAACTTGAAAAAACCACGTTCTCCAAATAATAAAAAAACCCAATTCAACAAAACCTACGGGAGTTAGGTGACGTTTTGCACTACGAAAACAATGATGTCTGAGAATATTTAGAGAAAACATGCCTAACCCAGGGCCACATTCAACACAGTATGTAAGCGTAGTTTTAAAATCATCCAGATCAATGCCTTCCTGAAATCAGTAAATCACCTTCCACCAGATTCCAGATTACAGGGGTGATCAGTGTGTAGTATACAGATTTCTCCACCATCAGAAGTCCTTAAAACGAGCTAGAGGAACATGTGTCAGGGCTGGTGTAGGTCAAACAGTGTGTGTAAATTCAGTGTCGCCCTGGGGTAACAGCAGACTGATGACCCAACTTCAACAGTTCTCTGCCAGATGTGCATCCCTGGAGCCTGCACCACGCTCCCAGCTCTTGTTGAAGCTGTATTTGGGGGAAGAGCTTTGGGAGATGGCAACAAAACCTGCGAAAAAGCAAAGCTGGGGACAGCAGATAGAGGAGCAGGGTGGGATCTGGCAACCAGGGAAACTCTCTGGCTCCAGCTTTCTCAAGGACTGTGGGCAAGCCAGTCCGCTCCTCTGTGACTCTGTTTCCTCCCCTGCTTCGCCTCCCCGTCTCTTTAGACATCCCACTCTTGGAGGACAGGTTGTGCCACTCTGTCTTAATATATCTAGTAGTTCCGTACTTACAGGGGTGCAGACAAAAAGCAAATCACTTCAAAATAAATCAGAAGCAGGATGCATGCACACTACAATCATGCCATCCGTGCTGTTGAGTTTCACAGAATAAAACACTTTCAGTGTGTGGTGTAAAGGTACACAGCAGCCATTTCATTTCAGCTGCATACGCAAATGCTAGCTGGTGTATTTGTGAGTACTGCAGACCGCATTTCCTAGCCATGGTCAGTGCCAGCAGTGAGGCTCCACATCGATGCTGCCTCTGCTCTTAACTCTTTGCAGAAAAACTGTCAGTTTTGATTCATAAATGAAGGCAGATGGACTTATTTCAGATTAGCGTGCTCCAAAGAAAGGTTTAACAGCACCCCAGCAGCTAATGGGCACCAGCACATCCCTGTGGGCACCTCCCCAGGCTGATGAGGCACACGGCTCCTGAAGCTCAGGCTCGGTTCCCTCTGGGTCAGCCACAGCATCGCCTGCATGGGGCCTCAGGTCGCACCACTGCTGCAGCTCCCCGGCCTCATCAACCTACTGAACCATCATCCTGAGGCCTGGATGTCTGGGTTGATTTAGACAGAAGCGGCCATGGGATGGGCTTTCCACTCTGCTCCACCAACAGCATCCCTTCAGGGGGCTTCTGAAACCACCTCGTCCCTAGGAAAGAAAGCTCAGCTGGTCCTGGCTGCTCACAGAAACCTTGAGAGCCTTCAACTTCACTTTGGAACCTCCTCCAACCTCTCTGGTCACAGGAGCAAGTGTGCAAGTGACTCCCTGTCAGAGGTGGCTTCCTCCCTCCTCCTCCTCTCCCGACATCTCCCAGAAGGGGGTACCAGGGATGGCCACCATGGATCAGGCTGAACGCCCTCTCCTGCCAGCCCCAGGTCCCAGGCACGTGTTGGAAGTGCTGGCAGCAATGCCGAGCTGTGACTGGTGAGCAGCCGTGAGCAGCCAGCCATGAAGCTCCTGGCCACGGGCCACTGCTAGCCCGCATCCCTGCGGGCACAGCCTCCAACCAGCCCTGCATCCCAGCCCACTCGCACCGGCTCTCCAGGCTCCCCCTCAGTCACAGAACTGGAATTCAAATGGAAAGACTGAAATCCCAGCATGGGAATCCAGCGTCCTAATATGCCAACAACTGTACCTGCAGCCTGGGCAGAGCCTGGATTTTCTGAGACAGGTCAGCTGGGAATACCCTTCAATCCTGGGCACGAGGGGCACTATGGAGTGGTGCTGGGTGGACCGAAACATCCCCCACGCAGCTCTTGGAACATGCATATTGCTACGTAAAGACCACTGCCATGCAACGTGGTGTAGCAAAGATCAGAGCACTCAAAAGAGCCCCGAACCACCTCGGAGAGAACTAAAGCAGAACGGTCTGATCCTGAAATAGGTCTTCTTTTTCTTTTAAGCACAGCTCATTAAATGTTTGCTGGAAAAACAGAAAAGCATTTTCCACAGAGAAGAGGACATCCAAGAAAAGCCCTTTCGGACATAAATTGGCGAAAGTCTCCCAAGCATTTATCTTCGGCATAGAATGTGCTCTGTCAGGAGGGCTGTAACTAACAATACGCTGAAAAACATGCCACAGACTTCCACTGTATTTTACTTGGCGCTAAGGGGTTATTCCTCAGCACAAAGTATTTGCAACTGGCATCGGTTAAACGAGAAATTACAACCTTCAAAAGACCTATTTAGCGTCAGCTGCAGAAAGTACGGAATTTGCCATCGGCTTCAATGACAACAGATTATGCCCCACGAAACGCTGCAAACACACTCGGCTATGATGCTCGGTGTGAGCTGCCAGTTCAGCGGGGGGGCTGGGGACCCGGTGCTGCCTGCCCCTTGCCGGGAGGCCGCTGCCGGGGCTGGGGCTGGTGATGCTCCTCTCCCCAGCCCTCCGGCTCACGTGCCTGCCAAGCTCAGCAACAGCGCTTGGGACGAGCCGATTTCTGCAAGGGCCTCGCGGAGCCGACGGGCGGCCAGCAGAGCCAGGCTTGTGCTGGCTCTAGCCAGGCTGCGAAGAACCTCTCAGCCACGCAGCAGCGTCTTGTTCCATTTGGAGCAAGACACCCCAAGCTCGGTAGCCCCACAGCTGATTAGTATTAATGAAGAATAAGAGGGAAGCGTCCCTTTCCTCTGGGCTGGATGTTCAGCTGGGATAGACTGAATTCAACAGCGTGGAGAGGTCAGGAGGGCACGGAGCCCAACAGGTCACCCAGCGCTGCTCCCAACGTGGCCATTTGGGAGCTCCGTCCCCTCCTGCTCCTGCGCAGCTCAGCTGTGTGCCAGGATGAGAGACGGCTGCGCTGCCCCTGTCCTGCAGGATTATTCCCTCCCCCCTTAGCAGAGGAAAGAGCTCTGCCAGCAAACTCCCCAGGCCCTCAAACCTCTTTCCATGCTGGCTTGCCCAGCGCTCCAGAAGAGGAAACCTCAGAGCCAGGAAACCTTCCTGGTGTTTCCCCAGGACGAGCGCCGTGTTCACACGGGCGCGCACGGGGAGCACGTATGCGCAGGCATGGCACAGACCGTCGCTCGGTCGCCGGCGCCGTACACCCAGCCGGCGCGATCTTGAGTTAACCTGGAAAAAGCGACAGAGGCTCTCGGTCCAGAAAGAAGCTCTCACTGGGCGGTGAGAGGGGGCTCTGGAGAGGCCGGCCTGAGCCATGTTTTCCTGCCGCAAAGCCGGAGCCCGCTCAGCTGTAAAGCGCTCCCGTCCCCACGCTCTGCACGAACTTGACTGTTTCATTCCCCAGCCTGAGTCAGAGCCACACGCTACAAAGACAGGGGTTTATTGGGAAAAGACCCTTCCTCTACCTTGCCCTGGCAGCTATTTAACCATCGGCAGAACTCGTGCAGCAACAACAAAAAGGAAAAGGGGGAAAAGGAGGCTTTTTGCACATGGCTGCAGCCCGCGGCAGGCAGCCTGCCCCGTGTTAGCACGCTCTGCTCCAGCCCTTGTGAAACCCAGGCGTCTGCACACGTCTGCAGCCTCTGAGTCAACCCCTGCTCCTGCAAGCCCAGAAATTGTCACTTTACTTGAAATTGTGTCTGTGAGTCTTTGCCGGGCTCGGGGAGAGAGGACCGCTTTGCCTGGGCTTTGCCACCCAGCGTTGTTCACGCACAGCAGGAGCAGCGAACATGGGACCAACCTACGTGTTCACAGACCCTAAGTCAGAGCCTCCGAGAATCGCGCAACTGCCTCCGTAGGAGACTGGCATCAAGACAGGCTCTGCACAGACTGTGCCTCCTCTCGGTGCACCCTCTGCTTTTTTTTAACCTCCAAACTGGACAAGTCTCATCCTTCTGACTTTCACACACTGTCAGAGATGTACTTGTTTTACCCCAGGCTTTCACACGACCCCAGAATCTGGAGCTTAAAAAAAAGAATGAAGAGCCACAGTCCTTCAAGGAGTCACAGCAGTGTGGGTACTGGACTTTGGTCCCACTGTACCAGCGGAGCATATTCGTGCGGGAAGCGACAGTCCTGCCACAAAGGCTTCAGGCACTGTTAGCGAGCCAGGCAAGAGCTGGCGACCTGCTCGTAATGGTCTATCGTTAGCCAGCTGGCCCCGTTTTAAAAGCCGAAGTGTGACAGCTACAGCCATCTGCAGAGCCCTTTGATGCTGAAGCCACTCGCAGCCCAGCGCCGAACTGCAGCCTGAAATGCCCAACTTGAGGCAACAGCACAGGAAAACCTCGGCCATTTCCCGCTCCAGAAGTCAGACAGCATTTTCGACAGGGCACACCCTGGAGCCCTCTCCTAGCTTTTTGTAGGGGGAAAAAAGACCTTTTAAATTTACTCTCCTCTCCACACGGAGACCAAGCCAACATCGTCAAATGATTGTATCAGAATCATGTTTTATTTCCCAACATCTGACGGGAAGCAGCATATCAAACTGCATGTCTTCTGCTGCCGCGGGCTCGTTCCCGAGCGAGCGCCTGCCGAATTCACAGCGGACGCAGGGACTGCTCCCAGCTCTTACTCTGCAGATAGTTTAAGTGCCCCTGATGAATAGAGACACTTCACTGAATCGAAAGCAAGAGGAAGAATAACCCAAGTCTTCACATAAAGTAAACCCAAGTAATATTTTGACCAAGTCTGTTCCCAGCATTAGAAGGATTGCTGCGGCTGGAAATGAAAAGCTCCTTTTAAGCTGGAGAATTCATCCCTGGTGAAGGATGGATGAGTTACTAAAACAAATATTATATGTCATCCTGACTAACAGCACTCTGATCTTCCCTTACACAAACAGGGGAGGCAAAAGCACTCCCGATGACTATCATTTATGCACAGACGACTTCAAGTCCTCTTGCTTGCTGAGCCCAGGCTGTGGTACGACATGCAGGTTTCTCCCACAAGCCTCTTCCGTTGCTCAGGCATTTGTTTTGCAGTCGCTCTGGCAGTTTTATTGGATCTATCACCGAGGCACAGAGGTAATAAAATACTAATATTCTTACCCCTGGGCACAGGCAGTATCTTTCTAGTTACCTGCCAAGCCTATGGCCAAGGTCAAGTGTCCCATCCTTGGCGCCTGCCTTGGGAGACCTGCTGCTGCACGCACCCGGAGCCATGTCCAGAGAGACGAGTCCCCACATCCACCCTAACCCACACGCCTGCCCTGTAGCTCCTCCAGCACTGGCTGAAACCAGCCAGGCTGCCCCAAAACGGCACTGAATTCCTGCAGCTGCCCGGGCAGCTCTGCTGTATCCTCTCCCACCTGGCAGTCCCTGGTACGTGAGCATCAGCCTTTCCAGTTTTCAGGTAGAGCCTGTATCCAATAACTCCCCATGCCTCCGGTTTTCACACAGAAAGGGCTTTGACTTCTCTCAAATCATTAGCGAAAATGAGCCTGGGAAATTTCAAGGCCTGAAATGCAAGCACTTTAAAAAGTTACTACCGATAGTAACCAAAGGGGTAATACCTCCGGTGTTTGCTAGAGCAGAGAGTACATTTGCATGGCAGAGATACTGCTCCCGAGCTATAAGGTCTCCTGCTGTGGGTCTCACCTTTCAACTGTAAAATAAAAAAAAAGTGGGAAAGTTTGTTGGAAAACCCCACTGAAGATTTCTTACCCTCTCTGGGCTTTCCCTCCTCCTTGCTCCCTGTGCCGGCTGAGTTCAAGGCAGGCTGCGTCTTGCCCAGAGCACAGCTTGCCACGTTGGAGCGAAGCGAGTCAAAGACGGGCCTTGGCCCTTTGAAGCAGCCACAACAGAGAGGACATCCTCTCCCCAGGGACACGCTGCACAGGGCCGGCCCAGCCATCGGCAGAGCAAAGCCAACGTGCAACGTGTGGCAGGAGAGAGGCAGCAACAGCGGAGAAGCCGTGGGACAGAGCTCGCACCAGCCTCCCGCGGGAGCCAGGCACCTGGAGAGGAGACTGCACCCTTGGATGTGCTGCTCTGGGCACCAAACCCCTTGGAAGTGCCTTCCGAAAGGGTGGCCCAGCTTCCCCAGCTGGTTTCAACTGGCTTTCCGGAGAAATCACTTACAGCGCATCACGCTCTTCACCTCTGATCCTCCTGGCGATTTTTGAGTCGCTGGCCAATTTTTACCACAATTTGGACAGAAACTGTGAAGATAATTCAACCCTTACAATTTTCTTGAAAACCTGGTGGCTCGGTAAAAGGAGAGGCATTACTAATGCCAGCAGCAGGAGACCAACAGCTGGGCAAGCCCAAGCTCTCACAAGATACCCGAGAACCCAGACCAGAGCACGTCGCTGCTCCGACCAAGCGAAGGGATGTGCCAGCAGAGCGCAGCCCTGATTGCTCCATGGCCATCCCAACCTGGAGGCACACAGCGGCAGGAGCATCACTGCCAGCAGCCACCTCCTTCACATCACAACCCCTTGTCTTCTTCAGTGAGGCCAGAGCTGGAAGAGAGCAGGGCTCAGAGGGGGCAGCCCGAGCCCCAGGTTTCGGTATGGCTGTGCCAGTCTGTTTAACTATTAAACCAGGAGAAAGCAAAGACCGAGATGATGGGGGGTGCAGCACCCACTGCATCCGTGCCCTGCACAGGGAGGGCAAGTCACCCATGCTCCTGCGGGACCCCAACCACTCCACATTGTCCACCCGTGTCTCCCTCCCGTTTCCCGCTGCCACAGACCCTTCTGTGGGCTCGGACCAGTAGATGGCACCAGAATAACAGCAAAGCCCCTCTGTTCTGCCCCCCCAGCATCGCCCCACAGCCTCCGGAATCCTCCCGCAGCATCACCTCACCAACACAACCGGGCACGGCCACTGGCAGCAACTGACGGCTTTCGGCTCTCTACAAGCTTGGTTGGAGCTGATCTCTAATAGGACTTCAAGAAGTTTGAGCAAACAAATTCGGGGGGGGGGAGGGAAGTCAAAGTGCTTTCTTTCCATTTTTGAGGCTTATAAAATCTTCCCCACCCGCCCCAACGTAGATGCTGCTTTTAAATGAAAAACAGAATCAAAGTATTTACTCAAAGCATCTGCTTTCTCCATAATTACTTTATTTTGGAGGAGGTTTCCCCCCTCCAGCTGGAACTGACAGAAATTTCCTGCCTGCTGCAGCTGAACAGAATCTGCATTTCTCAGTGTAGAAGCAATTCACCCCAGAAGTGCCTGGCTACATTTTCAGGTAGGGAGGTGCCCTTCTCTTTGCCCGTTGTGACTGTCAACATTGTTAAAGGGAAGCCCAGGACTACTTCCCAAGCAGCTTCTGCTGTTACCTAATGACATCATCCTTGATGCTGGTGGGTTGAGTATCCTCTCAACTCTCTCAAAACCAGCAACAGGACCAGCTTGGCTCAGGGTGGGCATTTCCCCCAGGAGGTACTTGCCTCTCTCTTCCACACTGGGCATGCAAGAATTCTTCTCCTTACAGAGAAGCCGTCCCAAAGCAGGATTAACAGCCAGGGCACAGCCTGTAGCAAAACCCAGCCACGTCATGGCCAGTTTAGGACCCTACTCGCATCTGTGCCTTGCGGTACCTCCTGACCATGGCAGTGGATAGCCACGTTTTCAGAAGAACCTGGGCGAAGATGATGGTGGTCTCCAGGGATGCTCTCTACAGCCTAGACAGGACTCCCCCAGTCCCTGGCTTGGCTGCAAAGTATGATGAGACATACCCAAGCACTGCACAGTGACACGAAATGCCCCAGAGCCATGGCCACAGCTCTGCCTGAGGGAGGTTTAACGTGCTCATGGAGATGCCAGGATTTTTTCAGAAGCCTGAATCCTGCCTGGAGCCAATCTGGGACAAATTCAGAGACCTCTGACTTTTCACACCCAGATTAAGTTTTGAACATGGTTCAGCCGAGCAAAGTTTTAAAAGGAATTTGATTATTTTGATCTTTCCCCCCATCCCCATTATTAATCATACAGAAGGAAAGTGCAATTCCTCCAAACCAAACCATTTGCCAAACCCTTTCTCGGCACATTTTTTACTTAATGTCCCTTCTAGGAACAAAGCACATTTGGAAACCTCTGCGCCTCCATCCTTCTTGGCCAACAGTGTATTCATGAGCATGTGGCCGCAAGCACAGAGCATCGGTGCTGGGAAATACCCAGCCTGGCGGGGTGGTGAAAGGCTCCCATCCCCGCTGGCTCGGCGGCACAGCAGAGGACCAGCCAGGAGGGTTCCGTGCTATGTATATTCCCCAGGGAGCAGCCTTTCCGCAGCCCCCTGGCCACTCCTGGTTCAGCGGGCTCCTTCCCAGCTGGTGACAAGTGAACACAAAATGGAGTGGTGGACGCAGGTGGTGAATGATGGCTCCGATCATCATGGCCCTGCAGACCCTTCTGCTTCCTTTCCCTGGAGCCAGCCCTGCTATCCCTGACCTTCCCAGGGAGCCCACCCTACCAGTTCAGAGCCCCTTTGTCCCGCAAGTATGCCGAGCATGATTATCCCTCTCCCCACCACTGATGAGGTTTGCAGCTCTCCCTGTCTTCCTCGTATCACCCAAAGCCAAGAGGGTTGTGACTGCAGGAGACACCATTCACACGGACTCTCAACCTGGCCAGAAATACCAGAAATCTCATGCAACAGCCTGTTTTCTTCAGAGCCACAGTGAACTCGGAAGAGGTCCCGGAATACAAGAGCAAGTTGGGCTGTTTCAGTGTCTGACATCCACCCTTTGCAGCTCTGCGGAGCCTTTCCTATCTCTGCTATTCCTAACAGCAGGATTTTGAAGAGAGGATTGTCCTATAAACGAGCATGGCAGCTGGTTCACATAAGGGCCTGAGTTACAATGAGAGATGAGGACACTGCTTTTCTTTTGTGTTTCTCACTATGTTTTGGTTCAAACCTGTAAACAGACTCGCACCAAGTGGATCTGCATTCTCCATCTGGTCCTGTGATCCAATTTCCTGGCAGGAATATTCCTGACATCGAATGGCAGAGGAATGCTGCAGCGCGTCCATCCGTCCGTCCCACGGCCAGAGCCCAGCTCGTCAGTTTGCCGGTTTCTGTGCAAGACGCAGCCACAGCGTTTCACCCAGTTACCCCGCCAGTGAGACCAATAACTCACAGCTGACAAAAGCAGCTCTTTCAAAAGGGCTTCCAGACATTCATGGATGGAGAAGCCAATGCTCTCCTCCAGAGTTATTTCTAGAGATTACATAGCATCTCACAGTTAAAAAATGCATGGTTTTTACCTCCTTTGAATGCACGTCTGGCTCTTGCTCCCAGCCACTGGCTCTCATTTTACCTTTCTCTGACAGATTAAAGAGGTGATGGCGGGGGGAGACCTCTTTCTAGAGAGTCACGGCAATGGGGATTCACATCCATCATTGCAAGTGTCTGGAAGGACTCTCAGCACTGCATGGCCCGAGAAGGACAGCGATAAGTCACACGAGCAAAAGCGCTCCCAGTTGGGGACTGGGGAAGCACAGCTGAGAGCAAAGCCCTCCCGAGGATGCCTGGAGAGCAGCACCGTGGGTGCAGCGAGAGGGGCCAGGGAATGGAGAGCCTGGCACCACCACCGGTGAGAAAATCAGGATTCGGCACTCAGCTCTGCACAGGGTGCTTCGACCCTCCGAGAACAAGGCACCTTCTTCACGTGCTCACTGTAACCTCCTCCAGATGTGGATTAACTCTGGCCAGAGGAGCACACAGCACTCGCAAAGGCAGACACGAACCTGCCCAGGCTGGTGAAGGGCAGCTGTCCAGGGCGGTTTTCTTGCTAATCTCATACTAGTTTGTCTTTTCCATCACACCACCTATCTCCAGCCCACAATGACCAAGCCAAAAGGCACATCTAGAAAATCTGCTGCCTGGTTTCCCAGCAGTGGGTCAGCCCCAGTGACCATGTCCCTTCCCCATCCGCATGCTTTCCCTCAGCTGGATGGTCCCTCCTGCTCCACAGGCATCCCAGTCGAATACAGCACAACCACCTGCTTCGAAAGCAGGGGAAAGTTGGAGGCAGCACCATTGTGCTGGCCAGGACAGACGAAACGCGGAGTTATGCACACAGGCACATTCCCACTAAAGTCATGCAGCCACTGAAACCTGGGGGACAGACTCCCTTCCCAAGACAGCACGAGCTCTACACTGTTTATTCCTTCACATTTTTTTTGTTTCCACCAGATCTGTGCTTGGGGTCTCCACAGCATCCTCACACCACCTCTTCCAGTGTTTCCCTGTCCTCACTACACATGGGAGTATTTCCCTACCGCCCCACTTTCTCCCTTGCTGCAACAGAAGTAGGTGGGCTCAGAGATCAGTTTATGCCCTCCTCTTCTTCAGCTTAAGCACCTCTTCTTTCCTCCTAAACTGGATGCTGGAGCTCTCCTTGCTGCTTTTCCTCTTTGGACTTTTTCCGACCCAGTTCACATCTTCCTCGACATGCAGTTTGCCCAAACGGAGCCCACCTGGAGCCCTCTCCACAGCTGGGCACAATGAGAGGATGCTCCACAAACGAGGCAGAACTACGGGAGATGCTGGGGGTGAAAAACATCTGTCTCTCCTCATAAAGATGCGGTGTTTTGCATTGAGCAGGAGAAACTGGTTCAAGGCCAGGCGAGCAGATTCGCAAGGGCACGGAGCCACAGTGCTCCAGTGTAGGCTCCTTACCCAAAATCCATCCCCCTTTATGGACAGCAGGTTGGCACCAGTGGCTCCTGTGCCACCCTCCTGTACAAGGCACCGTGCAGAAACGCACCAGGCTGTGACGTGGAGATCTGCTCTGTCAGCTCATCAGAGGAGCAAGAGCAGCCACTTCCCCCAGCAAACCCAGTCTCCCCACTGGGAATCACTGGTGGAGACAAGACGGATCCGTCTCATCGGATGCCCGTGACCAGACCTCGCACAGCACGTCCCGTGGGGGACCAGCTCTCCCGCAGCTGGAGGGCTTGGCCGGTGGCAGGGCATTCAGAGGAAGGGTTCGCACCAAAATAGGTCATTAGCAAGCGACGTGGGGTTCTTCATTCTTCTCTGGGCCCCTCATTTTCCTAACGGGAATGCCTCAGAAAACCCAGTGGGGGGGAGGAGGAATTTACAGTTCCCTTCCAAAAACCAGTCTTTGTTTGTTTGATCATTTTTTCAAATGATCGAGTAACTTGTGAATACATTTTCTGATGATTCCCACATCCTCCCAGCTGGAGAACGGTTCATGAACAGACTCCAAACTCTGTAAATGAGCTTGTTAGTCATAAGTCTTCAAACAGGCTTGATAAACAACTTTCAGCCTGCAGGATATTCATCAACCATTCCGTCTGCCTGGTCTCCTGACACTAATTTATTATTTCCAATGAGAAATCTCTCTTCTAAATCACAGGTGATTGTTTCTTTTTACTGATTAGCTGATTTTATTATTATTTTTTTTAAACGAGAAACAATGAAAAATCGCAAACAAGCAACGTGTCGCAAGCACTTATTCCTGAGCAGTTCCCCTGGTTTCCATGAGCCATATCAGCAGTTGTCCAAATGAAACAAACCGTAAGTAAAGATCTTTTTGGCCAAACCTTCAAGACCAGGCTATAGCCAAGAAAAAGAGCGCGACTGTCCCAGCCAGCCGCTGGGAATTTCACTGGCTGTCGCCAAACGCTCCAGGGACCTTCCACCTGACTGACACGTGCTGCTCTTTACATCCTTCGGGTTTGTGAAGAGCTCCAGCCATCTCAAGATGTTCAGGAGATCCAAGTCCACATGCAAAACTCTGCCACCAAAAACTGTTTCACCCCATGGAAGGGTTCACGCAGCAAACACAACTTGCCCCAAGGGCAGGGGATGCACTCAGGTGCACCTGAGCAGAAGGTGGCTTTCCTGCAGGAACAAACTTGCTGGAAGTTGCTCCAGTTCATGGAAGGGGATCTCCTCAATGCTAATCAGTTAATTAACACGGGAGGTGGTCGATTCCAGGGAGAGAGTCAGAAGAAATAGCGATTTGCTGGGGGCGGAAAAATCTTCCCTCATTGCTGTTCAAGCCAAGCTCTTACACAACACACATCCAGCAGGTTTCAAAGCCCCTAACGAGGGGCCAGGATTGTAACGAGTTACATGGGTAGGAAAACTGAGGCATGGCAAGGTGAACTTGGTCAAGTTATGGCAGCAAGTATGCAGAAAAAAAAAGACCTCAAGACTCTGTGGCCAAGGCACAAAGGTGTTTTGGAGTAATAAAAGACAGGCTGGGAATCTTACTGAGCCACGTCACCTGATGTTTGGAGGAAAAAAAGCCCTACTATTTCAATTCAGATTTTGGGTGCACACCTTTTCCGGGTAGGCTGCTCCCAGCACCAGCAAACGCTGCTGCCCATGAACCCTGCCCGGCGGTACCGCCAAGCACAGCGACCCTGCACTGCCTGGGGAACACATGGGGCAGACAAATGCCCTCCCCAGCAGGCTGCATAAAATCCAGACCCGCGTTTCCACCACCACCTTGGCTCCCCCATCGCTGATCCATGGAGAGGTACAGACTCCCATCAGCACGTAGAGTGAAGGCAGCAGGATGCAGAGCTTGGCTCTGGACCGGTCTTGAAAGCTTCTTCGCCCTCTCTCTCTGCGATATCACCAATACATTTGCTCTGACAACCTCAAGCACTCAAGACCGGACAAGCTGTGCTACCAGCTCGTGTCTAGAGAGAGCCTTCCCAGTGCCAAATGGGAGGACACATGCTCAGGAAAGAGACACAGACTTGTCACCAGATTTCTCCAGCACTGTCAGCACAGGAGTCATCCATCCCAAGCAGGAACTCGGTGCTGGATTCCCAAACCTCTGTTCTGTACCTTCCATCCAGGGGGAAATGCGACCCTGCGCAGGATGCAGAAGGATAACAGGTATGAAGTGTTACCAGCATTCCAGGCCACGGGGTGGGGAGAGAGCTCTGTAAAGCTTTATGGGAAACCAGCCCAGACTTCACGGGGACAGGAGCTGCCTGCAGAGCCACCAGCAAGGGCAGCCCTTTCTGCAGCACCAGGCCCAGAGCATTAACACTCTCTTTTCACTGTTATGGCTCAGGCACTTTTCCCTATTAAAGTCCAATCCATCCCCGCAGAGCCCTGACTCTGCTGAGCTGACGCAGAGAAGTGATGGCTCTTTGAAAGCTGCAAGTGTGATTTTTCTTTTTTTCTTTTCTTTTTTTTTTTTCCAAACGTGGGTCGCACTAGCAACGCTTCCAAAAAAGAAGATGATTTCCAGAAGCGCTGAGCAGGTCTTCACGGCTTTGCCAGCACACCGGCTGCAGCTCAGCCCAACTCACCCACCACTCCTGCTGCGGCCACAAACACAACCGAGAGCAAACAGCAGGCTGCTAAAGGTTCCGATGGGTTCAAAACCCACCCAACCTTGGCTGGCCCAGCACCTACACTGGCTACAAGAGAGGGCTGGAAGCTACTCAGATGCTGCCTTCTGCTGCCACCCACCCTGCTCCATCACCTCCAGGCACTCCGCTTTGTTCCCAGTGCCCCTGGGACTGCTGGTCCCCTTCAGAGCTGGATGCCATTCTCCTTCTCCAAGCCTGCCCACTCAGCAGCTGCTGCTGGCAGTTCTGTCCTGCCCCAGATGCACAGGGCCATGGATAGCTCTGCCTTTACGTTGGTCAAGGAAGCCACAGGAGAAGTTCATCCGCTGGTGGGCTCAGAGCAGGAAGCAATGTCCCCAGGCCCCTGATGAATTCCAGCGCTCGGTGCAAAAGCAGTTTTGTTGCCTTAGCAGCTCATCAAGACGTGGAGAGGGTCCCAGCCAGACACTGAGTGGCTCTTTGGATGTTTGCCCTGCCCAGCAGTCTTGCTGACTGGCTGGAGTTTCTCCTGTAGGAAAATTTCCCTAGCCAGAAATGGGGGAAAATTTGGGTGGAATATGAACTGGATGCTGTAATAGGATGTAGTGACTTGTTAAAAGCACAGCTGGCTCCCCTCACCTCTCTTCTAACCTTCCCTTCCAGGAACACAAGGCACCAGGACGTCCCGGGCTGCCACCCCAAGGCAAATGTTCACTTCATATGGGCACGGCACATCCAGACTGTCTGAGACGGTGCTTTAAATACTGGTGTAACCTTTTCTCGGCCTCTGGAGGTGAGAGAGGAGCCCAGAAAGCTATGTCAGCTGAAACAGATGCTCACTGGCTTGCTCATCAGGCCTCTCTTCCCAGCCTCATCCTTGCACATGCCAGGCTTTCCATTGCAGGAGGTGGCCCTCAACCCTCAGCTTCAGCACCACTGCTCTCTTCCCAACCAGCATCCTCCAGATGTTCTCACTCAAAAGAAACTTCGCTCAGAATTATGCCACCATAGCCCCAGCAGACATGCAGCGCACCTCTGCTGAGCTCCCATCCCATCATCCAAGGCTACGTGACAGAGACCAGTGGGCTCCAACAGAAAGAGGAGAAGAACTGGCAGGTGAGGTACATACCACACATGTACAGATCAATGCAGGAATGACAAACATGAGTCAAGCCAGAAAATCTAGGAGTAAGAACTGCAGGATTGCCCTGGAGGACCTTTAGACCCCTGACTGTAAGAGTGCTGCAGTCACAACACAGGGTGACAAAGGACAAACCCCTACAGACCCGTGCCACAGGGCTGGTGGCACTCGTGTCCATGCATCTGTGAGCTTCTACTGACACAGCCTGTAATGCAGAGTCTCCACAGAGATTCTCCAGTGGCTAGTAAGAGACTGATTTTATGCTGCATCTCCCCCTCAGAGGAAGGTACTGCTAGCATCCTTCTCCACACCTCCAGAAAACCTGCTGGGACTTCACACCCCTCTGAGCTGTCTTCTCTCCCACCAGAGTAGCCACTGGGGTCAGAAGATATTTCTCACGTGCAGCGACTACGCAGCAGATTATTCTTGGGGGAACTAGTCTAAAAACCTACGCTCTGCGCTCCACCACCCGGGCACAAGTTGAAACTTTTCTGTGCCCTGCATGTAAAGCCGCAAGGACAGTTCAAACAAAATCAGATCCCAGCCCTGGACAACAGCCCCTCCAGCCAGGCTGTGGTCATTCTCACTTCACATCTCCATAATCGGCCCCAAAACCCAAGCCTCCTTTATGAAAGCCGAGTAGGGTGGGGAACCAGCAATGCAGTGATTCATCCTCCCCAGAAACAGAGGCCCAAGTCTGGAATATTGTGACACTCGGTAAATACTCGTGATGTACTTCATTATGCAACGGAGGCCCAGCAGGAACACAGCTCCCTCAGGGCTACTTAATATGGGTTTCAAAAACGATTAAATATATCATAAACAACTTGCAACCAGGAATAAACACCTATAATCCCAGTCAAGCCATTCTGGTGATGTCAAAAACCATGGAAGTGAACTTGGTTACCAAAGTGAAAAGGAAAAAAAAAAAAAAGAATATATCCTCAAAGGAATTACGGTCCTGTAATTCTGTGTCTGCCTTGTCAAACACGCAACTCTCCCAGCCCCTCCTGCTTAAACTCTGCCCATGCTCCTGCTCTTTCTTTGCAGGCTTCCTAACGTCACGTATTTTGACGCACATCACACCTCTGCTGAAAAGCAAAAGATGGTGCCCCCGAATACAGGCAGGAACCGTTTCATGCCCGCGCAGAAATATTCCACCAGCCTGAAAAAAAAAAAGATTTTGCATGACTCAAGGCTGCTGGTCAAGTCCTTAAATGCTAGTACTCATCAATTGGCATACGTATAAGCCCTCCGTCGAATTGCATGCCATGAGCCTTGTAAGTAAGGATTGCACAAATTAACCCTGAGATAATATTTTCCCATGCGATCACTGCTTTATACATCATCAAAAAGATGGAAAATAGACTGGCTGGTAGTGGAAACTCGCTGCAGATGACAGAAAGCTGATGTTCATTAAAAGTGTTCTAGCAGTTTAGACCAAACCTTTAAGTTTTACGAGATATTTCAAAATCTAATTTTCATGGAAATGTTTTCATTACATTAAGGGGGATGGGGAGTAAAAACCTTCAGCAAAATCTTTTTCAAATTAAAAAGTTGGAAGCTTTGTGTGGATGGATTGAAAACACAAATACCATCAGCAAATTATGAGACCATGAGAACCAGGAAGCAAAACTGATTATGATCAAAAAAGTGAAATTCACAAACAAATAAAAGTCTAGTTTCGCCCGTCAAAAGGAGGGCGGCATGGCCAGCACTCGCAAACTGAGTCGGCTCCCTCCTCCAAATTCACATGGCTCTTTTTTGCTTTGTTAATAACAGTACGTTGTTCATTTTTTGTTGGCTTTTTGGTGCCTTTCTTTTTCTTTTTTTTAAAACTCCAGGTTTGTGACAGAGTCACTTTTCCACCTTTTGTCTACATTCAGCAGCTCTAGAAATTCGTGTGAAAAACACAAAATGTTTTTCCACTTCAAACTGTAGGATACAGGGATGCAAGGAAAATATCCAACACTGTGAGCTACTTGCCGGAATAACTATGCACCAGCCAGCCTGAGAGTGAAATTAAATAGATACGCCCAAGGAAGATAAAGGGAAAGAGGTTACATTTCTAACTGCTCTATGTTAGTTATCTGTTACTCAGCCTTTACTCAAGCGAACACTGTTCACTCTTTCCTGCAAGCAGCCTCTAGGATACGCGCGGTACAACCGACACACATACAGATTACTCCCGCAAGAAAAACCAAGCTGTTGTATTATTCACGCAGATAACACAAACAACAAGTGCCTTAAAAATACTACTGATCTGACCCTCGATTTTTCCACATCTGTTGCTGGAAGAGGAGGATTGCTTCTGGAAAGCCTTTCTGGGTAGCACCTGGTAAGGATGCTCAGCGCTGCCCACTCACCCCTGTGTAACCTGTGGACATCAGCAGCCAGCTGCTTCCTGCAGGCTCTCCCTTTGTCCATCAGCTGTGCAGGATGAGAGAGAAAGAAAATAGCTGCTAGATTTAATCAATTTACCCTGCATTTTTGCCCCCCTCTTGCTATTCTTTGTACATCCCCGTCTACAGTCTCAGCATCTTCTGGGAATAAGTGCTGTGTTTTACTAACAAAAGAGCCACTTAGTACTTCAAGATGAAGCAGAGATTTGCAAAGAAAACCTTCCAGCTGTCCCTGGGCTTCCTCTCCCGTTCACCCTTCACGCAACCCAGCAGCCCACCAAAATCACTTTTCACATTTCCAAGCAGTGGCAGAGCTTTTCCACCTCTTTTTAAGGTTTTTTTTTGGTGTGTGTGTGAAGGGTGGGGAGGCACAACACCGCAGACAACCTCAGGATCAGCAAAAAGAAGAGAAACAATTCAATATATACATACACCCTTTCGCTCCTGCCGCAACCTCACTTGTGCTGATTAAAAAGAGGCAATTAAGCATAAAGAACAGCCATGTGAGAGCAGAGCAGAGGTCCTTCAGCTCAGGATCCTGTCTCGGACTGCCAGCAAGGACGGAATCAGAGGGCAGAAGCCCCGGTAGCAGTGGAGCGATCTCTGCCCCAGCTCATCTCTGCGAGTCCCGGCTCCCCGAGCCGGACGCCGCCACCGCCGCAGCGAAGAGCCATCCTCAGTCCTCCCTGAATTTGACTTGTCCTTCCCTGAAATCGTTTCTATTTCTGATCTTTGCAAAATCCTGCGGCCACAAGGTCCATCACCAAACCAATTGCCAGCTGAAAAAGCCCTTCCTCGTGCTCTCAACCCCCTGCCTGAGAAGAGGGGGCTGAAGCCAGCACAGATGCTCTGCTTGACCCAGCCTGAGCGAAGAAACTCACCTCTGCCCGGCCGCCCCGGCAGGGTTGCTGCTTCCTTGGGAAGGAGCAGCATTGCGGAGGGGTCACAACGCCCGCCGAGACAGCAGAATTCGTGGGGGCTGCAGACAGCCTGTGTCCCAGCCTTAATCGCGAACCAGCCCCGACAGCTCGATGTAATCTTGCCAGCCTGGGAGAGAAGCACAGCCCCCACACTGCCATCTCTTTTAAACTGAAGAGAAACTGAAGGAGAGTAGTAAGTCCAATTCGCAGAACTTGTGCAGGTACTGGACCAAAGCGGGGTTTATTCATTCCTCACAAAACAAATCTGAGCATAACAATTTTTGTTTTGCTGCTCATGCTTCCTCTGCATCAATTTATGAGCCATCAACAGCAAGGCACAAACAAACCAAACAAGAAAAGCAGAAGACAAAAACGCCATCTTACACTTCCCTCCAACCCCCCGCCAAAAAAAACAAAAAAAAAGAAAAAAAGGGAAAAACCCCAAAGCTAATAGCTTACCAGCTCTGGATTTGGAGAATTAACCCTGCTCAGAGCCACAAGCTCTGGGAATCCCACAGGCCACTAACAGGTTTCTGCCACCCCCAAAGGGCACAGGAGCAATAGAGGCAGATTGCCTTCAGTGGGAAGCTCACGGGGTCCCCTCTGATGAGCTGGGACCCACATTTTCATCCCAGTTTTAGCCCGAGTTAGCAAAAGCCCTGCTACCAAAGCATGAGTTGGTTGTATCTTAACAGGTGGTTTTGCAATGAAGAGGAACTCAAGATTGCAAAGCCTTCCTGGCTAAGCGGCAGAGGCAGGGAGGTTTGCTGTGAATTGTATCAGCTTTTAGGATTTGGTTTTCCGTGCTACAAGTTGAGTTAAAGTCAATGAGAGTGACAGCTTCACAGCACCACTGAAATACACTGACAGTTTTCCCTGTAAGTATTATAATCACAGATACTCCCAGGGATGTTGGTTTTTTTTCTTTTTAATAAGAGAAACATTTTCTCCTGAACCTTTTTCAAATGAGTTAGTGGTGAAATAGTTCCTTCAAGCATCCAAATAAAACCTTTTGTCATTTCAGTGTCAAAACTTTTCCCCTTAATTTTGAATTACAAAAACAGTGCCAATAACTTGGCTTCTCACTTCAGCTTGGGATAGAAATCAGTGACAGACTAGCTGACTCTTCCCGGTTGGAAGAACGTTTTTAGTATTCTTGAGACATTCCGCAATTTCTCCAAACAACTTTTACCTTCTCTCCCTTAGTAACATGGAGAATAACCGAGCTCTGTGTTAGCTTTTCCACTGAACCAGCTCTCATTTTTCACCGAGAAAAGCTCATACCTCTGTTGCACTGCCTAGCTCCAGCACAGTCCTCTTCCTGCATGGACTACGAAACACTTCACAAAACACATGCAATAGGTAGGGAAACTGAGGCACAGAGACTCATGGGATCTGCTAAAAGCACCAGTGAAACAGCCAGAAAGCACAGATGACAGCTCTGCCCCATATACCAAGGAGAATTTATCCCCATTTGTTTTGTTTGGGGTTCTTGGTTTGTTGGTTGGTTTTTTTGCGTGTGCTTACTTTAGAATACTTTTAAAACTTTCTAATCCACTGCAACGGCATTAAAACTTCTACAGCATTCAGAGAACCTCTAAATTATTTGAAGCTGTAGTTTGGCCCCTGCTTGGCAATGCTGGCTGGGAAACACACCCTCGGACTGGGAGTTCTGGTCCTTTTCATGCTTTGCGAGCAGGGTGGCTATCGGGCAAACACAGCTCCTCTTTTCCAGGCTGACCAAGCTAGCTCCGGAGAGCTGGGCAGCTGGCAAGGGGCAACATCAGGAGTAAATCGGCTCCATGTAAAAGACAATAAACGAAACTGGGGAGGTAGGTAGAAGGGAAACAAACAAACAAACAAACAAACAAAAAAAAAAAAAGAAAAGCTTTCTGCGTAACTTGTTGGTTAGTATTCTCGGGGACCCTCCGGCCGCAGCATTGAGGCACAGGGAGCTGAATGGGGGGGAGCAGCAATCACAGCCTTCCCCGCTAAAATAGACACTTTTCGAGGCAGAAATTGCATTTTTCCAGATCCCGGGAGGGGAAGTGTAGCGAAGCGCTGTCGGAGCGGCGCTCGCCCCGTCCCGGCCGCAATGAAGCCGCCCGGGACTGTCCCTCCCCGCCTGGCCAAAGCGTTTTGCCGGGGGGAAGCCCGGGGATCCCACGGGCGGTGGTGCAAGAAGTGGCTGCTTTTTGGAAGGCCCCCCCCCCCCGCGCCCCATTCCCCAGCCCGGTTTCCTTCGGGATACCGAGAAAGCCCCGTCGGATGCGCGGGGAAAAAAAAAAAAAAAGTGTTGGAAGCGGGAACGAAAATTGCTTTGCAATTTTCGTTCGCTTTTCGTTTTTCTTTTCGCCGGCAACCGCAGGGCACCCCCTCGGCCCGGGATTGCGGGGGGGGCTCCGTCGGAAGCGGGTCCGTGTCCGCAGCCGTGGCCCCTGCCCGCCCCACGGGAGACACGGCGGGGGGCGACCACAGCCTGCCCTTACCCACAACGAAAATCGCGGGCAGCTCCTGCGGCCGGGGCTATTTTTTTTTTCTTTTTAAAACAACCAGAAAGCAGAGGGAGGGTACGGGGCGGGGGGTGCTGGCCCTGCACACCCGCCTCAGCCCGCTCCGCCGCGGTTCGCCCTGTCTGACAGCGCTGCTCTTGGAAAAGCGCAAGCGGCGCTCGGAAAACGCCGCGCAACGAGCCGGCGCCTATCCCCGCAGCCGCGGGGCTGCTGTTTATCGGCTACTTGCGTTCCGCAGCGAGGACCCGCTAGGACGGGCAGGACAGAGGCAGCTCCGCGCCCTGCCCTGCCCGCCGGGCCTGGATCTGGCCCGCACCGGGAGAACCGGCGGTCGGGGAAGCTCCGTACCGGCACTCGGCGGCTCAACTTTGGAGTCGCGTACGCGCCCTCGGGCTGTTTGCGAAAACGGTGCTCCGGGGCGGGTCGTCGGACACTCGTCCCGTTCCCATCCAAACCCCCGAGCAGCTTCCCGGTGTCCCGCAAAACACGGCGCCGGTCCCAGCTCCGACGGGCCGGAGGGACGGGCGGCCGGAGGGCGGCTCAGCTCCGCCGCGCCCCGTCCAGCCAAGCC
>JAVJGI010000032.1:8491841-8526293 GCA_035590275.1 Ibycter americanus | reverse complement strand
CCCGCCGCTACACCCCCCCCCCGCCCCGGGCCGGGGGTGGGCAGCGCCGGCCCCGCCGCGCTCATTAGCCCCTCCGGGGGGAGCGGGGAGCCCCCGGTTCGGGGGGGAGCGGGGCGCGAAGGGGGGTGGGGGGTCCCCCCCTTTCGTCACCCGGAGCTGCACCTGGAGGGGAGGCGGGGGGCGGCCCGGGGGAGGGCACCCGGGGCAGGGGAGAGGAGCGGGAGGAGAGAAATAGCGAAGTGAGAAATGCAGATGAAAAGGCGACAAAGGGAAATGGAAAAGAGAGCGCGAACGGGAGAGGAGAAAGGAAGAAGAAATACAGTGAAAAGAGGAAGAAAAAGCGCAACAGAGAACTGAGAAGACGGGCCAAAAGGAGAGCGAGAGAGCAGAAGAGAAAGGGGCAGGGGAGGGAAGGCCAGAAAGAGAAACAGCAAAGAGAAAAGGCAGGAGGAGCAGGCACCCAGAGCTCCTCAGGCCAGCAAAGAGGTCCCAGCAGCTTGGCCGGGCCCGGCCGGCCCCCCCGGCCGAGGGCAGGTGGGGGTGCAGGGAGGTACCCCCGCACCCTGGCCGCAGAAGAGCCCCCAGGGCAGCAGGGCTGGTGGCCAAGGGCAGGGTCCTGCGGGCCAGGAATAGCCGCTGCTTCCCGGTGGCTGGAGCCTGGGCTCCAAGCTGCCACAGCCAGCCCAGAATTTCCATCCCCCCTGATCTGGGGAAAGAACATTTGATGCCATCAAAGGGCTCCAGATTGAAAACAGATGTGCTTCCCCGAGCCTCTCCATGCATTTAATTAAGGCACAGGCATGGAGGAGACATTTTCATCATTAGTTTGCTTTCAGGCCCCCCCCCTGGTCCCGGTTTACCCTTTGCAGTCTCAAAGACCCAAATGAGCATGGCCAGGCTGCGGGGCTCTGCTGTCCCTGGCTTGGGGGCGAGCAAAGCTGGTGGCCACAGGCAAGAAAGGCCAGAAAAAGCACTGGGGCAAGGTTGCGCGTGTGCGCAGAGATGTGTGGGTGTATATACACCCAAAACACCACGTGTGCATCCATGTATGTGCTGGTGTGGCCCTTTTTCGGCATGTGAGGGAACGTTTGTGTGCGATGTCCTGCGCTACGTGCCCACATGTTGGATGGGGAAGGAACTGTGCCTACACGCGGGTGTGCGAGGCTGTGTCTGGCTGGCTTCTGCATGCCAGCAACTTGTACCCTGGCTCTCAGGGTCTCCAGGTTTAGGCACAGCAGGGTGGGTGGGTGTACGCACTTCCATGCTCTGAAGAATGGTTATCTGTACACACCCTTCTGAGCTGCCCAGTGCATGAAATGCCCTTTTCTATGCCTTTCCCAGGTATTTGGCTGCCTTTGGTCTTGGTGAGTTGGGTTTTACCCTCTTTCTGCATGTTCTCCTTCAAATAGATGTTGGAACTGACCTGGCTTTTCTCAGTCCCAGCCATAAGCACCCCTCTCTACTAGCAGTAGGGTCTGCTCTTAGCTCCAGGCAACCTCTGCCGTGGGGGCGACAGCAGAAGCTGCAGAAACAACAAGAGTTCTCTGTGCCACCTTCACCAATATCCTCACTGATACCCCTGGTAAAAACTATTTCTCCTTAGATCTCCCCATGTCTAAGGGCATCCTTCAGACATCCCTCCCTCCCAGCCTTGGGGTTTGGGAATGCAGCCCAATACCAGCAGATGCCCTGGAAAGATGGTGGGTGAAAGCACGTCGGTGCTGTAGGTGGCCATATCAACACGTGTGCATCTGCCACAAAGGGAGAGTCTCACCTGCAAAGCAACAAGGGGGCCCAGCTCCAAGACTGGCTGCTATGGCTTTACCCTGAAGCGAGCCATGGGTGCTCCCCATACATACAGCACCCACAAGCTGAATAGCAACACGGGATGCCAGAGTCACATTCTGGAAGCAACCTAAACGCCTCCTTTCCCAGATGCCTCCTGCAACGCAACTGGATTTCTGTGACTGGGTGGGAGAACTCTGCTGAGGGATAAGGTGAACCTAAGGGAAACTCTTCCAGCTCTGTCTGTCCCAAAAGAAAAAAGGCTGAGAACAGTGGGAAGCCTCCAATACTGCACAAAACACCATGAGGCTGTGGCTCTTCTTTCAACTTGCTATGACCAGGCAGACTCTATGCCAAGACATGCTTGCAGCATGGAAATGAGCATGGTGGGAACCTCCTGGGCTCTGAGAAGGATGGTGACCATGCTGCCACCTTAGCTAACGAAGTGCCTCTCTCCGTAGACCATCCATAGTGCCTTTAGGGCAAAGCTAGTCTTTCAAAGCAATGCCACCCTGTTCTGCACGTGCCAGAGGGCAGAATTAGTGCAACATCCATGACGCTCTGAAGTAGAGATAGTGCCAGGGGAAAAGTCCCATCAGGAGTAAGTAGTTGTATGTGCTCTTTGTAGCAGGGTGTCCTATTGTACTGGGGATCTGCACAAGCTTGAGGGGATGGGTGAGATGGATGAAGGGATCTTGTCACCTGCAGGAAATAAGTCACATGAGAAGAAAGTGATGGACCAAAGTGGCCCACAAAGATCATAAGCAAAAGACAAACAGGAAAGAAAGAATCAGAAGGATGAGGAGAGGGAAGGGATGAAGGACATGCTCTGTGAGCTCCTGGGTGAGCAAGCCAAGGGGTCCCAGGGCCCTATATAGCTGCGTGGCTCAGCTTGCCACTAAAACAGAAGTAGGACCCTCTTTACAGGACAAGCATGAAACATCCCTTCATTAGCTGTTTCCTTTAACTTGATTCAGTTTTCTAAAACTTCAGGCTACAGTACAGGCAGATATTATCCCTTACCTGAATGCTCAAGGGTATTGCCTTCTAGTGTTCATCTTCTCCCCCTCCAGCCACCAGCAGTGAAGGCAGAAGACAATGGGGCATTTGCCACCCATCTCAGATGCATGAGTTTCTTCCTGTGCAAGCATCCAATAGCCAGCCCACACACAGTCTAGGGCCTCCAGAAGTTTCTGCAGAATAAATAGCCACAGGACAGGAATGAGCCACACCATGGCCTGCTGTCATCCAAAGATCTCAGCACACTTCCTCCTGTTTCAGATGGGGAAACTGATGCAAAGGCAGGTTGTCCTCAGCATCAAACCCAAAGCAGAGGTGATAGGATACCCCAGTTCTTCTGACCCTGAGGCTGGGAAGGACTCCCATGCCACAGATGGCCCAGGACAGCAAAGGCACGTGCCATTTCAACGTCCCACAGGCCATCAAGTAGTTAACTAGGCATCTATTTCCCATCTCACCACCAGCCTGGTGTCAAGCTGAACAGGCAGCTCCTGGTCCTCACCATCCTCCTATCCCACCTTCCCTCTCCAACATACACCTGCCTCTCAGCTGCTTACAGCCCCATTCCATCACCTTCCCTGGCTGTCCAGCGAATGATTGCCTCCCGCAAGGCAGGGACCTCTGAGCCTTTGCTGCTGGTGAGGGGAGGAGAAAGCCCAAAGGTCCTGAAACAGCCAGAAATCTGCTGGGTAAGGCACCCACAGGTGACAGGCCAAGCCTCACACTGCAGACAGACCCGTCTGGCCCTTCCTGCTGCCAGAACCAGTTATCATTTTGAAGGACATCAACGAGGCTGACCAGCTTGAGCGCTGCCTCAAAACCCATCTCCTCTGCTGTGGCCATATCTGATGCCCAGAGAAGGTGAGGCGGAAACCACAAACTCTCCCATTCTCCCTCCCCTAGTTGCATATCAAGAAGGGGAAACCCAAAGATCTGCACCTTTGCGGATGACCAGCATACTCGCTTCTGCTTTCTTTTCTCATGGAAAATTACCAGCTCAATCTGCAGGGTCAGTGAGAAAGTCTGTAATCTGAGTATTTGCTCCAGTTCCAGAAATTTCCCATGAAACCCAGCACTGGCAGCTCCTGTGGTTCCCAGTTCCAATATACAGCCTACCCAAGCATGCTGTAAGCCCTCAGAAACATTCCCCTCACCTTCACATCTGTCTGAACAGGGGCTTCCTAGCACTGCAGTCTTGGTGACAGTTTTCAAGTACAGCAAACAGGAGCTGACAACCTTCCCGAGGGTCTCGCAGTCAACAAGAAACTCTCTGAGCAGATGAGCAGCTGGGCACTAGCAACATCCCCAGAGCAGCTCACACTCCTTGTAGCTGGCATTAGTGGGATGTGGGAAGGCACCAAACACCGAGTAAGCCAAGCCTTCACCTGCTCAGGTCCCCCATTCAGCTCTTCTGCACTGACCACCACATCACATGCCTTTCCCAGTACAGACCACCTACTTGTTTCAGGTGCTCTAAATATCTTCCTTTTTACCTGACTTAACAAAACAAAACAAAAATCAGGCAGAAGGACCTGTGAAGGCTGTGACACACAGGTGTGGATTCTCAGTTGTCTAATAATATCATGGCACTCAGGTGAAGCATTTTGCTCAGTGAGGGAAAGTAGTTTGGGTCTCTTCGCTACCTTACCTTCACGAAACTTGTCGGCATGTAATGTCTTAGAGCCCCTCTTTGATCTGCGAAATTTGTTTCATCCTAGCAGTTTAAAAATAATATTGCAGGAGCGCAGCGGGAAGAAGGAGGAGTTAACAGCCAGCACCATTGCACAGGCTTGTGCCTTTGGGAAACCTAACCAAAACGCACACACAATTTATTACTGCTCTGTGCTTCTTGGCCTTAACCGTGCAAGGTGCTCAGCTATTCTAAGACGTGGTGGGTGCCCTCCAGCACAGCATGCTCTCCTGAGGACCTTGACGGGGTGTGAGCCATTTAGAAAGGTAATTCAGAGGACAGGAGGGCACAAATGATGCTTACTCCTCTCCTAGGCCTGTAGTAGCAGCTACGTTGAAGAGGGAGTGCTCTGAGATAGACCTTCACCCCTCTGCACCCCAAACCATCAGCTACAGCTCCCTTAGGGGCAAGCTGATGAGAGGCATTTCTCTGCTGCTGGCTGCTTCTCAGGCCACATCCATACTGTCCCATCCCTTGCCCAGCCCAGCGATATCCCCGCTGCTGGATTGCCCTTTCCAGGGCAAAAAAGTTCTGGTTCTGTCCCCAGGGGTGCTGGGGAGCCAAACCAGAACTTTTTTGCCCTGGAAAGTTTTCCTCCCATCACCTTGTCATGCTGGTTCACTGAAATGTCTGGTCTCTTGCTTCTTTGCACTGGGTCTACCCAGGGCTGGATGAGAACTATGCTGAGACAGGGATTGCCTGCAGGAAGGTGTGAGTGCCTATAGGTGTATCACCTTACATCTGCGTGTGAGTGGGTATGTATGCACACATTCAGGTCTGGAGCCAGACCTCTCCCCCACAAACTCCTGTGACACACTTGGGCCAAATCTCCCTCTTTTCTTTCTTCCCCACATAGAGGTGCATTATTAGATCTGTGGGGATCAGGTAGTCTACAGTCATTTCAAGCTGTAAACTCAATCAGGGTTTCTTTTAATCCCAAACATCTTGATATCATCTGGAAATGCCATGAGCAGTTTATAATTAGGGTTTAGCATGCAGATTAATACCAGCAGCTCCAGGGTGAACAGACCATCAGAGTCTAATCAAAGCTTAAATGGGGCAGCAATTTAAAACTGAGATTTATTATTCCTCTGCATAATATTTTGAACCAGGGGCTGAGTTCACATCACACACAATCATTCCTGGAAGTGCTATCACATCTCCAGTTGGAGCAAGGTGGCTTGTTACTGGCTCATGGGGGTGATAAATACTAGGCTTCGGGAACTTATTTAGGAATATCGCAGCATTGACACTGTACGAGATTTAGAACCTGAGGCAGGAGAGCACTTGCACACATGCACAACGCATGGAGCTCCAGCCCCACGTGGATGGTGGGGCAAGGCCACACACTTCTTTTTGTTTTCCTGGGTACCAGTTGTAATAAGGGAGGTGGCCCCAGGCTACCAGATAAGGGGTTCTCTGTTTGCCATCTCCTCTGGCCATGTGTGGGTGGGGGTAAGGAAGGATGGAATGTTACTCAAGGCAGGGATAAAGCCACCTCACAGCAACAGAACCATCGAAATGGTACCATGTAGCAGGTTTGATGGCGTGCTCAACTAAAGGCTGGGGAGGGAGTTCTGGGCCATGTGCAGCCAGGGGAATCTCCTCCTGAAGGGTATTTCTGCAAAGTCCCATCCGGATTGTCCATGGGAGTACCCCCAAGTTGCAGAGGTGTGATTTTCAGGACAGCGGTAGCTGGGCTGTCTGTGCAGCACCCGGCTTAGAGTTTTCACTAGCTGGGCTCCTACCTTTTCAAATCTGCCTTGCCCAGCCTTCCCCCCCACCCCAGTTAGGGCTGGAGCCCTTCCCTTGCCTTGTCATTTATAAAGCGCAAGTGGAGGAGGGGGCTGGGAGGGTGAAAATTGGTTTATCAGTTTGTCTGTACAAGTCCCAGTTTTTAGATTTCAAGACAGAGTTTCAACAGTTGCCACCTAGCTTTCAACAGAGATGACAAGCACATTCACCAGCTGGCAATGGCAAGAACTCCTTTCCTATTTTCTTTTTCTAGAAGCTTTCCACCAAGTGGAAGAGGGATTATGAGGAAGGGAATGTCCTCATCTCCAGCCTGGATGGTCTGTGGATCTGAACTAGAGTTCAGGTCTTCACTTCCCTGGCTTTGCTCTCGCCGGGGGTGCCCATGTGGCTGTCAGCTCTGCCTCCGCGGGAGGTGCGTGTCAGCACTGCCCTGGGATGATCCCAAGGATCAGCACCACGTCTGGGGTGGAGAGAGCAAGATGACACACACTGTGGCCTCGCAAGACAACTTCAGACGGGGATTCCACCAGGAGACCGCAGCAGTATCAGCACAAACATCCCCCCGCCATGGCTTTGCTCCAGCGGCCGGGAGCCGTGTGGGCAGGGGGTGACAGCGCACAGTCCTGCAGGGGACTGGCGCTTGTCTTCATCACACTAAGCCAGCTCCATCCCCTTCAAGGACTTCAGTGGGGTTACCTGCCTCAGGAGCCAGGGCTCTGCCTAGTAAGAAACCAGGCTGTGGCCCTTTCAGGTTGCCTACTCACCTACCATGGCTACCTGGGGGCACTGAGACGGCCACCAGACACCCCCCCCACCCCCGCCAGCCAACTAGACAGAGCTACCCGAGCTAAATTATGGCTAAGCCGCGTGTTCCCAAGGGCTCGGACTTGAGCTGGCTCCAGAGATGGCTGTGTAAGGAGCCATGGGTTTGGATAAGCCAGCCATTTAACCGGGGTTTTATTACCAAGCAGCGTAACAAAAGCACTCAGAGGTCACCTGGGAACTTTAATCAGCACCGAGGGTCACTGGATAGCAGGCTAGGCGGGAGGAGGGCAGGGCCCAGGGCACGCAAATAAATAAATAGATGTATTGAAACCACCTCCCTTCCTCCAAGTGATCTCCTCTCTCTCCCCCCTTCCCCATGCACATTTTAAAGATCTCCGCTCTTTACAATCAGGCGTTCAAATGGCCCTCATTTCCCCAGCAGAACCTCCAAGATCTCCTGCAAATTTAGCTGAGAAGTTTATCCACAAGGTTTGGTTGTGGGTTGGGTTTTTTTTTTGTTGGTTTTTTTTTTTTTTTTTAAATCCCTCACGATTGGAGATGAAAGTTCAGTCTGCTGGACTGCTCTTGGGCTGGATATCAGATATCCCTAACCCCAGAGAGAGAAAGCGTCCCACCAGCTTTTCTCCCCTGCAGGAAAGAAAAAAAAAACAACAAAACCCTCCCATAATCAGAGTCTGGGCAGACAAATTGGCACCACTGTTTTCGTCTTTTCTCCTTCCACCCCCCTTTCTGGAAGAGGACTAACCCTTCAGAGCACAGTCACAACTCACAAATATTTGTGGGTATTATATTGCAAGAGGGAAAAAAAAATTCCAAAGGAAGGTAACTGTTAAAAGCTTAGTCCCTCTCCCATGGAAAGCAGCTTTATGCACGTCCATAAATCTCCTTTGTAAGTGGTCATTAAAATTGCATCTTGTTTAATATTATTTTTTTTAATCTCATTTAAACACTTTTTCTCATCTTGCAAACGAATGATGTCATTGGCAGGCCCAGTAATGAACTGAAAAAGAAAAAAACCCCAACTTTCTAATGTTTGGGGGGCTCTCTCAAAAAGCAAACATTTCAATACCAGTCTGCTAATCCAGCCAAATACTTAAGCATGTGCTTAACAACCAACTTGTATTTAAGTGCCTTGCTCCCATGGGGACATCTGTCTACACTCATCTTCATGCACAAATAACGTGCTTAAAGCGAGGAGTGTGTTTAAATTGTTGGAGGATGAGAGCCCCTGGGCCTGGCTGCTGAGCTGTTGAACTACGCATTGCACGGGCAACGCAACGTGATGGAGACCCCACAGCATGTGGGTTCCCGGACTGATGGTCCTCCCTCTCCTTCTGCGATCTTGAGACTGATGTCCTCAGGGTTTCCTGCATCGCTGTTTTCTTTCTAATGGTCCAGCCCGCCTCTTCTTTTTGCCCACTGCTCAAAAGACAAAGCTTTCTCCAGATGCCACAAAGCAAGATCATCATTAACCTGCACAGCCCCTTGCTTCACAGCTACGCCCTTGATACTCAAAACTCTGTTTGGTAGAAAGGCGCCTCGCCGGATACTTGTGTTGTTTGGTTTGGGTGTGTGGCTGTGGTTTTTAGGTTTGTGTTTGTATTTTTTTTTTTTTTTTTTTTTTTGGAAGCTGTTTTAATGAAGTGGAACCAAAACCAAATAGCAGGCTGCGCAAATGGGGAAAAATAAATGCGAAACTTGAAAATGAGTAATTGGCATGGTTTTAATTAAAAAGCGGTTAACTGTTTCGGGGTGAAGAGCATGGGTTTGAGTTGACACCGTCTGAACCCTGGAAAGAGCACGTTAAGCTGTTCACCATGTTGTGGGTTAAGAAAATGGGAAATAAATACATCCCAGCCACTTGGAAAACTAAACCATCTTTAGGGCTCAGCTGTAAACTTTCTTCAGCAATTTATTAGAGTTCCAGAAAACACTTGTTGAGTAGCCTTGGCCTGTAACAAATATCAGTCCTTGTTTGTTTGTTTTTGTAATGGGAACAAAACCACATCTTTTTCTTTCTAAAGTGGATAATTTAATTACATGGCAAGAAACATTTTCATTGTCCAGAATACCCAGAGAAGATTGCCGCGAAACTTGCAGTTCAGTGGGGAGAGGAGGGGAGCAGAGCCAGCTGATACCCAGAACTGGTTTCAGGTAAGATTCCCTGGTTGGCATGTCCACTTGCGCTGGAAGTGATGGTAGCACTGGGTTTGTCATTACAACCAGGAGGCGGAGGTGGAGGTCTCTGCACGAGGCAGTTCTTACGCCAAAGGACACGGAGCATTGGAGGGGCAAGGCAGGTGTGAATGAAAGGGAACGAGGGACAGCGAAGGGAAGGGACTTGTCTGGGCCACACAGCAGGTTCGAGGTGGCAGGGGGAGCTGAGCTCCAGCCCCCTGTTCTCAGCCTGCTGTGCGTGATTATGGATTTGTTGTGATTTCCTCCAGAAAAAAGCAAACCTCAGGTTTCTGCCTCTGCTGCCAGCACGGAGTCTGTCGCATCCATGTGTCAGCCCTGCTCCAGGAGCCCTGCTCAGCTGCTTGCTGACATGTTCTGGGTGCCTGGTATGGGCCTCTTTCGGACCAGCTCCAGTAAAACACGTGTTGTTTGAAGGCAGAAACCCACCTCTGTCCTGCATGTCACATCTGATCTTGTGCTCGCTCTCAAACCTAGCTCCAGTCCAAAAATATCAACGTTTTCTTCTAGAGGCTGAAATACTTCAATATTTCTTGCTCTGCAGGCTGCCACCCCTTCTTTGGGAACCTGTCCTGGCCTCAGTGGTAGGAGGCAGATGGTGGCGATGACCACAGGTACGTCTGGATGCGATACCCTGTGAGAACAGGGAGTGCTTGTGAGCATCCGTCCCTTTCCGTGTCCCCATTTTGGGGAGCCTGCCTTGCAGAAAGGAGGAAAAAGAGGAGTCAATCCTTTAAAATCAGTTCTTGGTGGGTTTGGTTTGCCCACCTTCTGCAGGCAGCCTGGCTCTGGGTTTCATACTAGAAAAGTCTCTGAGCTGAAATAGCTGAAGGGGGGAACTATCCAGATCAGCAATTACCCAATGCACTTTCCCAGGGACAGCCCAGCAATTATGGTCAGCAATAAAGAAATCTGACGGTTGTCAAAACACAGACCCTCATTCCTTCAAGCTCTTCTTGAGGGGCACAATTAGCGTGCTGATGTGATTAAAGCCACGTTCGGCTCTGTGATAGGAGAGCCAGATGCACCCAGATAACTCCTCCGAAGCCAGCCGCTCGAAACCAAGGCACTGGTTACCTGATTTGTAGCCAATCAAGTAGAAATCAACCATTCCTGTCCACATAGCTACATCATGCCGTTAAACAGCCAAACCCTCTTCTCTTACATGTCTTTGAGGGAGATGAAATCCATATGGCCCAGAGAGTGAGTGCAGGCTAGGGATGGAAGGAAGGACAGAAACAGCATTTCTTCAGGACAGAAGACAATGGAAACGTTTCCACTGATTCCAATAGGTTCTGAATCAGCGGCTGCAACCAATTTTCCTCCTAAATGGACTTCCATATGTCTAAAAAAGTCTTGCAAGCACTGGAATTCGTTACAGAACAAACCTGTACTTTATTACTCCGTTCCCCGACTCCAAGTGTTTCTCCCTTTAAATTCCTTGGTCAGCCATTTCTGGGCTTCAGGGTTCGCTTTCGAGAAATGCATTCACTTCTAAAGCAAACATTTTCCACGAAACAGAGAAAATCCTCCCTCCCCTGCCCCCAGACTTCACTTCACTTTTCTGGGAACTTGTGTCTTTAGCTTCATCAGAAAAATAAGTGGCTCTATGTGCAGGGGAAAGCACGGGGAGGAAATCAAGTTCACCAGACCTGAAACCTTCTCTACTTTACAGATAGCCTTCTGAAACGCAGATATTTGGGCAAAAGCCTAGCAAAGCTGATTTTTACCAGAAATTTTCCATTTTCCACTTCTCTAAAAATAGAAGAGATTTTATTTTGCCCTCTTTGTGACAGGCATCTTTAAACTAAAGACTTTTCTATTTCCTCCTTTCATTAAATCGAAACAAAAATTGGCAGAAGTGGACCTTTTCGTTTTCATCAAAACCCGTTTTGTAGGGAAAGACAGTCACTTCCCTGCCCATGATATCCGTGCTATGTACTACACTTAAAGGGATTTAGGAACCTATGTACCATTTTTCCACAGCAGTTTAGGCACTACAAAGGACATCTGCACAACCAGCTTCACATCCGTATTCCAGTGCTATCAGTAAAGGTTAAGCAGTTAAATACTTTTTATCTTGTCCTGAGGTGTCAATGAAAGCCAGGTTTTCTACAGGGTCTTGAAAATACGGCTTCAGTTTGATTAAGTTCCTAAAACCTAATAGAATTTTTAGAGCTTACTTCTAACGCTATACTGAAATGGCCATTAACATGATAGTTTTCAAATTCATCTATCTGAGCAAAAATATTTTCAATTTCCTTGCAATGAAAACACAGGAAAAAAGTTTCAAAGCAACTCCCCCAAGGAACATCCCTATGGCCCCATTTAATTCACAATTTTAAGAAGTTTCTAAGCTTCCAAAGTATTTTTTATTTGATGTTAACTTTAGTTTAAGGGTGTTGTTGTAAAATGAAATCTCAAAACATTTCATTAGAAAACAAAGCCAAAACGTTTGGATTTCTTTTTCTTCCTTTGCTGGAACAGTTCGTCAAGCTGATGTGAATTCACAAACATTTTCAGCCAACCTAAAGCACAATCCTTGGCAAATAAATAATTTGCCTAAAAAAAAGAAGCAATTATCCTGTTCTAAGAATAAGGATAAAATCCATCCATGATTTTAAGTGCTCAGACTGAACAATGATGGAGTATTTGCCCCGATGATAGAAAAAGAGAAATAAATTTTGCTTATTACTTTACATGTATATTTATACATATCTGAAATTTATATACACGCACATACACACACGGCCCTTTCCGTCCAACATGAATGTTTTCAACACAGAAAAAGTAAAGAGAAGAGATTTAGTGCTGATTAGAACAAAAGTCGCACTGTACCTTACAGATTTCAGCATGTCTCATTAAAACCAAGCTTGAAATATACATATCCTTTAATAAATAAAGCTTAAGGTACATAAACACTGCAGCGGATATAAATTATTTTAACCAAAGTATGTAGGGGAAAAAAAAAAAATTACTGGAACACCATGATCCAGGGCATTTTACAGTAAATTGGACTTCATCAGCGGTTTTGCATTTTTATTTGATTTTGGAGTTCCTTCACTAAAGCTGTAAGTTTTGTAGAGTTTATTTCACACCTTGTAATTTAAAACGTTACACTCCATCGAAATTCCTCTCAAAAAAAGGACCCGAGTAATTAATGTCTTTGGGCTCAACGTTCATTATATCCCACTAGTGTGAAAATGCATAAAAATAAGACATGGGATTAGGAGCTTAACAGCCTCACACATTTGCAGAGCTGCTGCATTGGCAAATATTCCTCTGCCCTTTTGGAGCAGAGCACTCTCCTGGCTGCTCTCATTTGTTTCGTTGGATCATCCGACTCATTAGAAAGTCCCTGAAAAGAAACCTCATGTCTCGTGCTTGTATTTTTTTTTTTCTTGGAAGCAGATAAATAAAAGGGGTTTGGGCCATTTCTTCCCATGCTCTTCTATTTTCTTCATTTGGTGGCAGCATGTGCTTTAACTCCTGATGGAGACAATGGGAATTTTGGCCACTTGCAGCAAGGGGACTCCAGATGCCCTTGGAAAGGAAGCAGGACCTGGGTTTTGATTACTGAGAGCTGAATCGCTTCCTTTATGAAAACGCCCTGGGTTCTCCTCCCTGGTTTCAAGGAGGTGGAACAGCTCCGGGTTGAATCACAGACTCCGTTTTGCCTTCGGCGGATTCATAGATACAGCGGGTGCATTTGTGCAGTGAACAGTAACTTTGACCAGAGTTTAATTTCAGAGGGACATAAACCATTCACAAAGTTGGGCTGAATTTGACGAGCACCTTTTGCCAAAAAAACAAACAAAACCAACAAGCCTAATACAGGAGGCTCTTTTTTAAACTTCAAAACATTTCATTCCAAAATGTTTTCAAAGCAAAGAGGTTGACTTCATGTAGGTGTTGCTGAAATGAGCCTTTTGGAGGTTTTATTGAAAAACCTGACTTTAGAAAAAAATGAAATTAAACTGTAAAATGGAACATTGTGTTTCAGATCAAACACCGTGTCCTAGGTTGACTCAATATTTCTGGTTTATTTTATCTTTTTTTTCTTCTTCTTCTTCTTTTTTTAAGACTGTCTTGGTTCAAAACAGAATTGCCTCATTCCCTGGTCCCCTCCCCCAGGTATCTGAATTTGATCACACTACAAAGCATCCTTTATTCACCCAGGTCGCAGTCATTCACCCCAGGACACGGCCAGCCAGAAACCCTAAGGGAGTAGATCCGCACAGCTCTCCCTGCAGCTCTGGCTACTCAATTTCCTTCCAAATCAGGCAATTCCTATTGTGCTGAAGTCCCTTCCAGATCTGAGTCACTCATCACAGCTCCCTCCTCTAGCCAATGGTGAGAAATTCCAGCCCAAGATCCTTAGGACAAGCCATACTCTGAACATGCCACTTGATTCCAGAGGGAACCAAGCTGTCCAGTTGGGACTCGGAGATACCTTAAGTGAGGGGATGTGAAGTCTGCAACAGATCTACTCTTGGGCAGAAGACACCACTGGAAATTGCTGTTTTCATTACCGCACGTGGCTGTGGAAAGGAGAACCTTTGTCCAAGACAGATCAGCTATTGCATCTGCCCTGGAAATTAATTTGTCAGCAGCAGCTGGGAAAAGTGCATCAGCATTCCAGTACTTCTGATGTTTAAGGTCACATTCGCATTACCTTTCTGCCAAGCATTTTTTGGCTGTACATGATCACCGATCATGTACATGATCACCGATCCAAGGAAGGGCTTTTCAGGAAGTTCTCCAAAGAAGAGCATGCCAGAAAAAAGGTCCATTTTATTTTACTTTGCACATTTTAAAGCAATACAATTAATATAACTGTTTTAGCATCCTAAATGAGGCTTACACATTTTACTGCATGAACAGTGCTTCTAACTGAATGCAGTTAGTACACTCTTTAAAAAAAATTAAAAACTGCACATCTTCTTTGAGCTTAATGAAAGAAACTCCTACCTCCAAGCTTGGTCTGGAGACTGTGTGGCAGCTTCCCTTTGCTCTCCAGCCCTAAAGAGCTGTTCTGTGCTCAGAGCAAGGAACCTTTGCAGCAAAAGGGAGAGGGGATTCTAAGGAAACATCAGGGCTTCTCAGATGGGTGAAAACTGGGAGATCTCTCAGCAAAGTTATTCTTTAGTTTGATCAAAAAATCTGTCATCACATACTCTGGCTGGTGAAGAGGTGATAAAATCATTCAGCTTTAGGACACGGAGCGGTTCTCTCAAATTTAAATCAGATGGAAAGAGAGACAAGTTGTTAGCAAAAGTAGTTAGGCTCTCAGCAAGGATTATGACTCTTACCATTTTCTTATAGTTGCATATTGAGCACGGTTCAGAGTTCCAATGTAGCGGTAAACAACCACCACACTTTTCTAATGATCTTATCTTGCATCATAGCTCTGTCCCCTCACGAGGACAACAACCACAAAACCTGGTGCTGTTATCCATGTGAGCATGCAGTGATCCAGTGCTTTGCTTGCTCTGAAGATATCTACATGAGTTGACGCACAAGCATGAAGATGAGTCACAGATGGCTCGATTACTGCTGGAAACTCAGTGTAGATCTGTGCAAGTTTTGGATGCTTCCCACCATGCATACTTCAGTCCCTGTCTCACTGCAGAGACTGCTGTGCAAATGCTTTAAAGGGTAAGGCAGAGAAAGGGTTGTGCTTTGGGAAGAGGAAAAACCATTCTCCTCAAACACAGTTAATGGGGCAAGAAAGCCCAGGTTTAAACTGCAGCAGTGGAGTTTCCAGTTAGACCTTAGAGTAAACTTTTACTGTGGAGAGACCGATTCTCCATTGCCGGAGGGTGCAGAAACTATCAGACAATTAACTGTCAGGACAGCCAGGGGGGACTTGGATGACGCTATGTGTTAGAGGATGTCTTGAGATCCTTTCCAGTTCTGTCATTCCAGAACAGGAGATCACCCCACCTGCAACTTAATCTTGCTTGGAAGGTGCACCCTGAAAAGACGGTCTACAGGTCAAGTCCACACACAGCAGCTACTGAAGCAGCAACTGTAAGAAATAACACTAATATAACCTTCCAGCAGGAGCAGAGCACACGTTTCTTCAGGGAAACATCCCCATGAGCATCACACATACCTGCACAGTTAAGTAGCACTGAGACAGAAAGTTTTGCTTGAGGGTACCCAGGACTGGATTAAAACTGCTGTGACCCCATGCAGCAAAACACTGATGCAGTGTATACTGCTCTGCCTAGTCAAATTTATCCTCTGAATTGTTATGGGGTAACTTTAGTCCAACAGAATTCATGCCAGACGGGGTATCGTATGTCTTCCTGCAGCCAATGTAAAACATGAAGCCAATATAAACACTATATAGCATGTTCTAGCTAATTCAACACAAAGCAACAGTGTGCACACACCTGATCTGGATCATATTTGTCCTGCCAGGTGATTTTGCAATACACAGACTGAGTGTTAATGATGTGGAATCCTAGCCCCATCTATTGCCCTGACAAGCCCTCATCTAGTGTTTCCTGCTTAAAAAACCCCTCACGTCAGTTCAAGCTCACGTGCAGCATTCAGTGAACCTAATACCGTCCTGATGAGTTATTCATGATGAGTTTTCCCACTCTCAAGCAATCAGGCCTACAAACAGAGCCTGTAGGGAAAGGGATTTATGCCTCTTACTAGAGACGCAGGAAAGAACATTGATGTTCAGTGCCACTACAGAAAACCAGCCAGCAGAAGAGTCCCAGCCATCAGCTCTGATCAGCGTGTGAGACAAGCAGCCCTTGATCTGCTCTTGGCAACAGAGCCTACTCATAGCCAACTGTCCAGGTTGGTGAAGCTGTAATTTGAGGCAGGACCCCACTAGCTTGAGGCTCTACATTATCCAGCACACAAATCCAGCACACCTTCTGTGCCCAAGGCTAGGCTCTAGCAGGGCTTTCTCCCACCTTCGGCTACAGACATCACACACGCCCTCCATGTCCCATCAGCTCCACTGACCACCTTGCAGTGATTCTGCCCAGCTAGGGCTCAACATGCAGGAGGTACCAAGGCACTCCTGTCCTCCGAGGGCATTTTCCCTCCCTCTCCAATCAGTACCTCCAACCCTACAGGCCAATTGTCCTTGGCCTTCACCCACCCCTCTGCTGTGCCCTGATTCTTCAGAGCCTAAAGCTTTGGGCTTAATACTAGAGACTGTCATCATGCCTCTTGGCTTTGAGAGCAAGGAAAGGTCTAGAGATGCCACAGGTTTATCTCCTGAAGGCAGTGCAGCTATCAGTGAGGGCTTGGACTAAGCTTGACTAAGTTTCTACAGCAGGAAAGTGGCAGTGGCATGCTCACCCCCCCTTACACAGAAACACATCCCAAATGCAGTCGTAAATGCCTAGGGCTTACACAAAAAATGAGAAGCCTCTCGTTTCAGGGTTAGCTGGTCATTTCTGCCACAGAAACTCCTGTGTCAGCACCTGCAAATATTTAAAATTTTCCGCCTTTCTTGTATTTGTTGTACCTGCCTTCTGGTTCTGGAGCCTGTATGTTAGATGATGCTCAGTTTTCAAGCTTTTCTACATGGGGATGAGGCCACCAGGTGACCCACGGTGTGCACAGCCAGCCAAAACTCTGTGGAGGTGGGATGTGAGCAGAAAGGGCGTGGGGAGAAAGCCCTAGAAGGAAGAAGGAAGATCTGGCTGCAAGAGGTTTAAAAAGACCCTGAGAAAATCTCTAAGTTGAGAGTTTGGTAATACTGAAGGGGTGGAGAGGAAGGAAAACTTTAGAGAAGAGGAGGAGGAGTTCTCAGCATTACTTCATGTTAATGATAGCAAAGCTGTGTCTAAACTGACCACCTGCACCCTCTGAGCATGGAATGACTGCAGAGGTGATACCCAAGCATACATGTGTGGCAGGTTTCCATCTGGGCTTTGCCAAGGCCGGTCTCAGCACTGATTATAAGAAGCAACCCCACTATCCAGAAGACAAGGAGGCACAATTTTAGCAGAGGAGCCTGGGGAGGAATTGTCACTGCATCTTCTTTAAGGACACAGGCCTGGCAGGATGTTTAGCATCTTTGCTGTCTGATGACTACAACAGCTGGGAAAAGCAAACAGAAGAAACCCAAAGAAACATCAGCTGCTCTTCAGGTCCAAAGCAGAAGCAGGAATCTTCAAGGCCAAGCAGGACCAGGAAACAAAAGCTCTGAGTTGAATTAGTTGTGTACCAGTCGGTCCTGCAAGAGAAGCCAAGTTCCTACCTTGCACAGATTCCCTGTGCTCTGGTGTGCAGCTGAGCCCCTGCCGTCACAGGGTGGATGTTTTAGTGCCTGGCTCTTTTTAACTGGCACATGTTAAGAGCTTTGAATTAACAGGTGCATAAAAACTGTCAAAAAACACTTAGCTCTCAAGACAGTCTGTCGGTAGTATTAAAAATATGGTTTTATGTAACCACATTCTCTCAACACTTGCTGGGTATTACGGCATGGGAAAGTCACTCGCCCTTTCCAAACGAAAGCGGTGATGTTTAAACTCTCCTGCAGAAGAAGAAAAAAAGAAAGAAAATGAGAAAGGCTACAGTTCCTCTGATCTTGCCAGGGAATGGCTCCTGTTTTCCACACTAAAGGTAGCTTTCTTCCAGCAAAACAGGACTGGCCTAAAGCTCCAGACTAAGAGACAAGCAGCCCAGTGCATCAAAAGGCCAGTGTCTTGTAGCCTTACTGAGCTGGAAATGAGGGATTTTTGACAACTGAATGGGAAGATGTCTCACTTGCTGGCTGAGGAGGTGGTATTTGCTGTAAGCGTGGTCTGCGAAAAAAATCAGAGCTTAACAGAGGTTTAGAGCTAGAAAAAAAAGCTATTTGTGCCCGTATTTCTAAACCAAGAGCTTTAGAAATAGTTTTACTTCTCATTTTCCCCTCATTCATGTGTCCCAAACATCTGGGATCCCAGAAAAGAAAAGCATCAGGTTTCCAGAGTGGAGAGAGTGGTAAGACACAGGTCCAGGAGAATTTTTAAAACTCTCGGAAAGCATTTCTGAAATCAGTTCCCTTTTAAATATGTGGCAAATACATTAAAGTGGGCTTTGGATTAAAGTTTTACTGCCTCTTGATAAAAGCCATTCGCACCTTTGATGTGTTTGTGGATGGCAGCCATCCCAAATGCCTTCCCCAGACCTCGCCCCCATCAGGAAGTCTCCCTCCGGCTCTCTCCAGGAATGCCCAGATGGGTTATCATCTGTCACCTCTCCAGAGGTGACCAACTCAAATCAGCCACCTCTGGGGTCACAGACACGGTAGGTGAAAGCAAAGATTTCTGAGTGCAAGCGTTTAGGGTGTCATGGTGAACGTGGATAACCCCAAAGCTTGGGAGAAGTGGGATGAACAGCAAGGACCTGGCCTTCTGAAACTGGCTGTGAGGTTAATCCTACTGAGTTTTAATTCTATGAATCAAAGCACTTCCAGTACCACCCTGTGCTCACCTACCTTCTGCTCAGCCTCGTGGCTCTGAGGAGCCCCAGTTATTTGCCTAGCCTAGAGGACAGATGGGTCCATGAACTTTCTTGGCAACTGTTGGAAAGAGGAAGGGAAGCTGGTTGAAGGAGAGAAAAAGAGAACTTGCTGGTGGCTTGAGAGGGTTTAAGTAATGAATGCCTCCAGTGCCGCAGGCAGCTGGGGCAGAGGAGATGGACTAGGCTTTGAAAAGCAAATTGTGATTTCTCCCTGAGAAAAGCAGATACAGCTTTGTGAATGGCAAGGCCCGAAGGGCCCATCATGAGTATCCAAGTGCAACTGCCAGGCCAAGGGAAGTATTTTCCGAGGGCTTCTCAGGTTCTGCCAGCGAGAGCGTCACCCCCAAGAGACTCACAGAGGGACTGTCACCGACAATACCAGATATGCTGAGCAAGTCCAGGAGCGGGAGCCTGCCTGCTTGGCAGTGCTGGTTTCCTGCAGAACTGGTTAATGTCAATGAGACTGATGAACACTCCACAGTAGTCGGAGGATGCAGTGGGATGTCATGGAGAAAAGTCCATTGCTAAATATTTTGATTTGAGGAACACAGAAAAGAAAACAATTGGTATTTTAGCAGACGGGAAAAAAAGAGATCTGGAAGCAAGAAGAAAATCCTGCAGAGAACCAGGCATGACTTTTCAAAACAGCTGCAAGATGTTCTTCTTGGAGGATTGGAGAAGCATGTTAGAAAAGTGCTGGAATGGACCTGGTTCTTTATGAGCACATCCTCATGCCAAATAGTGTCATCTTCTCTGCCATGAAGCTAACCACCAAAACATGGGACCAGCTGCAGCTCACACGATAGTGAAGCCGGAGACACAACCTCTCGGACACCACTGGTGCTACAGACAATGCAATATGCACAATCAGCAACAACAGTCAACACCTAAACAGCTACAGAACTATTCAAAATACGATGCAGGGTTTCGGGTGATATTCAGAAATGGAATCCAGATCCGAATTGGGAAGATCCGAAGAAGATGATGTCTGAATTGAATTAACCCCTCCTTGGGACAGAAAATCTGTCTACACTGGAATGGCAGAAGTGACTGAAGCCTGCAAAGACACAGCTGTTTCACTCTACCTAGCTCATGTGGCAAAGGCAGTGAGCATACTGAGCACACATTTCAGCACAGGCTCACAGCACGAGTCTCCAGTGAGTTTGTAGTTTGTTGCCCAAACTAACCATCTGAGGGACAGTCGATTTGTGACTCTTCAGCCATACCATCCACAGTAAACAAACACTTCTACTGGGGTACCCTTGCTGGGCTGATGGCTCATGACCTCCTAAGTCTGTGGTAGTGCAAAGGGTTATTCTTCCACATGGAGAAAGGAAAGAAGCACAATAACATGGCTTGCTGAGACACCATCTGCAGGATACCTAGCTCCATCCTTTACTGAAAGAGTCACACCAACAGTGAGTTGCTGTTATCTGCTGCCTAGGAATGACTCCCAGGGCTCTCCATCCCTTCAGCTCTCCTGGGGACACAGTGGTCCACAGCCATGTGGAGGCAACAGTCAAGAAGGTCAGCAGCCCTTTAGCTACACAGCCTTCTATTTCTGGAATATTGTTGCTGCTGGACCTTATGACTGCAGTGCAGTGAGGGCCTCACAGGGCAGCAATTGCTAGCGAGACGCCTTATGACATTGCTAAGCTTGAAGTTCATGGAGTGACTCTGTCCTTTGTTCTACTACCTCCTTTACTGGCTCTTTGCAGGAGGAAGCTGTGTATGTGAAATAACTCCATGGGGTCTCCTTTAGGACATTTAGGTACTAGTGCAGAAGCAACATGAAGTCAGCAATTATGCATTTGGAGCTGCTCCTGATGTGTGTCAGTGAGACCTTGACTGCTGCTGTTTCATGATAAACCCATCGCAGTACTTGTTTAAGAGTTCCCAAGCCACAGAGAGTTCAGAGCAATGCCTTCCCAATGAATAAGCAGACTGAGATCTTGGGCTCAATTTGGAATGCCCACAAACCAGAAAAAAGACCCACTACTACACACTGCAGAAAAAGTCAGAGAGACATTTGAAGGGGCAGATTCAGCACTGATAACAAGAGGATCACACCAGATGATCATATGTTCAGATAGATCACCAGCACTACCAGCTGCTTCCGAGAAAAGCAAGAAACCTTGCATGGGGAAAGTCAGAGGCTGTCATTCAGGGATTTATGTATGACCCGTGTTTCACTTTTATTACCCATAAAGCAATTAAGGTTGGTTTGGGTGTTCTTGTCGTACTCAGCTCCAGCTCTTGAAACCAGAGTCAGGGAGGGCCACGGCTTCAGCCTGTGCACGGTCTGGGTGAGCAGCGATGCTGTTCCTTCATTCAGCCATCTCGCCACGTCCTCCCCCATTCTGCAAAATGCAAGAGGCTGAAGAGGTGTCCCTAGCTCTGCAGCTTTCACACTGCATGATTTATACCCACTTCAACGGCATCACAAGGCACAAAATGGGTTCTTCCAGCTCTTGGGATTTCATTCTTTGCTGTGAGGAACCTCCCAGGTTTTCTCTTACCTCCTGCTGAAACGCATTCCAGCACTCCACCAGAGAACTGGGCTTGCAGGGCAACCTGTCCCATCTCAATTAGCCAGCGGTCTCCAGAAAACAGCACAGCCCTGGAAAAGGGAGTCATGCATTTGCTACCCAACTCTAGAGTACAAACACAGCGCCTGGCCCCCCCACATGCTTTCCAGTCCCAGGTATCACATCGAACGGCATCCCTGCTGCTGCTGCTAGACTTTCTGCACTCATGCCACGACCCACCACTGTCCATTCAATAGGACACTGTCCCCATCCTCTGAAGGATGGTGTGGCGTGGGGTGCTGAGACTGTCAGATCTCTCCCACATGAGGGCTGCTTTACTTACTGCGTAAGAGCGATTTCTCCCAGTTCTCACCCCTTGCACATATGTGCCAGGTGTGAAAACCAGTTCAGACATTAAAACCCACTGCTCGGCTCTAGCAGCGTGGAAAAATAAAATCACTGGCTGATCAGCCAAACAAGCAGGTGGGAGTGGTATGGACAGAGGCAGGAGAGACAAGGTACTAAACCTGCCCAGTGCTCCCAAGCGCCTCATTATACTGATTTATGTTAAGCTAATTGAGAAAATGACTCCAACTACACAATCCAGGCCCTAATTCAGAAAGGCCCAAGCTTTTTAGTGTCTCTACCTGCATCTTAAAAGGCATGATTTAAACCCTGTAACTAACAGGCTGCCAAAGGCAAGGATTTGAAGGATCTGATGTCCTATCATGCCGAGGGGGTGAGGCTTGGCTAACTTCTCTCGTTACTTGGTCTTTCCCCACTGACGTACGAGTTTGCTGCTGGGACATAAATCAGGGGAAATGATGAAGGAAACCAGTCTCGTGCCCCATCAAAGGAGCCAACACTCGCTTTAATAGGACCATGCAGACAAGCCTAAATAGGGCACTTAACAAGCATGTGGTTTCTATAATACCAGCCCACATCTCTACACCCTGTTCGCGTTGCCACTGGCAAAACCCTTTGTCCCTTGCACACCACACCTGCTTGTATCCACAGAATTAGAAAAGCGATCATGATACAACACCAACACCATTTCTGGGTTGGATCAGGTCTGTAGAAAAATTAGCTCTCGATAGTGCTCAGAAACTGCGTGAACCCTTACACACAGTCACGCATGCACAAGAGTAAAGCATAGAGACCCACAATGCTGTGTCCACACAGAATCACACAAAAGTACCAAACTCAGTCCAGGTCCCACAGATGCTCAAAGATCCCACACGAGGGGCACGTGGTAAAACACCAGGCCTCAGCTGGGACAATCCATATCACAGGGGTTTTGATCCAAATTTGAACCTTGACAAAATGGTGTTAGCAACAGAAAGCCTATAGATCCTACTGTCCTAAGCAGAAAACACAGAACTGAGGGAATCCCAGCATGGGAGGCACTTCAGTAGTGCTCTGCCTCTTTTTTTTGGCTCCAGAAATTCCCCAGAATGGGATAACTGTCCCATGAGCAATCCTTTCTAGCACGTTCTTAATACAGCTGGTCAGGAAACACATTACCCCCAACCACTAGGTCAGTCACTACTTTTCACTCTTACCAGGTTTTCCTCATTTGGTTTAGACGGGATACAGGCTCAAAGGGAAGACTCCACTGCATCGCAGAAGGTATTAGGAATGGCTGATAGAGAACCCGAGTCTCTCCCCAGACAGTTACCCTAAGCTGAAACCTCTTGAGAGCCCAACTTCATCTGGCTGGATATACAATCAGATTGGGGATCGTCCAAGTGTTTTACACCACGCACTAGACATCCATGGGAACTCCAGGCTGATCCATGACCATCTGTGCTCATTTAAACATTTCTTGACAGAGGAGGGAGTGTTAATCCCGACATCCTGGCCAAACTGCAACATGGGCAATCATATTGTGCTTTGTAACATTCCCACAGTGGCATACATAGGTGTTTTCCACTCCTTCCCATAATGGCAACATAGTGGCCCAACACAGAAATGGCTACATTGCCATGGGAGAACGCAAGTCCCCTGTGCTGAGCCCTGCAGTGTTACTGTCGGATATCGTGCGTTGCTCTATTCTCCCTGCCGTGGGTGTTCAACCCCTGCACGCTTCACGTCCAGACTTCTACCTTTACCTGCAAGAGGCCCTCACTTAAAAATCTGCCTGGCATTTCTGACCAGCACACATGTTGTTACAATTATGACTGGACTGCTTGGCTCCGGCATAGGGGGAACGTTAAACCAGCACACTGGCACCCATCAAAACATTTGCGAACTTCCAAAGTGGAACTGACACCATGGTAGTGGTTTATATCACACGTCAGAGAAAGGCTTCATAACTCAGATCAAACAATTTAACTCTTGAACTCCCTGTCTAGAGGGAGCAACCAAATGCTGGGCTGCCTATTGTTATTTCATACGGCTGTTTCATGTGGCTTCCAGCCAGTTCACTTCATTTTGCAAGCTCAGAAGTTAAAGACAGATAGAACTGGCCAGAACTTCAATGAAGGACTTGTAAGAGAACAGAGTAACACCAGCATCTTCCCTGCCAGGCAGAAACAGCACCGGCACTATCAGGATGGCAAGAGAATTTTTCAGCTTTTACGTAATTTTGTTGAATAAAAAACTTACTCCCTTCTAGGAAACTCATATTCTTAAGTAGTTGTCAAAAAAATCTTTGGACTTGTAATTTTTTGCCTTTTTTGGTTTGAGGAGTTCAAACAATAATCTTACTCGTGACAACAAGGTGCAATCAGTAGGACTATTTTAACCACACTTTAGCCTACTGGAGAACCACAAATTATATGCAAAATGGTATGCATGTGCTTCCTGTAAATACCATTACAATTCAACTCTTCTGTCAGATGCTCTTCTCTACGTCCCCTGATGAGCTGAATACAACTGTAATGAGGAACAGACCTATCCACTAGGACTTAGAATCTCTTGAGGAGCAACTGGGGACAGCTGCAGAGGATGGAAACAAGAATGGTATAATTAAATTATTATTGCACTTACTGGTATCCAGTTTTGAAAACAATAATCAGGTTGCTACAAGCTGTTCTGCAACTGCAGACAGAGCAAAGGAAGTCAGTCACAATTTTCTCGTAATACAATCAAATCTTCAGCTTTTAGGCCAGGTCTTCAGGCAAAGTAACAGGGAACGCAGTGTCATCAGCTGCAACAGGACAACACTTCACACATATCTCAAATGTTACTTTGGAGTTTCCTAACTTTGATCAGCCCTGATTATGAGCAGCTTCTCTAGGAAACAGACTGATCCCTCTTTCTCCTGTGTATGGGAGGCACCAGTAGAGATTTTCCACTGCTGCCTTGGGCCACAGTTGCTTGAAAAGACTCCTGCAAAGCTATATCCTGCCATGTCTTTGCTTCATACGTTTTCATGTTTCGCAACAGCCTTTTTCAAGGTTTTACTTTCACACAGAGGCAAGTTGCCGAAGGATGTATCTGATTCTGTCATTTATCACCTCCTGTGGAAAAACAGTCTTGGATATGTGTATTAGTATCAGATATCACAACTGAAAGGAAACACACTGTGTAGAAGATGCACTGATTTATTAATAGAATAAAAATGAAATGTAGTGATATGTTTTTCCACTATTAAAGCCATAGAGACAATCAGTGTCCCATTTATACACTTGATGGCATCATTCAGTAACTCATTCATAAACTCCAACTGACACATTCAGGTCAGGTATTACGGAAACCATTTCTACAACGAAGGCAGCCTTCCTCTGTTACAAAGCGGGTAACTATGAATGCAGTCCCCACGGTCTGCAGCTGCAATTGGTCTATGGGAGGTTTTTCCGTGTCCTCTATTTTAATGCCTGAGACTTTCTCCACCTGGAATAGCTTTTTAAAGCCTTTCAACAGCAACAGAGCAAACCAGCTGAACTTCTTGTGGGGTGCAAACCCACTCTTCAGGCAAGAAAATTAACTGAATATTATACGAAAACAGGCTCACTTCCAATATACTGTGGGATTATCCATTACAAGATCTCTGGCTAATTATTGGAACTTTGAGGCAACTAGGACAGAGAAAAATGTTTGTACTAGAACAGCTTTAATTGTAACATACTCTCTTTCATGTGTTTCTACCTCTACATCATACATTCTCCAATGTCTTAAACTGTAACCCATCATTTTTGTTAAATCATAGCTGGTGTGATTTCATAGACAATAATGTTATCGATATATAGCTTTGTGTGATCTAGCATTATCTGAAAGAAATAAGCAAAGTGATAAATAGGAAATATTACAACTGACTTTGCAATTTGCCTCAACACGAGAACTTCCTTTAAATCAGGTACAGGAAGGAGTATCAGCTATGAAGACAATCAAAGCAAGCACTTGGATTTCACAGGATTAAAAACCGTTGAAAACTAATCCCTTATGGATACAAAGGAAGACAAACATCCTAGAAGCAGACTAAGTTGTGATGTTTTCTCCTGTAGATATGTATCTCTTGCACACTGCTTGGAACAGGTATCTGTGGTACCGATATGCGAAAGCCTTTGGAAAAACTCTACTGTTCACTTCCAAGTATCCTGTTTCAGGAAGGTACAAAGCCCCGTGAAGAGCTGGGCATTAGAACATGAACTTAAACCAGAATGATGATGACAGATGGTGAACCCCAAATGGGAGTCTTGTGAAAAAAAAAAGAGCCTTTAAACTTTGGAAACAATATTAAAGGAACAGAGAAATGAAGTGCATATTACTGGCACTGCAGAAGCCGAGATACAACATACAGCACACAAGCCCACAGAGAACGTATCATCCATAACCGACTGGCTTATCTGAATATAGTAGTCATGTAGCAGAACAAGCTGGGGAGTTTCCTGGAGTCACATTTACTGCTTGAGTTTGGCTGTCCATATTGGAGAGGGATTTGGTACCAGAGTTTTGAGACTGAACCAACTGTTCAGAAATAGCAGGAGAAACGACCGCATGGTTAGCATGCTCACTCTCCCGCACTGTAACACTAGGAGTGGGGTTTTCCTTAGCTGTCCCAGCATGACTGTGTGACTGGCTGGCTTGTCTCCCTGTTTCTGCCTCCTGCTGCTGCAGCATCCGCTCCACCTCTATCTCAAGTTCCAGATTTTCCTCATCTGCCTCCACTTCCAGCTGCTGCATTAACTCCTCCAGCTTCCTGGCCTTGCGGAGTTCATTCTGCTGTATGATCGTGCACAGGTGCTCCGTGAGGTGCTCCTTAATCTCCGTCTTGTGTTGGAGGTCCAGCTTCGCTGCCACATACTCCGACTCAGCCTTATCATATCGCTTCCTGCAAAATCATCATTATTTCTAGTGCGTTAATTCTCAAAGCACTTTACAATCTGACACAAGGATAGAGACTTCAAGCACCCCTGAAATGCAACGTGCTCTGCAATGCATTATGCCGGTTATTCATGACATGCTGCTACATTAGTAAAAGGGAAGAAAATGTGAACCGATCAAATCTTCTGCTCTTGACACATTAGCCTCCACTGCTGCTGTATTCCAAGAGTTAATTTGCTCATCTGAAATCTACAGATTGAATCACGAACAAGCATTTTTACTGCCTGTTTTAAGAGATGCATCTCTAGCAGCAGAAAGAAACCATCAGAAACTGTACTGTTTTCAAGCTTCTAACAAACACCCATCTAGCAAAATGGAACACTGCAAAACAGTTTGGTTTTTCTAATCCAACCTTCCACCCCACAGATACAGATGCTACAAGGGTGCTATACACATTTACATTTGGATCTGGTCTAGAAGCATACTCTTCCGGCCACCCATATATATGTTCAGAAAATCACGAGCAGCACAGATTGAGACAGCATATGACATCAATAGTGATCACAACTTTTGCATGGCAACAGATGTAGAATTTTATTGTAAGCATCTCCCCAACACACACCTTCTGCCAATTTGCACTTCCTGTCATGACAAATATAGCAAAAAGGAAATATTCCAAATATTTATTGAGGTTAACCCACCCAGGATATCTAGCACTTTAACGCTGGTGTCCACATTAGTGATGCATCTTCCGCTACATTCAGTGAATTTGTACAATAACTCTGATTTAATTAATAGAAAGATAGATGCAATCTTGCTCATCAGGAAAGGGAACATGCAAAGGCTTTTGAAGAATGACTACACAATGTCCCTTACAGAGCATTCATAAAACTATTAGTAAGGTGGTTGAATAAAGAGTCCAGCTGTTTTATAAAACCAGATTCAAGTATCTGGTTAATCAAAGCAACAGAAAGATAGGAGAGGTCCTTTGCTTAGGGAAACAGAAAGAAATAAGACATAGAAAAGCCTTCCCAAATACGTTCTTTTACACGATAATCACAAAACTTTGACCCAGCTGTAAAGGCTATGTCTGCAGTGGACAAAAGATGCCCACTTACATTTCCCTCACAAGAAAGTCAAGATTTCCCTGGATCAGGTATCTGAAATGGAAAAACTAATGCTATGCTGGAAACTTCTGTATAGTTAAATCTTTGGCCTGAATTCACGCATATTCTTCACATCATATTTACGAAAATTCAATTTCACAGCAATTGTCAAATGCCCCTAACTATGTAGTTGCTCAGGACTATTTAATATTGCACTTTTTGACCCATTGAAATTACTTGTGTTTTAGCTCTAAAATATAAGGCAAGAAATAAAAAATTGCTTAAAAAGTCACTACTTAAATGACCAATTATTTGGCTCATAATGCATAAAAACTACAACACTGAAAGTACCTAACTTGCATTTCCAAATTTCTCCCTCGCAAAAACAAAGACTTACTAAGTTCATGAAAGTCATTAAGTATTTTGTAAAGTTTATCCCCTTCATCCTACCAGCATCCTCTTTTGTTATGCTCATTAAAAACTGCTTTCCAAATGTCAGAGCTGCTTGTGCTATCTGCTCTATTGCAATTAAGCATTTCAAATAGACACAGTATTACAAAATTTTCGTAAGGCAATTTCCAGGAGCATTTAATGGTTATAGAAAGCAGATCTAAACCTAAAATACATTGAAATGTTTTTCCTCATGAGGATATGAAATTCTGTATTCATATGCACCCAGCTACTGAAACTACAGTTAATCCTGGATATTTCAAATGATAATTACACAAAAGAAATACTTATTTTTTAGCTACCGCTGCTATTTTTTTAAAGACTAATTACCATGTTTATGGGCCTGTGGTCAACGTATAGCAGAATTCATAAGGAGAAATACACGTTTAACACATTGAATCGTGAACCAAAAACCGCAACCAAACATTTCCATTTTATTAAATGGCTACATAAACATGCTGATGTTTATCTACTGATGTTGTGGTTTACCCACAACTAATAGGGTGTTCCGATTAATTTCTTGCATTTAAGGAACTCATCAGAACCAGAGTGATTAAAGGCACATTGTGAGGGGTGAAAGCCTGCTTTTTCCTTCAATTTTTGGTCCCAGTTCCAAAAGCACTTCAGCAGTGTTATATGTTTTAAGCTTAATTGGTCCCATTGATTCCAACAGGACCAGAGCTGTCATCAACAAGCAAGTTTCCCTGAAAAGGACTTTCATTTTAGGACTTTAAAAAAACCCTCTTTCTCCCATGAGAAGAAATAAGCAACCTTGAAACAATAAAGCAGGGCTTATGGACAACTGCACAGTTAAAGCAGCAAGTATGTCTCCTGACAGCACAAAGCTGGAAAGCACAGTCTGCAGTCAGAAAACCTATTTCAGTTTCCAGATTCAGAGGGAAAAATTAGGAAATAAAACCCACACTTTGACCTCAAGATTTGAAAGCCCCCCCGACTGTGACCACTTTAACTACACATTATTACGATGACATAACTCCATTACTGCTTCAGTGACAGGAAACAGCATTTTGTCCCTCCACTCAGGCAGGGCTATTCCCTCCTCCCTGGCTGTCGCTTACCGGGCATAGGAGTAGTCCAAACTGGCCTGATCAATGCGGTTCCGCAGGATGCCAATGTCAGCAGATACCATGTCATCCAGAGCTTGTAACTCCTTCTGAATCCTTTTTAGTTTCACTGTTTCAGCTTGAGTTCTTTTGGATCTGCAAAAGGAAGATGCATTTTATTATTTTTTTTTTCTTTTCAAGCCTCTCTTCTTGACATAATGGGCCCCGTTTCATTTGCAGAGCAAGTAACTTCTTTAACAGCTATTCAGAAGGTTTCTCCTTTATGGTTTAAGACTTTTGATCTTTTTTAATATCCACAGGGATCTAAAATGCCTGCTATTAGAGGACTACAGCAAAATTACGTAATGACTATAATCAAAGTGCCTAAAATGGATTGTGTTTCTTCACTGTGGAAACACACAAGAAGCTGCTGTATCGAAGTAGTTCTCAGTGTAAGGAAACAGGAAATGGCTTGGGGGGGAGCGAGAGGGGGAAGGGTATTTAGCCTGCAAATATCTCCTTTCAAAGAAGCCTAGTTAGTAGGGGCCAAAAAGTCACCTAACCTAAGCTTGATTTCCATTTTGTAAAATTATTCCCAAAAGGCCTAGCCAAATCCCAGTGAAGTCAATGGAAAGTTTTACATCAAACACAAAGGATTTCAATCAAGCCTTATGTAACCTTTCTCAACTCAGCCTATTCATTCCTAGGTTCTGAAAACTAAATGTTGCTAAGGGCAGCAAGCTTTGATGGATTTCATTCCCAAGCAAGCTAAGTAACTTCCAACAGGCTTTTACACCAGGTCACTCCGCTGTCGTTCATCACCACCAGCAAAACCATGCTTTCCAGGCACTGCTTTACACCCCACATCAGGTACTTGAAAGCAAGCCTAGATGTGTAGGCAGTGACACCATCTCTCGTTAGACCAGCTGATGCAGGTGGAGAGAAACAGACATCCGCAGTATTGCTCAGAGCTTGAAGAAGGCATTTGAATGTCAGACATAACTCCCCAGCTATCACCTGCCAAGTCCTCCTCTCTCTTCTCACGCTCTGCCTCCAGAAGGAAGAACCCAGCCTGGTGGTCACACCCATGTTTGCTGTCCTACAGTGACTCAGACCAAATGTACTTGTGTTTTATCTCCGCCTGGCAAAGGAAAGGAAAATTTTCAGAACCTCAAAGAGAATCTTCTGCACAGTATCTGCAGAACATATGGCTATGTTCACCTGTGCTACTCAAGAGCGTTGATGGGCAGAACGTAATATGTGTCTGACAGCACGGCGAGCCTGAAAGCTTCACACGTCCTTCTTTGATCCAGTGTCATCAGCTGCTCCAATATCCCTCTTTACAAACCTTGCCTTCCCTGTAATCTTACACTATCTTGGTGGTCAACACTGCACAATGCCTTAAAGTCTGGTCACCTGAAGAGCAAGGGTTAACAACTGTGATGACTTTAATTTTTGCAATTTCTAATCAGCCAGTGGTAAAACAGTACCTTCTGAAACAAAATTTATTGTCCTCTCTTTTCAACACTTTTCACTTCCTAATAAGAAAGAGTCAAAAACCCAAACAGAAATCGCTATAGTTTCCCTTCGTAAGTTAGGAATCAAATAAACTTCCCTTAAATCCAGTGAAAACAAATCAAGAACAAAACAGGGATGAGCATCTGAACACCCCAACTTCCAAACACGCCCTTACTAACAGGCACAAGGACTTCAGCTAATTCTCAAATTGTGTAATAACTTTTCCATCTGCGCATAGAGCTGCAGCTTTGGAAGTGTGAAAAGCTTAGTCACAACCTCCTTGCCAGCACTTGTCATCAAAGGGAAATGTCGATCACAGCTGCTCACTTGTGGAGCAGCACATACAGAAAACAGTGAGGAGGAAAAAGAGATTTAAATAGAAGATACGCATCTGGTTGCATAGGAAAAGTAATCCCTTCCTCAGCCTCAGCCCATGCTGCAGCATAGCTCCTTACCTCTCAGCAATAGCTTTGGCCAGAAGTGCCTTCTTGCGTTTATTCTTCTCTTCTATCAGCCGCTGCTCTTGTTGGAGGATTTCCCATCGTGATTTTTCCTGTCTGCTCATTGACAAGAAGATCAAAATTAATAGAAAGTTCATTTCTCTCCCTGTTCCCCAAATGACACAAATATTCACCATCATATTTCCTGGAGCAAACTCTAAAAATGTCAAAGAAACAATAAACAGGTTTTGGTTCTGAGGAAAGAAGTCATTCAGACCAATAAAACATTTCCAGATGAAATCTGCTGATCAGAACAAAAATCTTCACAAGCAAGTAAGCTGCTGGTTAATTCAGCTTTGCTGGAAGAAAGAGCATACAGCACTTTTTCAGAAATGGATGGAATTTTTCATTTAAAGGATGTGCTTCCCCACTAGGTAGAAGCAGTTTCAGGTTTCTTGCTGGCTGCTACAAGTTGCCATCTGTTCAGTCTGCCAGCACAGCCTCTTTTTTTTGGAAATGTTTTTTCCATAAAACAGAACCTTTCACAGGTCTGCTTTACAATACAGCCCCCAAATAATTAAACTGATACAAATGAAAGGCTGGTAAAAGTTACAATGAAAATGAGCAACAGGAAGAACAAGAATTCACTGTTGCCACCAGAGAATGAGTTCCATGGATTCAATTTCCCAGGCTACATCTACTAAGAGATACAATCAGCCCCAGAGGATGGGAGGCAAGGTTTCAGGTGAGAGGGAACAACCTGCATCAACACAACTGGGCAGGATTAAAGAGAAACAAAAAATGCTTTGCCACTTTTCCACCCTGTTGTGCTCTTCATGCCCTCTTTCAAGAAGCCTCAGCTTAAAAATAGCTTAGCTTAAAAATACCCAAGTAACTCAGCTATGTTAATCTTAACACCCATTTCTGCACGAGTATCTCTTCAGACCTCTCCTCATCACTCTATTCTGAAAACTTCATCTAGAGAAATATTTTTAATAAGATTTAAATTCAAGTGCACAGGCTGAGATGAATTCAGCAGATTCAGGGGGTGTTTGTTGCACCTAAATGTCATTTGCTCCCCACAGAGTGAAAAACTTCCCTGCAAAGCTTTAGCTACCTCATTGCCAAATAGCGCCTGTATTTTTCACCACTAGGAAGGAGCTGAATGGCCAGTACTACTGGTGAGCTGCACCCACACAAGAAATTTGGCACTGCTCTTCAAAGTGCTGCTATTTTGGTGAAGGGACAGCTATTTGCAGGTAGGTGACCCCAGCAGGAGTCAGACAGGTAAATGGCAGGCAGTGTGGCCAGCAACTGCAGCCTCTCAAAGCTCATCTGTGCAAAATAAAGCCCCCTGGATCCTTCTGAGTTCTGAATTCGAGAGAAGCCACACACTGCTTCTTCACACAAGTGCTGCTGAATGGCACGGTCCTGCCTCTCCAGCAGGAAGCACCTTCAGCCCCCTGTGAGACCCTATGGACAGATCTAACCAGAGATAGGGTCTGGCACACCATACTTGGAAAGCTGCTGATCCCTGGTTTGGGGGAATACAAATGATGCATGGAAGTTTGGTGGCCAGGTAGCATTTATTGATTATATTAGCAGAGAAGTCTGGACCTGCATAGGAACTCAAGGCTGCAGCAGCATTATTGAAGTGTTTAAAAATAAACTACATGCCCTAGAAAAAGAATTTGTTCTTCTGCCCCTCACACTTCCGCTTTGCCTGCTGAGGAAAAAAGGAAAATTAGTGCTTAGATACAGACAGGAAAACAAATGTGAAGGGGTAAAGCCAAGTAATTTCTCATATTGGAAATGCCTGCCCCCTCTAGCATTTAGACAGCAGCTTCCTTTTATAGGCTACTATCTCAGTTCTGGATTATGAACTAAGTAACTGCCACATTCAGTCAGACTCTCAGAGAGCCATGTTCAGTACTGTTCCCTTTGCCCCTCTCACATGCATCAGTTTGATGCTTCTGAGGGACACAGGCACCCCACTGTGGGCTGATGCACAGGGTGAGAGCCTTGAGACTGGTCTCATCTTGAATCACAAAAGCTAGAGAACTGCTTAAACTGAAATTTTACCTCCTTACCAACACTGTTGGCGTTAACAAATCTTCAGCAATACTGTAAAGGGGAACACAAAGTTACACAAATCACAGCATATTTGCTCCCAGAAGGACTTTTTGTTGTGGCTGCTGGCTGGTCTACACTGCACAAGGGTGAGATTAAGTCTTCATAAACCATTAAGACAGTCCTACATCTTGGGTGCTTTATGGTGTACAGTCCCACTGCCATAGGAAATTATCTGAAGGCAGCACAGCGCATATCTGCATGGATTACACTACAGAATTTAGTCTTGAATCAGGTTTAACCCAACTAGAGATGAAAAACAAAGGTTCAACGCAGAGGAAGCAAACATGACCTCTCAAACCTTCCTATTAGATACAGAAAAGCTCACTTCACAACAAAAGAATGAATCAATACAGAATAATAAAACCCATCCCTTGATTTTACCAACTTACTAACAATTCCACTTTCTTTTTCTCCACTTTGGAGTTTGGCTTTGCAGGGTGGGTCTGGGCATTGTCACTGCCATTACCGGGATCTACCGGTGTTACTTCCTTCTGCTGGTCTCGGCTGTCACTTTGCCTTTGATCTCCTGCTGAAGAAGGATGAGGTGGTGGCGCAGGCTGCTGAGGATGACCAGGCTTCTGTTTTGGTAGAGAAAGCAACTGCTCGGGAGGAACAGAGGCTGCTCCACCCTGCAGTCCCAGCTTCTGACATTGCTGCTGAAGGGCTTTTACTCGTTGCAATTGCTGCCGACTCTTATTCACAGTGCGGGGGCGATGCTGCTGCTCTGAGGGGTCATATAAGTCTATCAATGGATGAGAGGGAAAAACAGGATTAAAAACAAATCTTGAGATCAAAGTCAGACTCCATAAATTATCTTTTCTGGGCAAGCAAACTGGTGCAAAACCAACACAAGGAGAAGACATGCCAGGTGTCAAGGGAAGGCAACATGGGGGAAAAACCCAGGAACCTGCACATGTTTTGTCAGCCTAAGAATCAGGAGTTTTAAAGGATCTGAGCTTCCAAAATGAGGAGAAGGAGGAAGAGGGGGCCTGGAGTGGGGGACTAAAGGAGAAACCACAGGTAGGAGTGAGGTGACTCTCGGTGGAATAATGGAGAGACGGACTTAGGGCTAAAAAAGGGTCTCAGGCAGGCTGGTGGGCAAACTGGGGATTTATAAAGTGAAGAACGCGGAAGAACAAGGTGACAGATGGGCAAAGGGGACGCCAGGCACCTGAGTGGGGTAGTGGACAGACAGATGTGGGTGCAGGATGAGGGGCTGGGTGG
>JAVJGI010000032.1:8441368-8491092 GCA_035590275.1 Ibycter americanus | reverse complement strand
AGAGGAGCCGGCCGGGCTGCCGTGGGCATGGCGCCGTGCGCGGGGTGCCGCCGTGCCCTGAAAAGCTCAGGCAGGCCCAGGCAATTAGGCGTAAATGAATAGGAGAAGCCGCTCCCAACTAAAGCAAACTTCAAGGAGCAACACCGCGACCCCCCTGGGCATTTCTGATTTGTAATTAGGTCGCTGTACGAGCTGGTGAGGTGCCTGCTGCAGCGCAGGGGGTAGTGAGCACATCTTGGGGACCTGCGTGGTGAGGGAGCTGTGGGGCCCGGACACCCGCACAGCTGGGTGCTGCTGCGCTTTCACAAGTGAGTAACACCACTGTGAGGAAATCAGCAAGGAAAAGTACTGTTTTTTGTCCATACAGGTGCTTCCGAAGGTCTGCTTTGCCCATTATGCACAAGGTTGCAGACACGTGCTTCCATCCTTACGTATCAGCTGAAAAGGTCCTGCAGCATACGGTGATACTCACTCAGTAGCCATGAAAACAAGTGGTTTTTTCCATCCAGCCCAAACTCTTGTGGCTGCTTTAAGCTTCTCAGAGGTCTTGCAGATGAGCTTACCTCCCACCGGGAGAAAGCTGGCTGGAACACAAGGGCACGAGCCCCAGGCTTAGCTGAAGCAGTCCAGGGGACTAGAGGCTTAAATAATACATCATCGGCAATAAAATGGGGACGTTTTCAGTGCCTAACAACATCCCTCCCCGTTTCCAATCTGTAAGGGATTAGTCAAGCTCTGAAGTATTGCTGTCTCCCAGAGCAAACTCATAACTCGATGGCCATGTATGACTTTGCAATTTATCGTAGCAGCGCTTTTAACAGCTCCTGCGTGACTAACGTGTCCCATAAATACCAGCCCCAGCTGGAGGAGAAGCGGTCCTGAACTGCCACTGACTGGCAGGCGTTGTTTCTGATCAGACTTGGCTGAGTGCCTTTGGGAGACAGAAGTGCCACCATTTTTCACCCACAGCTCAGCTATAGGCCTTGATACCGAGCAGACGCATCACGGGCATCCAGCGGAGGAGAAGGAGAGTGTGATTATCTCAGTTCTGTCCATGCTGACCAGGAGGTCCTTCCTAGGCGAGCCTGGGGCAGAGGGATGCCGAGCAGCCCTTCAGACAGGGTTATGGCTTCCTCTGGGAAACCTGGCTGAGCATAGAAGAGATCTGAAAAAGAACCGCAATGCAACCTTGACTCAAATGCTCTCAAACTCCAGGGAGTCCAGACAGCAGAGCCAGGTGTCAGCTTGAATTTTACAATGAATCAGTGTTGGCCAGGCCAACAGCAGTTGGCCTACAGCAAGGTGTAGGCACCTAATTCCCTTTTAAATGCCAGTATAGGAATCAGGAATCTAAATCTGTCCTGATATCTTAATGACTGTAATCAGCTGTACCAAACCCACAGATACTGACCAAATATGTTTCGTAAACCACAAATGCTAGGTCTCATTCTTGAACCTTAGTTCTTTCTTCTTTTCCAAGTTTTAATGCTACAAACAAAAATGAAGCACCATATTAACTTTATTGCTGCAGATATTCCAGGCATAAAACTCCCACGTGTTTTATAGAAAAAGTATAAAGACTTTTGAGTTGTTAACTATAACGCTATAGGCAAAGCAGCAATCCATTTTAACAGTTTCCATCAGCCAAAGGTTTAATTACCAGCCGTTGGGCCAGCTTTCTCCAGGAACAATTATAATGCAGTGAAGTCATTTCACGGGGCATTTACCAACAGCAGATTTAGAAAAAGGGGGCTGGCCATGTTCTTCAACTGATTAAAGTCCTGCAAGCATAACATGGCACTGAACATTTGCCACCTAGGAATACAGTGTTTTCCAAGCAAACGTTGCTACAACACAGGCTCGACAAGGCCAGATGAAGAGAAAATAGAAACCTTCTTTTTCATCCTCTAGACCAATATTCCAAGCAACAACGCAAACTTTCCTTCTACATCTGGGGCTGGATTTCAGTCCCATATCTTTTTGTCCTTCAAGAGCTGCTATCTTGCTAGCAGTCCTGGAGACCTCCGTGAGTGCTGCATCCATTTTCTTTTGGTCTAATTGGCCTGGAGACTGCTGGCTGTAGAAACAGCAAGCACCAACAGATCACAAAAACATCCTTTCTTGTGCAGTTCTCAAATCAGTGTGGAAATGTCATCATGGGCTGGTAAATTGGACTCTCCAGGTCAGACCTCAGGGTCAGACCTCAGATGACATTTCAACCCAGGACAGATGCAATTTGTACCAGGGCATAACTTCAATTTGCATCGGTTTAGTTCATACTGCAAACTTTTTGGGATTTTAAGAGTCAGATAAGCTCCTCCATCAAGGGACTCCCTGACGTATATTTTTAACCCCATTCTGCTCGCTGCTCTGCATGCTGTCACAGGAACACATAAAGCAACAATTTCCCAGTAAAAGGCTGAGCCATCATGTGAGAGACAGGGAAAGACATGCATGGGGAAGGACAGTTTCCTTTCTGTGTGCATTTCAGATGCTGTTGCAAAATCCTGAGGACTTTGCCATATAATTCAAGAGGCCTGAGGAAAAACCCTCCTGAAAGAAACAGTGTCAAAAATTCCTAAATCCATTTATTTTTCTTTCTAATGAAAAAAATCTATCAGACTGTATCCATGTCAATACCATCCTATTTTTTACCAAAGCGTAATGCAGGCTGGCTTAGGAAGAATCACCGTGTCCAGACCAAGCCATGGCACTGTGTGAGCAAGGAGCAAGACCTGCCTTTTGAGAATACCTCATGATTTAATTTGTCTTTTCAAGGATGCTTTTGACATCCGTGCTACGAATGTTTCTTTTGCTGATTCTCTGCCGAACTGTCCAGGCAGCTTCCAAGCCTGAGATGAGTAATGTAATTTCTTGGCGTGGCACTGAAAGCAAGAGGGTACTTCAGGTGCTGAGGCTGCAAACACCCGTGTACGGAGCTGTAACTCCTCTGGAGCCTGTTGAAGGCCATCAGGTTTTGCCCATTTTTCAGTGGGCTGTCAATTAGATTCTGCCTAGAGCCTTCTATCAATACTGGTCTCTGTGTGCAATGGGTTTTTTTACTGGTTAAATACCCTGAAGGCTGAGAGCTCTCCATTAGGAAACACCAGACACAGAAACCAAGGTGGAAATTAGCTTGGCTGAGCCTGGCCCCCAGGCCCAGATCCAAAACAGCATATGAGTACGTCTTTAACCTCAGCCATGTGCTAACGCCCTGTTCTTTAATTGGGCCTCACCGGGTGGATCCAGGGAAGCGCCAGGATGCCTGGCTCGGCACCAGCCTGCTCCTAACCAGGTGCTTGAGGCTGTGGCTGCACTAGGAACCCAGAGCTCGGCCCACAGCAGGCTGGGGCTCTGAGAGCAATGAGATAATATAACGGTGTTAGAACACCTCAGCTCTGGAGGAGGTTAACAGTGGGTGCTGTGTGTTTTACTCTGCCTCTTGGCTGCTTTATTCTGGATATAAAACTGTAGCCAGTGATTCAAACCCCTCTAACACTGCAAGAACACAGCCCTAGCTTGTCCTGTGGTTACCATCCACACTGCAGTAGGCTGGCTTGAGGATTTATGCAAAAATGCAGGTATATCTAATGGAAATAGTGTTTCTGCTGTAAAATGAATTATTCTCATTCTGGAGTGAGGTGAGAAAGCTGAAGTAAAAGATACAGCATTATTCTGTCTCCCCAGTTTCTGTTCCCCTTAACTGCCCAGTAAGTGAGATTAAGTCAGCACTGTCATTTCTGGGACCAAGGCAGTCTCTTGGTTTGTAAGTATTTCTTAGAGGGAAAAAAAAATCCACTTATCTAAAGAGCTACTAAGTGAGAAAAAAAAAAAAATCAGAAACCTGCTTTTTAAACCATATAAACCAATGGTTTTCAACATCTTTTGATTTGTGGATCTTTATAACATTTTCTGCTGAAGAGATAGACGCTTATGCAGCAAGTTTAAGGCTGTGACCTTGCTTCCTCTGAGTTACCTTTCACAGGGACCTTAGGGCTAATCTCCTGACCCCGGGCTAAGGCCATGGTTTGAAGCCACAGCTGTTTTACTTTAAAAGTTCCAAATCTTGCTTCTCAAATCCCAGGGAAAGAGGGAACACATCCTAGCAGGGCTCCCAGCAGATCTCTCTCCTCTCCTTGCAGAATGCTGCAGGGCTGTCTACGGCACCAGTGTGGCTGGACCAAAGAAAAAAGTCTCAATAGAGTCAAGGGATTGGCATATCAAGACACAGTGCAGGGCTACAGAAATCCATATTATTTTTACCGTGGACTCCAGCAGGCTGCAAATTCCCCATCCAGACCTGCAGACACTGCTTTTTCCTTCCTGAGGGTGCCTGAGTCTGTCAGGAGCCAACCTGGGGGGCGAGATGGTCCCACGAGCCCAGGGGCTCCCCACCATGCCCGGGATAAACGCGCTCCTCCATGCACTCCGAGCAGGGCTGGTGACAAGCAGAGTTGGGAGAGCAGTGTGTTTTTCCAGGATGCTTCTCATTACAGTGATACGTTTGCTTTGAAACTGAGCCTCACAACATCTCAACTTTTAAGGCCCCCACCCCATGTTTTCTTGTTCCAAATTTTGAGCTTTTTCCTTAAGATAAGTTCAGCTTGCAGAAAATCTGAGCTGAAAGGAAGCTCAGCATGCAATATGAATGTTTTCTTTTTAAAAAAATTAAAATTCTTGCTGACATTTTTGGGGTCTTTCTTTCCTCACTGAGACTATTTAAGATACATTTTCATACAGACAAAAACATTCATTAGTAACTCCTCATCTTAAAATATTTGCATGAAAAAAACATCTAAACAGGATTAAAAGCTGGCTGAATAAAAGCACCTTAAGAAAAAAGCTGGTAAAATAAAGCAGAATTAATCCTGACCAGAAATATCCTGAAGATTATAAATTTACCACTTTGGATGGCAAAACCAGAGCTGAACGGTAAAACGAGTGGAAATGAGCAATTACTGATCTATATTTTTGTATAACTAAAGAAATATTTTTGCAGCTAATGACTTTAAAAAGATACTTTCTAAGTAGTTTTTAAATATCTTTAAAAGAATACTTTTTAAAACCCAAGTTAAATATTTCATGACAGTTTCATAATGCTTTTAATTGCATTGCTCAATGTAAAAGTTGTAATCCAAACATTTATAGAGAAAAAGTAGAAAGCAATCGCTTTAATTCTAACCATTTGTGTAAAAATTATAATCTAACTGTCAAAACAATTGATAAAACTAGAGTTTTGAAGAGAAATTTGCTAAATGTTTGTTATCTTTGGATTAACATGAGTGATTAGAACCACTGCCCTAAACAAACTGAATTTCCATCAAACAAACTCATTGTTGTTACATGCTCAAGTGAATGAACTGCCGTTGTTTAGTCTGGATGGGAGAGAAGTGGGGGCAGAAGACATGATAATAGTCTTTAAATATATAAAACACAGCTGTAAAGAGACAGAGCTAATGTCTTTTTCAGTGTCCATGGTGGATAGGTGAAGAAGAAAGTGAGAACCAGGCTAGAGACGAGGAATGGCTTCCCAGCAGCTGGGGCAGCAAAACATGGGGAGAATTGACTTAAGACCACCATAGATTCTCCATCACCGGATATTTTTAACAATAAACCTCTGTTGGGCAAGGCAGAGGAAAGGTCAATACAGCCCTGGGAAAATGAGATGCAGTTTTTGGTGATTTTGGGTGTGTGGATGCCCACACAGGTTCTAGAGGAGATGGGGACCCGCAGACACCCCATGGGTGCAGGCTGCTGTGTGACATTTTTGACCTTGCTTGGCTGAATCATTTTTGCTGGCCCATTTGAGATAGCCCACACCCAACCAGGTCCACTGGCTGCCAGCTGCGAACTGGCCAGCTCCTGACACCTCTGCCAGCCTTGGTCCTGTGATGCTTCCACACCATTCCCACCTCTTACCACTGTTGTCACAACCCCATCACCCTTCTCACGGGCATGCACATCTGCACCACTGGCTGTACCACTTCTGGTGCCAGCCAGAAACTCCTGCGACCTCTGCAAAAGTCTGTGTGGGAAATCACCCTCTTTTCATGGCAAGGCAGAAGGACAGATGGCTGCCAAACCCAAGAGCCAGCAGTGCTCAGAATATGTATTTGCAGTAGAGTATTACATGATGTGAAAATCACTTTATTACCATAAAGTGCCAAATATCCCCAATGTGACAGCCGAGTCCAACGTGTGCTGGGGCCAGTTCATGTATCTCCTTCTAGCTACGCAAGCCACGTGCTGGAAGATGCTGTCCTCTCACCTCTCCCAGCTCAATGCCACTGCAACTCAGCAAGTTGGGATGACACAACTGCCTTCTGCAAGTGAAATGCTGGTGACCCTCAGGGAGCAGCATGGGACCCTGTTCCCATCCGACTGCATCCCCACGAGGCACCCCAAAAATGCTGCTGCTCGTGTGATGAAGACCCAGTGCTGAATCAGTGTACATGGGTTTGGCTCATTTTCAGCCAGGTGGCTGAAGAGACACCGGGTCAGGCCATGTATTCAGTGCCAGAGGAGGATGCGTGACAACACCTCCCTGTTTTCAAAACAAGCTGTCTGCTCACCTTTCCTCTATCCTTGCAGTAAGATACTGGACATTTCTCCACGGAGTCTTGTCCAGATCACAACCATCTCCTCCTCCTCCTCGTTGAGGGTCTCTGGAGGTGTCACAAATACTAAGGAAGAACCACCAAGCATTTCCCATGGCAAAGGAACCCATTTGGAGACCAAATGTACTCTTCAGGACGTATTTGCTTCACCGCCCCATCCTACAAATATGCTACAACAGACAGACGTGCAGGGTTAGGACCTCACTGTCCCCTCAGCTGCCTGGTACTGCCCTGGAGCCACCATGAGAGGTTAGGGGAGCCCAAGTCAGCCAGCTTATCCTCAGCACCACAAACACGTGCTCTGAGACAGCGTGGCCAGTTTTGGGTGCAGCACTCCCAGGGTCACCTTGAACTAATGCTACCTTCGGTGCACCATGTCTGGAGCGCTTGTGCCCGGCCAGCTCGTGACTACTGGCTGAGCTCTGGGGGATGGTCTTCTTGTTCCACCTGCAGCCTTGGCCAGTAGCCACCCTGCAGACAACGATGCACTCACACAGAGACTGAAGATGAACTGAAGAGGACGAACAGATATCCTAAGTTTTGGGAGCATGCTACAGTTTGGAAGTCTTTTACGATGAAATGTTGCGTCTTTCCTGCAATAAAGTTCACAAAATGTTGATGCTTTCTCTCTGCAGCAAGCACAAAGAAAGATGTAAACCCCCATGTGTTTATGGATGTTCTTCGTGAGCTGTTACTCACCGAGGCTGGATCTGGGAGGAGGTTTTTCAAAGGATTGCTGAGTTGCTGAGTGCTTGGCTCTCACCAAGGCTTTAGTAGATGACTTCCTTCCATGGCTTTGGAAAGCCACCCTAGTCAGTCAGTTGCTGCCTTTCACAGTGTTGGTGTAGAAGATGTTTTTCAGCAGTTTCTCTGGGAAGAGAGCATTTTCTTTTGTTTTTGCATACTGTCATGACTGCACACCCAACTGACACCCACAAGGCTTACCAGGGTCACGTACTAATGAAGATTTCCAAGTGTTGGTGGCACTTGCAGGGTTTGAGCCGTAGCTGTAAAGACTGTAAATAAGCAGGCTGATGGCCAAAGAGGCTTAGCAGCTCTTTGATGAGGTATCCAGGAGAGCTGGAGAGCGATTTGTACCACACCCTGGCTACAAACACTGCTATCACACACATCTCAGCCTGCAATAAATGGATAGGTTAATGAAGCAAGTTCTGATTAAAATAGCAGTAAATGAAATTAGACCCTTTACTGCTGCAGCAGTAAGGTGACAACAAGGATGACTGGTTTCTTCTAGTGGTGGAAAATTCTGGGTTTGGAGCTGAGCTGAAGAGGAAAGACTTAATATAATGAGAAAAGCTCATTTCATTTTGGGTCAACCAAAAATGTTTTGCTTGACCAGTAACAGAATGTTCTGGTTTGCTTGGAGACTATTTAATCTTAAAAAAAATAGTCAAACTAAAACCCACAACTGTTTTCCTTTTAAATTTAGGTCCATTTGAAACCGAAGGGGGTGGGGGGTAGGGGAGATGGGGAAAGGCTGCAAACTAAATGAACTTTGATAAAGCAAACTGCTTCAGCCTGAAAATGCTGAAAAGTGGAACATTTCAATATTTAAGGAAGGAAAGAAGACTTCTATTGTTTTGTCTTGTCATTGACTGACTTCAGCCCAGATTTGTGAGTTATTTCCATTGCCTTCATTTTCACAGGGGACTTAATTTTTAGTTGGGTTTTTTTGGGGTGGTGGTGTGTGTTATTGGTTTTGGGGTTTTTGGTTGTGTTTTGTTTTTTTTTTTTTAACTAATTTAATACTCTTTTCCAGTTCAGTTTGAGGTACAAATGGTCTGGTTCAGCAAAGGTTCGTAAGAACATGACTGAGCTGACAATTTGCAGAAATACCAGGCAGAGCCTTTGGGGTTTTTTTCCTTTGCTTTTTAGTTTTTCTTTGAAATTGTACCTGAGTTTCAGAGAAGCTGTGGGGTCCACAGGATCACCCACCCCTGAAACATGCACGGAGCAAAACTGTCAAAGTCTGTGTGCTCTGCCATGTAACCTGCGCACCGCAAAAATTCAGATGCCATCCTCAGTCCTGCAAAATATTAAGACAGGCATTTAAGATTTACCCGAGTGATTAAGCATGAGCAGCTTGTAATTGTTTCCAGATTCCTCTCCTAGCAGGAGAAAAGGCTCTGCAATCCCTGTCCACGTGCTCAGTGTAGCAATGCACTCACAGAGAAACTGAAGATGAACTGAAGAGGACAAACAGATATCCTGAGTTTTGAGAGCAAGCCAGCATTACCTATTAATCCAATACGGACTGTTTGATTCAGAAAAGTAGGATTATTTAGCCAGCATGTATCGGGGTATGTCTGCATCCTCCCTGTAGCAACACCTGTGCACCAGCAACTAGAAAACCCTCTTAAGTACACATGGTCGGATTCAGTCTGCAATTTTTCATCTGGCTTGGGAGTGTTAAATGAAGATCAACTGTTGAAATCGGCCTCATTTGGGGGAATCTGACTGTGTCTGCGCTTATGGAGAGGACCTTTGTCCTCTAGGTTTTATATAAAGCCCCAAAGATTGCAGACTTTCTGCACGAGCCACAAAACAATCCAGCAAGCATCTGGAGAGACTTGCCTCACATCGCAAACTGTTCCCTTCAAGCAAATCTACCAATATATTTGTCCTACAGACTGTTTGATCATGAAAAGAGATCTTCCCAAACTTGCTCAGGGCTTCAAAAACCTTAGCAACCCCAGCCTAAGTTTGAAAGCAAATTCAAGGGTTCTCCATTGCCTTTGAACACAGCGGGGATCTCCTCCAACAGGTTAGATCTCGGGGGCCACGTTGCTCCCAGGATTTAAACCAGACCACGTGTGAAATGGCAACTACCTCTTAATTTTTTATTTTATTTTATTTTTAAATAGGATAATTTAGGGACTGTAGAGGTTTTTTTTTATTATTATTACTATTTTAATGGCGAATTCACTGTGCTGCCTTCCCTCCTTAATGAAGCGGACCAGGGACTCATGCTCAATTTCTCCCACTTTCCAGAAACAGTCCCTACAAACCCTTTGTAAAAATATAACCACAACCTCTCTTTCCCCTCCTCTCTCCCCCCAGAGAGGGGGCTTTCATCAGCTCAGACCATTTTTCTTCCACTACCTCTTTATCTTAACCTTTTCTGAAAGGTTACATTTATTTTCTGAGGTCTGTGGCCAGGACAAGGATACAGAGGATGTAGCTGATTTTGTCTTTTGAGGCTCACTGTCACCACTGCAAGAAGCACAAGCTGCAGGGTGGGGGGGGTGGGGGGTGGGGGCCTGTCTCTGAAAACAGACTCTGCCCTCATTCAGCCCAGTATGTTGCCCAGTTCACCCAGTCAGGCTCCTCCGCTGTGGCTGTCGTTGCTGCCCATCAGAGCACATCTTTGTAGCCAGAGCCGACTCCTGCGCTTGGATTGTGCAAACCCGTTTTCTCTCCCTTCCACAGTCCTGGCTATCGCATGCACATCTGGTTGTTTCTCTGAACCTCTCTGCAATCATTGCTTCATCTCCGTTCAACTCCCAGCTGAAAACGTAGCTGTTCTCCCTCCCCATGGACCTCGTCTGCCTCCTCCTCTCTTAGCCAAATGCACCATGCGATGGCTCGTGCCACCCCTTCTTGTGCAAAACCCTCCAGGAAGGGTCTTTTTCCAGTACGGAAATCTTGGCGCACTCCTTGAGATGATCTCAGATAAGCCCACTGCTGGGGAGAGAGGTTCACCACCCTCTGTGGAAACTTTGCAAGGTCTGGTCTTCATCCAGATGGGATTTTTTTTTTCTTCTTCTTTTAAATATTTGAGCAAAAATACTTCAGTCTTTACGGTGTGAGAGAGGAGTGAAAAAATACATTGCTGCTGTTACAGTGGAGGGAAAAAATGGGGTTCAGGGTCTCTTTGAAGAGCTCTGGTGCTGAAACAAATGGACTTCTCTTGTGTAAATTAGATGAGAATGTGATCTTCTAGCAGCAATGGTCTTTGCTGCTTCAGTGGGCTTGGGTGAGGGGCAGCATTTGCTGTCTCCTGCTTCAGCCTGTCTCTCCGCATTGGGACAGTGGGCACCAAGTCTGGCACAGACCTCACAGGGTTCAGTAGTGGAGCTGGAGAGGTGGGACATGGCTCTGCCATTTGAGGTGGGAGGAGAAACATCTGCAGCAAGGGGCAGAGCTGATGTACAGAGGTGGCGGGCACATGTAGAGATGCTAGCTCCTGCCTGCAGCAGCTTTTAACCACATTTACATGCCAAAGTGCAACAGGGAGCTCTTCCATTGAGCCATGCGCTTGCACAGCCCCAAGATGGTGTTTTACTCAGCAGAAGTAATTTGTTGCTCATATGGACAGAGGAAGGTTTTCATTTGTGCACTGACCCATCAACTCAAGGCCAAAGCCAACTTAGTTCTGGTTTGTAGTGCTGAGTGTAGCAAAAAAAAAACCAGTTTGTGCTGTTCTCCAGCTCCCAGTCCGCCCTGGTGCGCACCGGCGATCTCCGGCAGCTCGTGGTGCCGACAGCGCTCCTGGGCAGCACAGCAGCCCCATCTGCACCGTGACCCAGGGCTCACAGCTGAACGATGGCAGCAGGAACCGCCTGCAGGGAAGATGTTGAGAAAGAGATGATGAAAAACTGCATCCCACACCAGCCAAAAACCCCACTCGCTCTTCCACGCACCTACCAAGCGCTGGGTTTGTGGCAAAGCCAAGCCTAAAGGGGCCACTCAGCCCCCACAGCATCTTTAACTATGCTTTTCTAGTCATCACAAACCAGCCCTGGCAGTGCTAGGAGAAAACAAATTTAGAGCAAACCCCCTCAAAGCGTCGCCTGCATTCCCCCTACGGGCTGGGCTGAGGGTCGCTGCCTCCAGACGGCATCGCCCCCAGGAAAACACCACCGGCTCAGCCCCGTCCTTGGAAAGTCATCGGGGAAAATGCAGGGCAGGGGCTCGAGGTTAGCACAGCCCTGATGAGGCGCCAGGGATACCTGAACCGCTAATTTGCCAGACGCCCCTGGAGCCCGGCTTGGCAGCCCCCCGCCGGCTGTCACGGCGTGGAAGCCATTAACATTTAAAAATACTTGCAGGAATGGGAGGGTGGGGGAAAAAAATAAATGGTATTTGCGGAGGCCCATTCCTCAGCGCACTTTCATGTGTGCCAAAGTTTGTTGGCATGGCTCTGAGTTTGATAGGGAACATCTGGGCTGCTGTTGCTGCCTGTATATTGGCTTTAGGGCAGCGAACAAAAGGGGTTTGTGCAGGAATGCGTGGGGAGGGGTGCGGGGTGTGCGCGCATCAAGGGATGGCTGTGAGAGGCAAAACGCAGAAATACTCTCTGGAGAAGAAAGCCTAATGCACATCCCATGTTCCTGCTTTTTAAAAGGGTATAAAAGCCTTCCCCCCCACTTCTCTTCCCTCCCCCAAAAGCACACCGGGGTACTGAAGGCGAGCAGGGCTCAGACACAGATCCGTGCCCCGCTACCTCTGCACATTCAATTATTGCCGCAGTCTGGAAAAGCAATTGGGATGGAGGGAGCAGGTTAGCTGGAGAGCGGGGAAGTCCGAACCCAGCGGCACGGTGCAGCACCAGCGTGTACTCGAGAGATGACCGGTGAGCTCTTTGCAAGCAGCCCCGATGCTGCTGCAGGGGGGAAGCACCTGGCGACAAACTCCCTTTGAGTGCACCAAGACTGGTGACATGGACCCACCAAGAACAGTACTGGTTGAAGTTTCCTCCACTTCTGTTGGGAATTCAGGGTAAGAAGCCGAAAATTAGCACCGTGCTACTGCCAGCGGCACAAAACCCACAGACTGCTTCCTACAGACACAGGGTCCCGTTGTATCTGACGCCAGAGGATGGTGTGGAGGGATGAACGAGGAATGGATTCACACTTGGGGAAGGCTGATCTGTTGGGAACTATCAGAAAATTACAGGCCAGGTGCAACTCTTGGCTCTAAAGATCACAGCATACACGCTCCACCCCATATACTCCATCCCCAAGGAGTCGCTGCTGCCTGAGGATGGACACCAGAAACCTTCGATTGAACCTAATGTAATATTTCTGACATTCTTCCTTTTGCTGCTCCTTACCACCATCCCATGCCTGCAGTATTTTTTACCTGATGTGTTTGCAGTGCTCACAAGTCTTTTCAAAATTTCACTCCATGGACTAAACCTCTTCCTCAGCCAGAGCAGCACTGGTGTCATTTCCTACCTGCTGATCCCTCTTTACTCATCCCATTTTTGCCCAACTCAGTACCATGGGCAACAGTTTTGAGCTATTTAATCAATGGAGCATTTTTCTCTTTTCTTCTTTCTTTTATGTGCATTTGGCCTGAACCCTACCTAGCAATCTACATCCCCCCTTGGCTCCAGCCCTTAGCAAGGACATACATTGGGTCTACTACCCAGAGCAAGATTTCCATTGCCTCTGTCTTTGGGGCTCCTTGGGGTTTTTGGTGCCACCCTGGAGAGGATATTTGGGTAGCACTTGGAGCACACATCCCTCTTGCTACCCCCTACCTTAACAGGGCAGCCCCCTGAGAAAGCCCCGGAAAGCAAAACCTAAAGACAAAAGGTCCAGGTCAGTGAAGACCCTGGGTCTGACTGCCAAGGTGGATTTTTCCAGCCCTAATCTCCTTTTCAGGTCTCAGCAGTATGCCTACAAACCATCATTTTGAGCTAACTTACTTAACACCATCCACGCAACCCTCCTGGCACTGCTTTGAGCAGAGGGCTTGTGCAGGGGATGCTGGCTCCAGAGCTGGGCATGTTTGGAGATAAGCTTCCTTCAGCGATATTTGGATTTCAATTACATCAGTGTCAAGACACGGCTTTTCGCCAGAGCCAAGCAAGCTCCTGCCATGCCAAAGCAAGCAGCCGGGCCGGCCAGGAGCTGCACGCAGCATGTCGGGGAGGGCACCGGTCCCCCCGCATCCCCATGCAGGGGCACAGTGGAGGGGAAAGCCAGCTCACACGGGGCTGCAGACCCACCTCTGGCTGCCATGCAGACAGTCCTAACCAGTCAGCTCTTCTGCAGTGGGTTAGGAGAGTAACGGCAGAAAACCCAGCTGGTCTTTGGAAACTCCCTGCAGCTGTCACTGGGGAATGCGAAGCCGTATATAAGCGTGCCACCAAGTTTAGCAGTCAATGTCCTGTTTTACAGAGGAAGAAAAAAGTGTAACCGCTGTGTTTCATGCTAGATGTCCCCTTGATCCACTTCTGAAAACAAATGGATTGAGAGTGGCCAATTTACTCCTGCTTTATCACTCATTAGCGCTGCCAAAGAGCATCTCCATCTCTTGGGGATAAACCCCTCCTCTTGGGCAGGTCTGTGCCTGTGTTCATCCTCCAGATCCTTCTCCAGGACACTTTTTCTTTTAGCTCTGTCTGAAAAACAGCCCAGCACACCAAATGACACGATGCTGCAAAGGCATTGCTCTCCAGCCGTACTCCCACCTGACCCCAACTCCCATGTGTCCTTCCTTGACCGCTGCTGCCGACTGAGAAGAACCAGCCCTGACGAGGACTACAAGTAAAAAGCACAGAAACAATTTAGGAGCTTAAATCCCACTTTCTGGTGTGGTTAAAAGCCCCATCAGGAGACAGACTTAATCATCCTAGATGCTTTTGAAGGTTGCAGTAGAGGTTCATCTTCAACACCTTCAGTGGACCCACATGCCTTTGAAGTCCCTCCTGAGGACCCTGATGATGGTGGCTGGGAAGGAGGATGAATCTCAGGGATTTTGCACCGGCACAGTTGAAATCAAGACTCCAGTGAAGTCTCAGAGTGGCTCAGGTTGCTCCTGCCAATGTGGTTTCATCTCAACTGCCCCATTGCTGCATCTTATCCACCACCTAACATGGGCCATCTGGGAAACTCCCAGTGCAAGGGGCTTGGGAAGGGGAGGAGGGCTGGTGGGAAAATGCCCATTGAACTTTTTGCAGGCAAGGGTGGTTCGAACAGTTGTTTAAACTTGAAAAAAACGGACATGCATTTCCAAATTGTCCAAATGTTTGGCTTTTACATTTCCTTCAGTGACACATCCCAGGGTTTTAGCTGAAAAGGTCTTTTCTCTTCAGAATTAGGCTGCTTGTAGGAAAAAACCTATCAAAACAGGAAGCTTGAAATTATCAAAGAAAAATATTTTCATTGACCTAAAAAGATCTTACCCTTTGGTTTTGTAGTTCACAGAATTTTTCAGGACTGACTCTTCATCCCCACGAGAGATGAGAAATACTGTCAGTACCTCAAAAATGCTGCCAGAAGGAAAGAGTTATTAATTACCAACCTCTATTTTTAACCTGCAACCAAGAGTCACTTCTCATGGGTGACAACCGGATTCTCTTGAGGCTCTGCCATTGGCTTAATCAAGGCTTTTAAGCCATAGATACAATTTTTTTTTAGATGGGACATGCCCCAGGCACTCTGCAAAGCCTGCCCTATCGATTTCCAAAGCAAGCATCAGGTATCACGGGCTTTTGCTATCCATCTCTTTAGAAAAATTATGTCATTACCTTTTTTCCCCAACTATATTCCCACTAAAAAAAGAATACTCTTTTTTTTTCCCACTCCCCCTCCATTCCATGATTCAAAAAGGACTAGATGGATTTTGCTCAGCATTTCCAAAAAAATTCCCCACTGGGTAAGGGCCAGGCATGCAAAAATTTCAACCTGAAAAGTGAAATGTTTTCAGAAGTTATTAGCTTATGAAAAGAAGGGCTATAATGGAAACCATTTTACTGCCATAATTATAACACCACGAACAGAGTCTCCTGCAATATATAACATTATCAAGCGCCTGTCAGCATTTAATAGAAGTCTTAATTAACTGCTGGGGAGGAACATGGCGAAAATGTATTTTCAGGAAAACTTTTGGGAGCTGCATAATTCTGGGTGTTTTGGGGTTTTTTTAAGTCCATCTCAACTGGAGCCTTAGCAGAGTTCATAGGCCAGACTAAACGCAAGACACAAGCGTGTATCTTGTTGGATTACTTAATGATAGGATTTTCTTTTCTGTTAAACTACATAATCCAGAAACAACAATAATGTTTGTGTTGGGTTGGAGCCAGACACTTCAGAGCTGGATTTTAACCTTCCCCAAGCCAGGGGCTTGATTCGGTTTTTCGGGGATGGGGGCTCATGTATAACCTGTTGGGCTGACCTACCTCTGCCATTTGCTTCCCTCCATGCCTTCCACCACCCCAGAGATGCTCATGCACAGGATCTGGGGGGGGATCCCCATCTCGTGGTAGCATTTTACCGCACGGCAGTGCCTGAGCTCCTGGGCTGGAGACCCAGGCACAGAGGAGAGGTGTAGGGAGGGCCAAGCACAACAGTTACAGGATCGTTGTAATTGGCTTTGCAGGAGATAACCAGCTCGAAATCAGCCCGACCACTGCGTGTTTCCTCTGCCTTGCAAATTTGTGGAGGGGCTGCACAGGAAGGCTCCTCCTTCTGCATCCCAGTCTCTGCACACATCTCCAAGAGCCTCTTGCATCTCCCCAGTGCCCCTTGGGTCTGGCCACTTCACCATGCAGTGATGCCCTGCCACTAAGACCTTGTCTGGAGCTGCCAGACTGAACTAAAGAGGTGGGAGTGGGGTGGGGACGGAGGGCAAGCCCGACCCTGGGATGGGCAAGCAGCCCATGGCTCAGTGGCGCTCAGCAGCAGGTTTTGGGGTGCCTGGGGCAGAGCAAGACTTACATGAAGCACATTAAGAGGCAGCTCTGCAAATCCACTGCCTAACTAGACAAGCAGCACAGAGAAGACAGACATCAGGGCACATAGCGATAAGCAATCTGGCAATATTAGACCTGGCTCTTGCTGAGCCAGCACATCAAACCCAGCTCCCTCCGCTCCTCCGCCGGATCTGCCAGACCACATTTCACAAACCTTCTGGCAAGAGAAGGGCTTCTTGGCAAAGTGGGGCAGGTAGCCTTGGGCAGGTCACGCCACGACAAACACTCCTGCAGTCCCGCCTGGCAGCCCAAACTTATTTTTATTCCCTTTGTGTCCCCTCCATCCCCTGCCTGGCCCCGGCAGCGAAGCAGCCCTGAGCTGCAAGCTGGCAGGCCACATCCATTTCCCCCGATAGCGCCGATAGCTCAACAGCTGCTCTCTGTCCCTTCGGAGATTAGTTTGTTTTCCTAACACAATTACTGCCACGTGGCCCTGCTTTCTGCCGGGATCAAGCCTGGATAGAGATAAAGCAGCGATAAGATCGCACGCTGTTCCAGACCCCTTTGCAGCCTTGCCGGCTGCGGTTTGTTCTCATCAGCATGCGAATACCCTGGCTGCAAGTTACCTGCTCCATCAGCGTGGGGCCAGGGAGCCCCAGGAGCTGGCACTAAACCCCAAGAATTTGGCTCCCATTTTTCCACGCAACGCCGAGGAGTTGTTTTGCGATGTATCCATGCAGCACGGAGAAGTCGCATGGGTGCAGCCACACCGGTGAGCTGGCACGATGCGGTACGAAGCCACGTGTCAGATGTGACACTGCTAACTTGGCACTTTGGGCAAGCACTGGCCAACAGCTGGCTCCAAGCTGATCTGCCTGCACCCTTGTCAGCTGTCTGCCCAGTCTCTTCTCCTCCTACTTGGGGTTAGCTGAAGCTCAGCTCTGCCTGCACATCACGTTATCTGGTGAACAAAGCATCCTTCCCCTGGTGCAACTGCTCTGCTGAACACGCGCATCCCAGAAGGATGCTACTCACACTGGTACCTGCGGTGCCAGCAAGGGGCTCCTCAGCTCTAGAAACATCAAAGGAGCGGTCACAGGGGCAGGTCTGGTCCAACCGCTCTCCATCACATCCAGCAAAGGTCCTCACTGCATCCCAGACCTGCCTGTGGGAATCCTCATACGGGGAACCACTCCCGAAAGCCTCTGCCAGGGCGGACGCGGTGCACGCCGGGAGAGGACACTCGGGGAGCCTTGCTGCCTTCAGAGAGACAAGCATCCTTGCCAGATGTCTCCCATAAAGCTGCAAGTACTTTATTTTAATAATAAGCCTTAATGTATTCATTAAAGGCTCCCAGTGACCTGGGATGAATTTCCCTGCTATTGTAAAGGGCTGTGGGAATCTGGAAACCACTGCATTACAGTTAATAACTTTAATTTTACAAGGCCCAAAATAGACAACTGAAAAAATACACAGACTCGCTGTTTCCAATTAAGACGGGATTTCTTCTAATTCCTCTGCCACTGGCGCTCTTGTTTAGCAAACAACATCAACAGATATTCAACCATAGACAAGGGGAAAAGCAAACGCATAGAGATGCCTTCTGCATCTCCATTACAAGAGCCAAGGAAGAAGCCTGGACCCTTCCTCCCCTTCACTGGGTTATTGGTGCATGGAAGAGCCACAGCCTGGCCAGCCACAGCAAACCCGTACTAGAGGAGACGGATAAAACCTTAATGCCTGCCTCCTAAGCCTGATGGACACCAGAGCGCTTTGATCCAAGGGAGGTGATTTCTGACCCATCTTCTCCCCGTTCCCTGCCAGGGGTCCTGGCTAAGGAGCTAAAGGGGTTTGGTGGGAGTCCTGGGGTGCTGGGAAGCTCCCCCAGTGGGTGGGTGAGCATCCTGCTAGCATCTGGGGCTACCAGATCTCCAGTTTCAGGGTCAGGAAGGAATATTCCCCCCAGATCAGTTTGGCAGAGATTGCTGTGAATTTATTTTGCTTGCCTCTTTCTTCATCTGTCCAGTGAGGGGTAGATCATTTCCCAGCAGAAAAAAAGCCAGGAACCGAAACCAAAACAATTTGGCCGGATTTTTTTATTTATTTCTGGGAATCTAATGTTTTCCAGCCCAAATCTTTTCATTTCCAGTTTGGTTCTTTTTGGTTTTCCAGTTAAAACTGGAGCTTTTCAAAAAGAGGACTGTCATTTTATGTGGAAACATCCGTTTTGCCACAAGTCAAGCCTTCCGAGGTGGGAAAAGGAGTTTCAAAGGCCAGGTTTTGACCAGCGCACCAGTCTGGCTGCGTTGGTGATCAACATCTGCCTCATCACACAACTCCAGGGCCATCTCTGCCAGGCTGATGCCAAAGTGCTGGCATCCTCCCTCCACTGGTGGCAGGGACCCATGTACCCTCCTTACCATCACCCCAGCATCAATCAGCACTAATGTAAGCAGCCCGGGTGAGAACAGCTCCAAGCCTCCAAGCAGATCTCAAGAGCTTCCTCTGCAGCCTTAGCCTGACACAGGAAAACGTGTTGCTTAAAAACCACAGGTGATCTCAGCCCACGTAGATCCCCAAATGCTCTCCAGACCACCTGAAAACAAACCAGAGGTCCCATCCAGAAGGATAGAGTACATGCCCCATCCAGCCCCAAGACCCTCACTTCACCACCACCCTCTTGACCAAGAGCTGCCTACGAGCAGCACTGAATTCGCATCAGCCCTTGCATAGGAGCAGATTCGAGTTTTCCAGCCAAACTGATAAAAATGAAAAATTATTTTCATATGCCTGGACTCTGTATTTCCCCATAAATAAGGCAGAGATGGAAATTGGGGGAAGGCAGTTGTCAGAGCGGTAGGCCATCCGTCAAAGCTACACTGAGAGCATTGATCCAGCCCTTGTCCAGGAAAGCATCTCTATTTAGGAAAGCCAGCAGGCACAGCTCTAGTCTCCTTTGAAGCCACTGGGAACCAAGGGCCAGGCAGTTTAAAGATATCTAAATGCCTAAAGGAACAGATAAGACCTAGATACCAGCCAGTAAAACCCCAGACCCTCAGCAGGTATTTAGACACACAAGGTTTTTAAACGAAAACTAAGAGCTCACATACTTTTGTGGATAAGGGTCTTGAAGAGAGCACGTGCCTTAAAAAACCCCACTTCTAGTGGCTTTCCTGAAAAGAAGAGATTTAGGCATATGTGTTGTGCAGCAGGGCTTGTAAACCTTCACGTTATCGTAGAAAAGCACCTGCAAGGGAAAACCACCCACCCAGCTCAGCCACGGTGCGAGCCCTGCAGCAGCATCTTATTGATGCAACGGGATGTCTCTGCTCCAAGCATCCCCCAAAATCAGGGAGGCCAGATCCCCCTGGGCGCAAAGCCCATTTCAGGACAGCTGGCCACCCATACTCATTGTGCATCACCTCCAGCCTCCAGTCTCTCCTTCCCCTCATCTTAACTCTGCCCAGCCCCATCTGACCAATTTGCCTAAAAACCCGGGGGAGCCGGACCGCTACACTTCACCTATAACACCAGCAAAACCACAAGCGGCACGGAGCTTCCCCAACCCTCCGAGCACACATTTCCTATTCCTGCCTTTCTCACATCAGGGCCCTGATTACGGCTGCTTGAAAAATTTCCATCTAAACAGTTTTTAGCAGGTCATTTTTCAGTGAAAGGCAAGTTTTTTTTTTTTAAAAAAACCAAAACACAGAAAACCTCTTTTTGTGGAAATTTGCCTGATTGTCTGAAATGTCAAAAAACTTAGAAAAAAGTCAAGTTTTGGTCTCGAGCTGCAAAAACCTTGGGTTTAACAACAACAACAAAAAATTAAATGCAATTTTCAAGTTTTTTAGTGAAAATTAAAGAAAACTTCCAGAGAGAATAGATCTTTTTGCTTTCATTAAAAGCATTCATGGTGTGATGGCTACACTCAGATTTTCAAAAAAAGCCCACCTCCAGAGACTATTAAGGAAATTAAATAGTCACTGTGTGAAAGGGAAGGAACTGGTCTGGATTATAGCCTGGCAAAGGAGCAGAGCGAAGATAAATGCTTCGTTCTCAGCCTGATGTTAGGTTAACAGCTGGGCATCCCACAGCTCTGCTCTAGGTTTTAATATATTTATTGGTGATCTGGATGAAAAACGAGGTGGTAATGCTTGCAGATGACACAGACCCATGGGGGCTCAGGGTCCCATCACCCCAACCACGGGCTGTTGCATCGGATGGCAGCGGGTGCCATCGGGGGGACACAGCTCCGGCCCTCCTCCCAGGAGCAGTTTGTGCATCATCCAGTGGAGATGCCCAACCTGGTCTGTGCTTCGGTCCCACGGGAGCATTGGGCTGTGGCTCCATCACCCCACGGTGCCGGGAAACCTTCAGCATCATGAGTTTTTAGGCAGTGGAGAGACCTCGCCCCTCTCCAGATGGGCACTGTGAGTGTGAGAGCGCCACGATACAATCCTGCCATGCCAAATGCAAACACCCGGCGCTGGATGTGGTGCCAGAGCCCGTTTGGGAGGGTCGCTGCTATTCCCCGGCGTGGGACCAGGGGAGCTGCACGCCATGGCGGCTCCGGTTGGAGCCGCCGGCACCCAGATGGGTTACAAGTGAACATGAACTCTCCCTCCCCATCTGGAGCCCATGTACAGCAAGTGGCAAGATTTATATTGTGCTGAAGCATTCCACAGTTTTGAGCACAGAAATGATTGAACTCCAGATGTTAACAAGATGCAGGACCCTTTTTTTATTATTAAAAACGTGATTTCTTGTTTTGCTCATGACAAAACCCATCAGATTAACTTATTAGGAGCGGAACTGCCATCAGGCTGGTGGAAGCAAAGACGGGTCCGCTGCCTGAGAGCTCGCTGGAGCACACGGGAAGACCAGGGCTCCTTCCAAACAGAGCCATCCACGTTCACCTGGATGGTTCCTCTGCACTGAACCAAGGGCAGGACACTGGTGACCTTGCTCTGTGCCCAGTGGCAATGCAGGGACATTAGTGAGTCCCCATGCCTCAGTTTCCCCATCCCTTAGGGGAAACATGAGTCAGAGCTGGAAGTGAAAGCCCTGAGCAAATACACACTCTGCAGCCTCATCCAAATCAAATCCCGTTGTTGAAGTAGCCGAGCCTTTGCTAACAAGCCCTGGATGGAAACAGAAACCTGCCCACTCCCCTCAGGCTCCTCTGTCTACCCCCGGGAGCACCAGGGGGACCCAGGACCCATGGCTGCCATGGTGGGGCAACTCAGCAAGCAGCTCTCTTGCCCTGCTTCCCTGCAGGGAGAGCCCTAAAACATCACAAACTTTGCTTCCGATCAGAAAGGAACAAAATTTCCAAATACCTCTGCAAGTCCTAAACACTCTTCTTGGCGCAGCTCTGCCGGGAACATTCACCGGCAGCGTGCGGAGTGGCACGGCCAACATCTGTATCCCAGAGCCGGGGCTGGGGCGGGGGCCTGTCTGGAGCTGTCACATCTTCACTGCTTTATCGCAGAAACTTTATCACAAGCTCATAACACACACGTCTTTGCACCATGAGATCAAACAGGTATGGGATGGCATTGCAGCCTGCTGTCACAAGACGGCCCCCAGCAGCTAGCACCGCTCCATGCTGCAAGGAGAAAACATGCTGAAGCTGTGTGATGGAGAGGACCCACGTTGTACAGCCAGATCAGCTCCGGGAACCCACCAGCACAAAGCCAGCCTCTCCTGCGAATCCCTGGGAGGCACAGTGTCCTTCAGGACCTATGCATTGCCACTTACCCACCACACATGCTAGCTAAAGACAGTCATGTCTGTCTGCTCAGAGGGAGGAAAACATTTCTGGGGAGTGCAAATGTCCTGCTTGGCCAGGCTTAACTTGGGACAAGCCACAGCAATGCAGCTTCTCTGCACCCAGCACACACAACCGTCCTCCCCAGCAGGGAGAGATGCGCTGGAGAGCAAAAGAGCAAAAGCTGCAAAGTGCTTCTGCCTTGCAACTCTTTGCATTTACCCTGCAACCCCAGGGGACTGATCTGTCAAATGATTTTGGTACCTCACAGCTCTCCTTGCTCCAGCCAGCCCAGGTGCCAGCCAGCAGGAGCAAAGCTGCCTCTGGATTCAGCGGGGGTTCGCTGTGTACCAGGAGGGCTGCTATAGCCCACCCAGGACTTCAGCCTCCCTTGCTTACCACCACCCCAGAGATGAGTGCTTGCCTGCTTAACATGCCCAGGGAAAGGCACTGCCCTGTTCCCTTCCCATCCAGGGAACCCGTTTCCCTCCTGATTTGGTGCAGTGGACACAGCTGCTCTTCTACCAGCCATGCCCAGGACAGCAGGCACCGACACACACCCGTGAGCAGGGGGATGCTGTGTTCACAGGACAGCCCTCCCAGGACACCTGCTTTCGGGTCAGGACCACCCCAGGCTGGAGCTCTCCACCAGCATCTTAGCAGCAAACCCACTAGCCCAGCACCAAGAGCCACCTTCCTCCACAAACAGGGCTTGGAAAAAGCTTCTACAGATCCAAGCGGTATTTATTCACCCAAAGGGACCCCTTAAACTGAGCTGAGAGCCTTGTCACTCTGCCTGACCTTGTTTTAATCCCTCCTTGCATGTTCTGGGAGAAGCTTCTTCCAACCCAAACCTCTCCCCGCCAACTGGGCAGACTGAGCCGTGCCCTTGGTGCCCAGCGATGGTGCCCCCCCGGCACTTGGTGCTGGGTGTCCCCCAGCCCTGGAGAAGCCAGGTGAGGGGGCACTCGCCCAGGGCCTCCATCACCATTTCCTTCACCTCTTCCTCACAGCTTCCGATTTAATGCCACATCCCCAGGCAGGGCCCTGGGGGTGCCCTGCTCCCTCTTTAATTTCCCCCAAATTGCCTGACTATGAAACTTCATTCCAAGAGCAAGAGCATCAGGTGGAAGGAAAAGCTGTGCTCTTACACTTTGTGGAGGAGGATCCCACAAATCTTTAATCCTCTCCCCTTCCCCTCCTCAAAAAGCCATTTATCACTGTGGGGGTGGGGGGTGTGGGGGGGTGGGGGGAAAGCATAAGTGCAAATTTAACAGGCACAGGCCATTAGCGCCACGCTTGGGGAGTTACACCTCTGGAAAGCCCCACGTTTGCCATCACGCCTGGGCACAGCCGGTGGATGTGCCTGCAGAGGACATGTCCTGCTGGACCATGGTCCCACCTGCCCCTCCCTGGCAGGGGCGAGTGGCCCGGCGTGCTGGGGCTCCGCAGCATCTGGGACACGCCAGCTCCCAGCTCTGCTGACACAAATAATTTCACCCCCTGTTCTTGGCACGGTGTGTTCTGCTCAAACACTTCAAAGAGGCAGCTCTGCAGCAAGAATGTTTCAAAAATACGATATTTCCATCTGTTATTCCAATAGTATATGCTGTGGGACTCTCCTCATGGACTATTTGCTTTTCTTTGCTCTTATTAGATGTAAAAACTATTCGATTAGCCAGACCTCAGGGCTGGCAGGCAATGCCCTACCCCTGCAGCACCCAGGAGCAGAGCCAGCAGGTCCTCTTCTCCTGCAGGTCTGCTCTGTACACCTTAATGCTTCTCCAGAGAGGAAGGTGCAGGCAAGGAAGCAGCTTTTTCTTAAAGGCAGTAAAGTCCCCTTAAATTACTAACTTCATTTTCAGCTTGAGAGCAAACAGCACCTGCCTGTGCTTACGTGGATGCCGTGCGCTGTGTTTAGCTCCAGGCAGAGCCACCCAGCAGCACTTCCCAGCCCCACCAGCCCCAGCACCCAGGGACTGAAACCACAGGGCACAAGCTCCTGGGCGCTGGTGCTTGATGAACGCCCAGCTCTCATACCAGCCCGTCCTCGGTGGGGAGACCCCCAGCATCGCTCTGCCCACCGCCTCCTGTTTCTCGCAAGGCTCGTAGAAGCCTTAAACTTCTGCCTCACCATCAGGTGGGTCAAACCTGGGAGCAAATTATGGGGTGGAAGAGGATAAAACAGGCAGAAAGCTGTTTGCAAAAGACTGGTTTTCTTGGGGAAAGCAGACTAGAGACAAGCAATAAGCACAGTGAGCATGAGTTTACAGCATTAGCACGCACACGACAAGCTGTGGTTTTAATGCATCTCGGGTAGGGCAAGCCTTAGGGGTGGCAGAAGCTGGAAGCTCCTTCCCTGGACCAGGATGGGGACATCATAAGGATGCTGCTGTGCTGGGCTTTCCCCGCTTTGTGGTTCATCTAATCTGAGAGCATTTCCCAAATCCACACATGAAGCAGAGATGTCTTCCCACGTTGACAAGGGCTGCTGCTCCTCCCTTACCTCCTCACAGCCCTGAGCTGCCTCTCCACGTAGCCCTTTCCCCCTCAGCTGGCCAGGGACACGCAAAGCCGGCTGTCACAGCCACCCAAAGAAGCCAGCCCTACAGGGATGGTCTCCACTAGACAAGCAAAGCCTCAGCACTGTGGGGCTGGGTGGTTAAACCGCACACAAGGTCGCTCCTTACCCTCTACATAGCTTTCAGGCAAAGTGTCCTAATGGACAGGGTGCCTGGCTGGATGGTGCTTGCCTCAGTCATCTCTGCTCTATCCCACAGCCAGGAAAACTATGGGGAGAAGTGGCTTTCCCGAGCTGCCCCACACAGCTGCCGCAGCCGTGACCGAGTTACCCACAACGGCTGTCCCACCGCAGGTCCCTGCTGGGCGACTTCAGCTCAGCGTTCAGCAGACTCTTCCTCAAGACCCATCTTCCCCCAAGACAGCCAGCAAAGGAGAAGGTCTTTCAAAACAGAGGTTCAAGGCTTCGCAGCCCCAGCGTACAAGACCTAGGCCCCCCTCGTTTCCCATCCCGCGACCCAAGGTTTCATACTGCTAAGACAGCAAAGGCTTCCCAGCCCCTTCGGAGAGCTGGAGAGATGATAACTTCCATTTGTGAGCCACAGCCAGAACCAAATGAGTCTTTATTTTTATATGGCCCATTATAAGTCATTATTTAGTGCTCCCAGGTGCCCTATATCATCAAAGGCACATTCCTTAATAAGCAGCCATCGGAGGCTGCGCTGCTGCCATCCCACGTGCGGATGGAGCAGGAGAGATCCTGAGACCAGCTCCAGCCCCCAGATCTCGTCTCCCTCTAAGCCCTCGTGAGCCCAGGAGAAGGTCATGCCCCATCTCTGCACCAACATCCCGTCACATACAACCAAATGAGAGACTCAGGATTATTTAACCCCCCCGCCCCCCGCCAAGCTCCACAACCCAAAGCGTAACCCAATCTACTCAGCTGGAAATGAAGCTTTTATTGCATCCTGAGTCATTTCGAGTTCCTTTTATAAAAACCAATATTCTTCCCCCCTTCCCCAATTTAACAAGCTCCCAAATGTTGGCTCTCCTGCCATACCAACCCTCTCCAGCTTCCCTGACCTCCCTCCCCATCAGACCTGATGGAAAGCAGCATCTCATCAGGGCTGCTCCAAGGGTACCGCTACAGAGAAGCGCCACACCACGGCAATCCTGACTTCCACACTTCACCTCGAGGATAATCCCAACCTTAAAACAGTCCCATGGCAATGGCAGGATGAGGCCATCATCCCCCACGGCAATATCCCCTGTCCCTGCCACGTCTCTCCGTGCCCTTGACATGCAGTGGGAAGCTGCCTTGAGAGCTGAAAGCCCTTAAGACAGTGTCTGCAGGCGGGCAAAATAAAAACGCCCAAAAATCACACAATATTGGTGGAATTCAGGCACTGTGAAGGGTGTGTTGGCTATTGAGGGTTTCCTGATGCTCCAGGTAAGGTGGGAAAAGGGTACTGAGCAGAGCTGGCAACCTGGAGAGCTCAGTTATTATTTTGAAATGAGAGTTCAGATTTTGCAACATATGAAATCCATCATTCCTTTAGCCACATAACTACATCAAGGAGTCTGGATACCTCAAGTCCCTTTGCTCAGTTCAGTAATAGAGAGAAGTATTGCACAGTGGCATATATAGGGAGTTTGCAATGTAAAATGGCCCCCATTCAATAATTATGTCAGCATTTGTTGTAATAGTAATCAGTAACAGTTAATATAACTTAACAGTAAATACCAGATTGCCGTTTAATAGTGCTAATATGCAACCTATAAAACATATGTTTGTGTAATTATACTGATCAGTTTCCAATCAGTAATGAGCAGAGATAAAATCTGTCCACAGATCCTTACATGAAATTGAAAAGATCCCAGCAGCTGAAAGCAAAACTTGCAGAGGGTGTTTGGGAGCAGAGCGCAGCGCGGCTCGGAAGGGAAAACAGCCAGGGGCTGCAGAGCAGGAGCGGTAAGGACTCAGCCTCCATCCTGCCAGGTCGTCCTTTGCCAGCCCTTACCTCCGCTCCACAAGCCTCTCGACTCCATGCTCACCCACATGAGCAAACGCAGGCATGATGCTCGGATGGGGAGAGCATCCCACCGCCCCGTGGGTGCTGTTCCACCCCCAGCCAGTAACCTCAACGCACCTTTGTTCTGGAAGCACTTGCTCTGCTGGTGCATGCAGGGGTCCAGACAGATTTCCCACAGGGCTGGGAAACTCCCCAGTGTAAGGATGGAGAAAGCCGTCATGTTGAGACACGCTTCCCCCAGCTTAGTATTTAAATAAAAGTCACTCAAGTACTGCGAGTGCCCCACTGGCACTATTTGCAAGCCTAGGGGGAGTTCGGTTGAATACTTAGGGTCCAAAAATGAACAAAACATTTTCCTCAAGGATTTTTTTTTTTTTAATTGCTATATTTTAAAGCATAAGTATTACACCGAAGGGCCAGCTCTCTCCCTGGCAAGAGCTGGGGTTGCCTGATTTCATCACGGCTTCACTGACCTACACCAGCTGTGCTCAGGCAGCTGCAGATGGGGACAGTCCTCTCCTGGGGCAGAGAGGGTGCTCAAAGAAGAGCAAACACCGAAAGCATCCTGCAGGACCACTGCAGCTCGGTAAGGCTGGCGCATCCCAGCATCTTCTCTCTTTTCGAAACAAACTCTTTGACTTTCTCCCCGGCCGTGGCAGACTTGCATGGAGTATCCAGTAAACAAATGGGGCAGAAAACAGCTAGCACTTACATTCCGGCACCCAGCTGCACACTGACACAATTGGAGTCATCTGTGAGTAATTAGAAAATATAAACACTCACAACAAAACTTGGGTTCCTATACTCAGCAAGACCTTAATGGGCTTTTCTTCAGCCAGAAAATCCTTATTACAGTGATAAATTATTAGCCTTTTTTCCTAAACCAGCATGAAACATTACAATGGAAAAATGACAAAAGGAGAAACATGCCCATTTTTGGCAGCGCTGGCTGCTTGGGAGGAGGACGGGGGCGAGGGAGCAAGAGCCGGCTCAGCACGGCAGGCGGACGGGACGGAGCCTGCCCCAGCTTGGCTGTTCCCCAGTGCACCCTCACCCAGGTCCTCAGCATCCCACATCACCCACAGGCACCACAGCCAGCACGTGTCAGCGTGTCCCCGAGTCCACGGCCAGCAGTGCTGCAGCTGGAGCGCAGCCCAGCGCAGTCCTGGGGCTTCTCCGCTGGCTAATATATCTGAGCTGGGCTTAGCCTTGCCATGCTTGAAGGCAGCCTCCCGCCACCCCAGAAACTTGCTGGCTCCCACATCTCTGCCAGCTGCAGCCCTCTGCCACGCTCATCTGAAATAAGCCTCCAAAAGCAGCAGTCCACACAGTCCTTGGGGAAACCAGGTTAACAAATCTGAAGTTGGTTCTAGGATAAAAACAGCCCCACTTTGTCACAGCACAGAGGGGGAGAGACTGCAGGTGGGTCTCTCCACACTGTCACAGCCTGGACGGATGGGACCAGGATGTGCCAGAAGCTGTGGATGCCTCCACACGCATCCCTGCCTGGGCAAACCAGTGCCCAGCCTGGCATCGCCCCATGCGTTTGTATGATTGCACACGCATGAGGTCAATGGAAACTAGGAAGGAGCCGCTGTGGTTTGGCTCCCAGAGCCATCCAAAGAAGTGTGATCTTCCCTCACCCCAAAACAAGTCAGGGAAATTCATGAGAACAGCCTTTCTTGTGGGTTTTTCTGGCAGTGGTGGGGCTGGACAGGACGAGGAGTAAAACGACACAGGGCCATAAAACATGTCAGAGCAGCTGCCGCACGATGCGAGTCTCCGCGCTGGGCGCTCGAGCCCGACCACAGCCTGAGTCAGCCCATCACCGCTGACCTGCCTCCAGCACGCTCCCAGCCTCGGCCCGGGCAGCTCAGCACCATTAACCATCTCCAGGCTGAAGGGGGGCTCAGCACCTTCTAGACCCAGTGCTTGCACTTGCGCTGTGTCGGGGGTCCCCTCTCTGGTTTCAGGCGCAGGCACCAGCCCTCCCACAGAGCCACCCCAGGGCCAGCAGCCAGCCCCGGAGCCCACCCCAGCACCCAAAGCGGCAGATACACAAAAAAATCCCATGCAGCCCAGCAAAATCCCAGCCACCCACCCCTGCAAAAAAAAAGCACTCGGCTAGCCAAACCTACTCCCTGCCCATTCCTTTCAGCCTGAGCCCACACTACAAACCGCTCTCCCGGAGAGGCGAGTCTCACCCGGGGTCTGCAATTATCACTGGTCCCATGTGCTAAATGACAGCGCATTTAATGCCTCATCTTTGGGGCTTCACGCAAACGAAGAGAACAAATGACTGCCGGGGGAGATATGGTTTGCATCATTTAATCACCATTTCCAATAAAACGGTACAGCGGCTCTGCGGAGGGTAAGACAGCAGAGTTCAGCAGATTTTATCAATAACATTGCAGGATCCCTACTGCGCGGCTAAGAGAGTTGCCATGGTTATTATGACAGATTTACTATCATTGTAACTTAATGCACCATAATAAGTATCTGCATAGTTATTATTGTTTTACAATGATAACTATAATTCAACCGCAGCTTTATGACTAAATTTGTAACATTACTACAATGTTCTGGGAAGAATTGGAAGCAGGATAATTCACATGCTTTCTCAGAATATAGAAAGAAGAGAGATCCTGGTCGGTGCCTTTTTCTTTCCTTTTTGATTGCTTCTTTGAGAACAATTTTTGTGGTTTGGTTACTGTTGGTTTGGGAGAGGGTGCTCTGTCAGAGTCCACGCAGAGAGGTAGCTGAAAAATGGGATTTTTCCACTGCAAAATTGATCCTGGGGGAAAAAAAAATAAAAATCCCCAAAGTCTTTCAACATAAAGTTCCAAAAAATTCCCTAGTGCTGCCAGCTGAGAAACAGATACAAAGTCCTGGCAAGATGAACAAAAATGGTCAGGTTTTGTTCAAAAAGAATGACCAGATCATCAAAAAATGTCGCTGAAAGTGACCCTGGTAATCTGTAGAAACAAAGCACTGCTGGAAAAAACATTTCTGGCAGCCCCAGGATGGAGCCAGCCTCGTCTCAGCCGCACACCCTCCACTCCCGCAGCACAGAGGATGGTCTCAACCACCCTGGAGCTGGCATGGGAGAACACCACGGAGCAAAGCCAAGCGCCTTCTTCCTGCTCCGTGGGTGCAGCCCCATAACCTGCCCCACAGCAGAGCCCACCCCAAGCTCCTGGCAGCCCCACGGTGAGGCAGTCCCCGTGCAACAGCTTGGCGAGCACAATGTACTGCCAAAAACCTTAAAGCTGCATTTACTGGTGGATTAGCCTGCTCAGAGAGAGTGATTTGAGGAATCAAAGCTTCAGACAAGGACTTTTTGGCAGTTCCCAGGGCATAGGACCCACATCAGGGGTCCCCACACCTGCATCCCCAGCTGCTCCTCCCCAGGATGGGGAACAAGTCCCACCTGGGCTGGAGCCACACAAGCAGCTGGTCCCCACGGGGAAGCTAAAGAGAACCTGAGCCTGAAATACAACCAGGGTTTCCAACAGGCTCCCTTGCACCTTCCTCCCAAAGCTCTCCCCTGTTTGAGGGCTTAGCTCCTTCTTGGGTTTCATAGCAAGTGCAACGCTGCCAATTACCCCACAAGTTTATAGGGAGGTCTGGGGGTTTATGTCCCTCTTTCATTCTGCCCACGCAGCCCATTTCCCCGGGGGGCTCTGGGCATGGTGAACACTCCCTGCATGCCAGAGGCACCTACGCTGCCTAGGCTGGGCAAATTAAAGCCGAAAAGGGGCATTTTCCCAGCCCCTTCTCATTATCCACTGGGGAAGGATCCTGAGTTTTTCCAAAGAAGGTAAACTAGCCTGTGCCACCCATCTGGCTCCCAGAGGAGGTCCCCAGCTCGCACCTCCTGCAGACACCCTAGACTCCACACATCATCCCAGCTTCCCGCTATACCTTGATCTTTTTAAAGCCGCACTAACACCACTGCTTTTGCTGGCCAGAAGCTGGCCCTGCTCAGAAGAGGCTTAGCTCAGCAGCCATCTGTGCTCTGGGACTTGGAGTCTTTTGAGTTCACAACTCTGTTGCTTTCCTGAGTGATTTATGGTCCTTTTCCCCATTTCTCATCCTGATTTGACCAGGGATGGAGGTTTCCATCATCCCCCATCCTGCAGGACGTGACACCAGGAGGACAACCCTCACCCCGTAGCATCAAGTGCCCCTTCCCAGGGCTCCTCAGGCAATGAGATGCTCTTCCTCCACAGAGACTTCAGAAGTGTCCCCTCCTGCATGGGGAGCCCCACAGCTTCCCTGCCTCAGCAGGAGAAGGTGGGAAGACTGTCGGAGGCAGGACTGATGCTCGCATTGAGGTCGGGTGCTCGCACGCCCTCCCTCCCAGCAGTGATGTGTGTCGGAGCAGGCTTACGTCATGCTCCCCCACCACCACCACCTCCTGCTCCCGTGGCTGATATATGAGAGTAGATATAGGAAAATCTACTCATAAAATTAATGGAGGCTGCATGAACTCACAGATCATAAACTCAGAGGGGTTTGCAGCTTGCCTTTCGGGGAGGGGGAAGGGAGAGGGCTCAGAGGCAATTTAGCAGAGGGGACTAATTCACAGCAGCTGTCCCATCACATCCCGCACCCCCTCCCCACACTTGGGAGGATTTAGGGGAACGCAGCACTGAAGTCTCACAAACAGAGCGCCGGAGCTGGCATCCGTCAGCTTGAGGTCAGACTCCGCATGGCTGAGACACTCGGTCTGCTCCCAGCTGAGGGATCGTGGCCAAGCTGTGCTCTCAGTGACAGGCCTCCTGCCCGGAGCATATATCACAGATGCTGAAGGCCAAAGCATGAGCAGATCCACCCCATGCTCGGGGGTCTGCAGACAACACGACACCTCTTTTTGGTGGGGGGCAGGTTGCAGGGCAGTAGGCAGAGAGGGTCTCCTTGGGATGATGAAGAGGACTGTGCCGTGGTCCAGCAAGATGGACCCAAGCTCCTCAACACACCAAGCAGTGGGTACCACACTGGGGACAAGGCTGACGGTGCTCCTCTCCAGCCTAGCTTGGGAATCTCCATCTGAAACCCTTTTGATATAATCAGGGATATTTTGGAACCAGCCCTCCGCCGTTGGCTTCCCAACACATCCTTAAAGGCCGTTGAGGGACCCCAGTGCTGATGGCAACCAGCTCTCCCAGAGCAAACACCAATCCCAGGACCTGCTTTCTCACTTCATCCCCCCCACAACCCAACCCCAGCACAGAAGACCTTTGACCACTGCTTAGCCCTGAGCCACCTCCATGCAGACCAGACCTTCGCACCCCTCCACAGGCAGCAGCAGCCCCGGCACCGATGAGGCCAGCCCCTGCTTTCGGGCACCGTTGCTCTGTGCTGGGTTATTCAGTGCCTATCAGGTCTTGCGGAGTTATCTGGGCTTTCCACGGCACAGCCAAGAGCTTCAGGCCAGGGGAAGAAAATAACCAGTCTTGCTTAGACAATCTTTCCCCACATCCCATTGCTCTCCAAAACATTGGCTTACTCTGCCTGGGGAGGGGCCAGCCCCAGGGATGGAACAGGTCCCCGTGCATCCACCTGCCCAAGGCGGCAGCTCAGGGGGGAGGAAGAGGAGGAGGAAGCCCTCTCCTACACCAACACCAAGGCAACGCAGGACTGTCCAGGCACCAAGACCTCCCTTGGCCACCAGCTTTCAGGGGGAAACACAACTGTCCCCTCCTATCCCCTAAGCAGCTGCTTGGCCTGGCCCTGCTCAGGTTTTTTCTCAATGCCAAATGCAGTTTTTGCTCTTTTCTGTCAAAAAGCATCTTGGCCCCCGGCTGCTGCCCCAGCGGCTCCAGCAGCCATGACTCACAGGCTCTGCCCTAACCTCAAGGCTCCCGCTTGCCTCCTCCGCTGACTCAGGCGGCGATGAGCACCAGCTCTGGTGACTTTTAAGTGGTTTGGAGATCCAGCCAAGGCACCAAAGCAGAGGGAATTAGGCACTGTGCTTGCTGGAGGACCCAGCTGGCTGCCAGCCTCGGGCTCACCCCACGGGGCTCAGCAGGCTCAGCTCTGGGGCACCGTCTACTCACCAGGCAGTGCCGCCGCTGCTGGCACGGGGGGAAATCACCAAGCAGTAACAGGGTCCAGGCACATCACCCCATACACTTTCTGCCTCTAACGCAGCCAGCTGCCCCCTTTGGCACACCCCTGCTTCACATACCTGTGTCCTCACAGCACCATTAGACCACCCCTGCCATGGGGTGCCCCTTCTGCTTCCCCCTGGCCGGTGGAGGGGGCTTTCAAATGAGAGCACCTCTAAACACCATATCCTCTTCCAGAAGGGCAAAACCCACAAGATGACACTGGAAATAACCCGCACACTCCCTAAATAGGGCACTCCCATCCCTGGGGATGCTGGTTGCATCCTTCCCACCCCATCCCCCCCAGCTCCCAGTACCTTAAGGGAAGGTGAAAACCTGCTCTCTCCCCTTTTATAGCATCCCTCAGGCAGCTCCCTCAGCCTCTCCCTGCTGCCTGGCCCAGGGACCATCCCGCTGCCAGCCCCCCCTGCTTTGCAGGGAGTTGATTTACTCCTCAGGTGGACTTGATTGTGCTGAACCCCTGGGACAAGGGGCTGCCATGCTGCCGATGGGCTGTGGTCCCAAAAAGCCATCAGTGAAAAGGAGCAGGAGGGCAGGGCTGGCTCTGAACCGAAGCTGGTGCTTGAACGGGGAGACAGACTTGCCCCCTCCCCAGAGAGGATCCATACAGGTCTGAGACGTGTTCCCAAACCCCCACCACCTCTGCTTGCAGGCACCCATGGGAAGGGAGCCCTGCTGCCTCTCGGCCCTCCGGACAGCGGCGAAGTCAGTGGAGAGACATCTGTTCCCCATCCAGCAAGCAGTGTCTTCCTGATCTGCCTCTTAAAAATTACAAGGCAATTTGGAGTTTCTATTTTGTACTTTTGATTTGCCCAAACACCTGAAACATGAGCTCTCAATCCAGGATCAAAGGCTCTCTCTGGAGCAACACAGACGGCTATATCCACTGCCATATTTATGCATGATTAGGAACGCCTGCATGGCAGAGGGGATTTGGCACGGGTGCGTGTGCTGCAAAGCCTGGAACTCCAGCTCCTCCAGGGAGGGAGCCTGGGGCAGGGGGGAGATGTCCCGGCAGGCCAGGGTTAGTGCCAGCCCCTTCGGTGCAGGGCAGCGATGGGGCGATGCCTGACAGAGGGGGTGGCTCACCTTTGCCAGTTGTCCCCTGCCACTCCTGCCCGGGTCCCGTGCCCGCCTGTAGGGCTGAGACCCCTCTGCTGGGTGGCATCGCTCGCCCTTGCTTTGCTCCATCCCTGGGGGCGGCTGGATGCAAAGGATGCAATCCTGGATGCAAAGGGACGTTGCAAGGTGGATGCAATCCTGGTGCTGTGGGGTGAAAGGTGCTGGGGAGGATGCCAGGCCAAGCAAAGGGTTAGTGGTAATTAACGCAAGTTGTTAATGAGCTGGAGGGGAGGGGTCGTCCCAAGCTTTTTTGGTCCAACTTGTTCTAGTTTGAAAAATCCCAGACCTGGGCCCCTGTGGGTTGGGATTTTGCGGCATCTAACCTGGAAGAGGTTCAGGCTTGTGAAGTGATGTGGCCAGACCCCTGCTCCCATCATCGAACATGGCTGCGTTGCCATTGATAACCAATTTTAACCGCAGAGGATCTGCCCCCTTGCCTGATACCACTGGGGTGAGGGCAGACCTGGTCCGGGGGGGGGACCCCATCTCTGGATCTGTGGCTCAGATGGGTTTCTGCTTCTCACCACCATAAATTGCTTCAGAAGAGCAGGATGGCGTTCCCGGGGTAAGGGAACAGTAGGCAGGGCATGCTGTTTATGGGAAAGCCAGCAGTAAAATCCGGGGGATGTAAAGAAGCCTGCCCTTACACAGGTAGCAGGCCAGAAAACATCCACACGTGTCAGACAGAGGAATGCCTTCCCCTTCTTCTCTTCTCCTTTCAAATCATTTCAAAACATAGGGAAATGCAATAAAATGCCAGATGCCTCTACCTTATGGACATAATAATTTTTAGAGAACATGTAATGAATCAGCTTAAGCCAAAGTTACTTTAGCCTAAGGCTAAGATACCCTTAACTCTGCCCTTTTAGGTGAAAGCCTCCCTCCAGGCTACTTGCTGTTTGTAATGAGCATACGGTCAGCTTTCGTTGTGCCGAGGTGTAAATCAGTGCTAATGAAGGATACATTAGGTGGGTAATGCCTGGCAGGGTCATCCTAGAGCTGTCTGCCTGAATATCATCATGTGCTACCTGCTGCCACGGGGGAGAGCAGCAAGTCACCCTACTGCCCTCAAACACAAAGCCCAGGATGGGCAGGGACGCTTGAGACAGCAACATCTCCATGAAGTCTTCAAGTTTTAAGCAAGTCAAGCTGATGGAGTCAAGCCCCACCTTCCCATGATACCACTTCTCCATTTATAATCAGCAACCTTTCATTAAATCAGTCTGAAAGTACACGTGACGCAACCCCGGCACTCCTTTTTTGGGAAATTTGTTGGTTGTTGGTTTGGTTTTTTTTTTTTTGCCACAGTTTCTTCACACATTGAGGGACCTTCAGAGAAGTGCTGGGAAAAGGCACCCAAGAGCTCTGCAAATCACGGCGCGCCCATGCCCTGCTGGTTCACAGGCATTTTGTACTGGGAACGAGCTGGGAAGAAAATTTGCCACAAATATTTTCAGCAAATTATAAAGTCTTGGAAAAAGCAGATTTCAGTTCTACTGTGAAGTTGCTGTTTTGACAGATGTTTTAAATATTTTTTTAAGAATTTTATTTTTTTATTGAAACTGAAGGAGGTCCTGAAACCAAAGACTGGGCCAAGAAAAGAAACCTCAGAAACATTCTGCTTTGAAAACATCTAAGTAAAACATTTCCCTTTTCCCCTTCTTCCCCAATTCAACAATCTGAGGAATGGAGGTGAATTCGCAGAATTTCACCTTCTCTGAATCCGTCCTTTTCGCCTGGAAAATATTTTGACCGAGAAATGCCTGTCGTGCCCCATTGAGTCTAAGCCCTTTGAAGGCCCTAGAGTCTTAAACCTCCAGCATCCTGGTGTGGTTTCCATGTAAATCGTCTGAAACCAGAGATTTCCGGAAGGTCTGCGATTTTATAAAACCTGCAGGCTACCAGCTTATCACACGCCGAGCAGCACCTGGGGCAATGGGTGCACCCATGCCCACCACCCCAGGGGCGAGGGACCGATGACACAGCCCCCACCACGGCCCATCTCAGCCCTGGCTCGGGACCGGGCAGCTCGCCGGCCGTATCCTGCACCCACAGCTTGTCACCGTTCCTCATGCATCGGGTTGGGCTTTTGGGGCCCTGTAAAAATTCAGAGGTGTCAGGGTGAACCCGCCAGCTCCCGAGCATCCCGCGGTGCTGTGGCACCTCCTGCGCTCGCCGCCTGCTCAGCAGCGCGGCACACGTGCTCACGAAAGGAAGCCTTTACAATCTGCCACTGGAAACTGCGCGGTGTTATTCAGTGGGTAGCTGCTTTCCTTCAACGGGCCATAAAATTCCCATTTGGAAATGCAATTGCCTTGCTCCCCTCCTGCATCACACTGCTATTTAAAGAGGGCGCGTCCGACATATTAAAACACGCACACACGCAAAAAGGACCAGGATCTACTGAACCTTAAAACAATTATTATTCTTCGCAACCCGCACGCCGTCCAACACTAACATTATTCTAAGATGCAGGTAACATGTGACACATTTTCTTTTTCTCTCCAAAGTACAACACCCTTCCCTTCTTCTATCCCTCCTTCCCAAATATCAATCATCAGCAAAGACAAGGCAAATGAACTTTTAATCAATAACAGCTACTGTTTCTTGTACCGGGACTGTTTATGATTTAAAAGGGGGAAAAAAAAATTAAATCAATCCTGATGTGAACATTTTCCCACTTGGAAAAACAACCCAATCCTGTATCAAAAGGCTGGAGGTTTTATATGTTTTTAAAAGGTTTAAAAGCTAAATTAATTTTAAATTGTTTTTACATATCTTGCCTATAGACAGAACCACATCATATGATGAGGAAGGGTGGTCCATGGTTTATTAATGTTCCCAGTAAGTACTTTAGCACCAGTCTGTCTGCTTTACACACATTTAATACCGTTGCCATCTGAAAATCAAGACTGCTCTAACCACAGCGTGTCTGTCCAGGCGCTCTAGCTGGCAGTCTGTCCCCTTTCCACCCAGACCAGGTACAACAGACCGCTTCTGGTATGTCTGCAGTCAAACCCCACTGTCTTCAAACCAGCCGGCAGCATCCAGGCAGTACCTGAAACTAAATGATGTTTATGTCAAGAAAGCACCAAGAAAGGGCTCAGTCCTCCTGGCTGGGTGTTGCCCAGTCAGGACAATGCAGGGTAAATGTGCTAAGCAAAGAAAAAAAGCAGCAGGAGCTCCTTCCAGTATCAAGGGAATCCATGAAGGCTCCCACAGGAGAAGGACTTCTAACATACCTTTGTGGACCTGGACCTTGGAATGGAAAAAAAAGGCAAGACTGCAAGTAAGGTTCCTAACTACTCCCCCTAACCTCCACGCCCCCCACCCCCCCAAAAAAACCCAAAAAACCCCACTTGCTATTCCCAGGGGACTGATAGTTCATTTTCATCTTCATATGCTACAGCATTTGGAGTAGTTCAAATGGCAATGTGCTGGCCCCAGTCCAGATTTATCTGAACATGAGACATGAACTCAAATGGAATGTGAAATGGCACCCACCAAGTTTTACATGAACCCCAGGCAGATTCATTTTGGCCCCTTGCAGCGATAGATTGTCCTGCCGGCCAGCTCCTCCAACCTATCTGTGCATCCATCAACAGAAGCCATGCCCCTCTGTTGTCCCATCCTCCCCAGTCCAGGCAGTTTTGGGGGTCCCGTTGCTTCTTGTCTTTAAGTGTTGAGATATCCCATGGCCGTGTGCAGCTTGCTGTTCCTCCCTAGTCTCTTCCCGTGACTGACCCCCCCAGGCACAGGTTTGGGACAGTGAGAGGAGAATTCTTACTTCATCAGTGATGGAGCAGCCCAGCCATGACTGGATCTGTGCCGAACAAGCCAGCAGCTCTGTGCACAGCCATGGGGACAGCAAGCAAAGGCATGCCATGTGTGGTTTTGCCTGAAGCAGAGCTCTGAGGTCCACCAATGGCAGAGGAAGGGGCAGGCTTCGGCCTCACGAGGGTGACTCGTGGCAAGAGGATGCTCTCCAGATGGCCGAGGGGAAGTGGCTCAGACACGCATTCCCGAGGGCCTCTGAGTCACCGGCCAGGGATGTCCCAGATGGAGAAAGCAGGACGTGGCCAGGCTGGCCTGGGGCATGCAAGCAGCCCTGCCAGCCCTGCCTGCTCACCATGAGCACGTGGTGATGCCCAGACAGCGATCCCAGCAGGGAAAGTTATTTGGTCCCTCCATCTCCCTATGGACATAAACCACATTTCCTCCTGGCTTTACTAAGTAGATCCCCTTCGCCACCACTCTTACGCAGTATTTTGCACCCACCCACCCTTCTTGATGTGCTGGGGGATGGGGTGCATGGTTCGCATGGGGACACAGAGGCATGTGGAGCTGTGGCCATGCTTGAAGCCTCCTCTCGCCCCACCTGCCCACCAGCCTTGCAAAGCAGCCCCAGCAAGGTAGGAAGGTCCTTTGCTTCGTTCATTCCCAAAGGACAGTCAGGAGGGAAGACAGAAGGGTGAATTCTGACATTTCCCTTGGTACCACGGGATCAGTGGCTGAAGCAGAGCCGGGACTTTGCATTTCTTCATTTCCTGCTTCTTCCATGAGGCCTCTGACCCCTGGTGAACACCTCAAGCTCTTCTGTTCTCCAGGGCTCTCATATCATCATCCCCACGATGAAAGCAGCCACCTTCCAGTTGTGCGCTGAGATCAGCACCCACCATGTACCTACCGTCTCCTGCCAGCAGAGAGGAGACATCAGGCAGCTTTTTAGGATCAGAACAGAATAGAAGAGAATAGAAGTTTCTCTACTTACAATTTTGCCAGACTTTAACTGGGCTCCAATTTTCCATGCTGGGTTTCTGCCTCAGGCTGTGTTTTGTTTTGTATTTTTCAAAAAATTCCATGACTCCATTTCCACCAGCCCTTTGAACAAGGTTTAGGGAGGTCTTTTCTTTCTTTATTTTTTCTTTTGCCCATGTTAAAACATTATTACAACCATTTTACTGAGAAGCAGTACTCCCTCCAGGCTTGGCAAGAAGTGTCCCTTGAGTGAGAAGACGGGCCTTCCTCCATCCCCGTGACAGTGCCCAAAATTGGTCAGATCACGAGCCTCTGAAATAGCAGAGGCTGGTTGGAGTTTGGCAGATGGATGAAGCACAAAGTCCATCTGCGCCGAGCGCTCTCCATCTTCTAACGGGCCTCAACCAACGGTTTCACAACAATGCGTTGGCCAACTGCGTAAACACAGGGTACGGCTTAAATATAGTCCTTGCCTTGATGAACAATCAGTGCTGAAAGAGAAGAGCATCTTATGCAAATAAACAAAGGTCCCACAGAGCTCAAGTATTTGGACCAAGGTCAAAGGAGGGTATTCATGATAGGGGAAATTATTGAACCTAAAAGCACATGCAAGTTTTCAGATATGGATTTTGTCTGTGGGGAAGTACTAATTCAAGTGGACTGGACCCCTCTGTGGCTTTGGGTTGAATCCAGCAGATCCTAAATCCAAACAGTCGCAATGGGAAAATGGAGGAGATGGGGAAGTGAGGAAGGCCAAACCAAAACGCTTCGTTTGGGGCAGATCAATTAACCTGAAACCCATTTTTGTTCGCTTCACGGGGAAGATGGATGTGTTCTGCTGACTTGGCAGGACCTTTTCTTCTTCAAGGCTTTGGCTCTGCCGGTAAAACAAAAAAACCCCGTGGTTATTCCAGCGGCTGCAGCTGAAGTGCGATCCAGGTAGCCTTCATGCCTGCAGTAACCATGGGGCCCCAAGGGACCATCAGTCGGGTCTCGTGCCTGCAGGTCCCCAAGCGTTGTACAGACCACCAGCAAGAGCCCCCGGGGGCCAGGGCGGTCAGACCCCCTGGCATGGCTCCAAGCAGATCGAGAGCCCATTTTGGGCTGCAGGAACCAGGGTCCGAAATCAGAATTGCCCAATGGTGTGTAACAAAGAGGGGGAAAAAGGCAAAAGCAGCAAGAGCAACAAACCAACCCCCAAAACCCCCAGTCTGGGGCTCCAGGAAAATTAAATGGGAAGAAATGTGCCTGCCTTGAGGAAGACTGAGTGAGGGAGAGAGGGAGGGCTCTAAAAAAGCCCAGCTCAGCCAGACCTCTTCGGAGGGGCTTAGCGGCAAACGGAGGGGCTTTGGCATAGCTCCGCGACTGCCGGGTGGGAAAGCCTCGGCGCTGGAGGGGGGCTCCTGCTCAGCAGCAAGCAGCCAGGTCCCGAGAAGGGCCAGCATCCTCTGGCAACAGCCCCCTGCTCGGGGCTGCGTTTCAGTCCGGATGGTCCTAGCTGAAGCCCACGTGTGACAGGCGGTGTGCAGACACGGATACTTCTCTCCTCCACGGGAGAGGTTGTGAGGTGGCCAGAGAGCAGGAAAAGCCAATGGGTAAAACAGCTGCAGCCTTACACTGCACAGGAACAGGGTCACGCCTTGCCTTTAGAGCAGCTTAAATTTAAGACCTGTCAACCTCAATAGCGTCTAGGTCAGTTTTCTTTCTCTGCATTGACGGGGAACAAATTTGAAGCCCTGAGGTGTCATTTCTACATGTCATACTTTGAGTTGTTCCCTTCCTTTAGCATGATAGACCTGTTCCCTTCCTGAGGATGATCATTTTTCAGCCAAACATGTGGTTGCTCACATTCCTGAGTTATGGAGCACGCAGCTTGCCAAGGGAAAGGGAATTTAGTTTTGTGTCCCACTGACCCCACAAACGCACCACAGAGCCGGATGGTCGTAGCCACCGGCCCCCCACACCTGACACCGCTCCAGGCCAGGCCATTCCCTGGGGAAAGGGGGTAACCCCCAGGGAGATGCTGTGCCGGGTTAGTTACCATCTTCCTCCCAAACTTTCCACTTGCATTTTCCCCCCGGTGTGAGCAGATGTGCCCCAGCCACACGTCCAATGGTGTTTTCTACAATGTCGAACCGCTGCAAGCTCCCAGGCTCAAAGGCACCGTGTAAACCCCGAGCTGCTTCCCAGCCTGACCTCCTCCGTGCCCTGCAGGGTCAGCAAGTCCCTTTCCTAAACCAGGGGCTGTGGCCTGCGCCCCACCACCCAGTCAAGCTACTGCAAGCTACTCCTACAATGAGTAAGGAATGAAAGTTCATATATGCTCGGCAATGATATGCAGATTAGCAATTTCTAAAGGAGGTCTTTAGTGATAAAAAAAAAAAAAATAAATTTAGGACTCCAAAAAACAGTAGGTTGAAAACAACATAACTGGTATAACTGGGCGCTCGGCTTCCATGAGTGCTGTCCCGGCATTTCAGCCTGTGCCTCTGGGTGCAAGCATTTGATTGCAAACATCGCTGCTGTGGAGACTTGGCTGAAGGGAACAGACTGTCATGCACACTGAAATGGAGATGATCAATTATCACAATTTGAAAGAATAAATGGGCATGGTTGGAAACAGCTGATGTTGAGCAGTTCAGCAACTCTGGGAAAGATGCACAGCGCTTTGCTATCACGTGGACCTTTGCTCTGGCTGGTGGATCCTGTTGCTGCTGAGCCTGAGAGGCTGCAGGGAGCTGCGTTGCTCTCAGGATCTGAACTGCCTTGCTATGGTGCCAGGTGGTCCAACCTTCAAGCTCCAGAAGGCGCCACACGCAGCTGGGTTAAAACACATACTGTTGAGAGGAGTCCTCTTGGCCAAGGGACCCAAGCTGTGTCTAGATGAGGTTATCCCAGAATGCTTCCCAAATCTTAGATCTGGAGGCATGCTTTGGCTGCATCCCAACTCCAGATTGGGTATGTACCAGCAACCCCAGAGCCTCAGTTTGCAGACAGAGGAAACCCAGATGGGAATGCTGGCGCATCGCAATAGCTCCCTACCCTGCAGGGGCTGGAGACCAAGACACAAGGACTGGTTAGCATAGACAGAGCTCAACTGACCTGTCTGGCCACGGAGAGCTTTACCCCTCTCCTGACTGTCCGCCCATTTCTCCAGCAATGATCGGTTCCTCTTATGAATCAGATCCCTGCAAGGTCCCATAAGGAACAACCAGACATCTCCAGATTTCCAGCTGACTCTGTTATAGAGCCATAAAGCCAATCGCAACTGCACTGGTTTTGTACAGGGATGATTTTTTTTTCTTTTTTTTTTTTATTGGGATGCATGCAGGTATAAGCCAAGCACCACACAAAACCCTAAGTGGACGATGCCACCTTGTCAGTTGAGGTTGTTATCCCATCACAAACAATAAAAAGGCTCTATTTTTCTGCAAACCGCAGCTGATTGACATTAATTATGCGACATACTGTGAGTCCATATGGACTGTGTTCCATAAAGGCTTTTCTTATGATCAGTCTTTCTGGATCCACGTCCTGCCAAGCACCGCTTGCTTTCATGGCCCATCTTATTTACTGCCTTATTAGTCCGGTGTTAGATTTTTCCCCCAGTCCTCTGGAACTTCCCCAGGGTTCCCAGATTTGTTTAAAAATTGACACTAATGGTTCAGAGAGCTCTCAGGCTAATTTGTTTATCCTTTGATGCAAGTTATCTGATCCTGCAGAATGTCTAACTTTAATCACTGCTGTTTAACATTCGGCTTTGTCACTGGCAGAATACAAAATGTTTCATTATCTCCGTAAAGTATGAATGTGTCATCCTACTTCTTTCCAAAGAGAAAACTAAATGCTGAACGAATAACTCTGACAAATAACTTTGTCTCTTCTACACACAGGCTGATTATTTTCCCATTATTGTCCGGGATCTTATTGCAGGATTTGGCTCTTTTTGATACATTTAAATAATTTCTTACTATTACTAGTGGCCAGAGGTTCTTCACTCCTGGCTTTAGCTTCTCTTCCCAGGTGTCTGCATGTTCTCACTGATCTTTGCTCACCACTATCAGATTCCTCTTTTATTTACCATTAACATCAACCATCAATATACATGCACACTGGTGCCACATATTTATGCCCATAACGCCAATGTGTGTATGTATATACACACACACACATATATATATATGCTAAACCTACAATACTGCTCCTTCTACCTTCTCTCTTAGCTGGGCTTGCTTAAGCAAAACAGCGTTCAGGCTTCCAGAACAGCAGTTATCACACAGCATCTCACAAAACAGCCTTAAACACTCCCTGATTATCATCCGTTCAATTTTGTTTAAATAATTCCTTCCACTCCTTAATTGTACTCCCAATTATTTTCAGCCAAGGGAAGTTGTTCTCCTTCCAGAACCAGGGGCTAGAGCTGGGCACCTCTGCGCTTTTAAAAATCCAGTCCCTCATCGCATATAAATAGCACTGGTCAGAGCTTTTCTGTGTTTGCACATAGTGTCATGCTCGCTGGCAGGGAGACAGCCTGGGAATAGGTTATGGAGTCCCTGCCCATCATGAGACTGGAGACTTGCATACCTAAAAGGCAGAGGAAGCTGGGTTTGGGTTATTTGAGGAGGGGGGGATGTATCCCTCCTCTGCTCCCAGGCTCCAGAAGAAGGGGGAAAAGCCACTGGGGACCAAAGACAGCTTTCATCAATTGAGATGTTTTATTTTGTGTTGGCTTTTTTTCTTAAACATCCTTTGTTTTCTAACAATAAATCATATCCTGAGGCAAAAAGCCTTTAAAAGGAGCGGGCATGGAGTCTGCTTCCGTTCCCTGGCTGGTGAGGCAGGCCACCAGCTGACAGCAGTCATCAATCTGCAACTCAGCGATCAATCCATCTTTATCTGTCAGCACAGGGACCAGCGCAGGAGGACCCCGGCTGTGCCAGCCTGCCATCCCCCACCGGCTCCGGCAGCACCCAGGGGGTTCACCAGCACCGGACCCCATCTCGCTCGCTGCCCACCCCCCCGGAGCAGGCTCCCACCGGCTCGGGCACCGTCCCCTCATGCTTCCCGGCATGTTTTGCAGCCAGCAGGCTGAGCGCACAGCGGCTGAGCCCAGTCACCCTCGGAGTCCCTTCCTGCGACCCATCAGAGTGGGTGCTCTACCTTCTGCCCTTCCACAAAGCCAGCAACAATAAAGAGGGCAATAGCGTTTTTTCCAAAGAGGGTACGACCAACAGCCCACACGTGGGTAAACCCTCCCATGAACTTTCAGAAATCCCAAGCCATTCTTTTTTTGCCATCGGTGGCTATTTCTACCTCCTGTTGTTTACTGCCTGGGCTTCTAGGTTTGCTTTTTCACATTTGTGCTGCCAGGACTCAGCAGTTTATGGTGGCGCCTACGTCTTCTGTTTACCCTCTCAATATTGTTCCCCAAAGATATTCCATTAAAGCCCTCTTAACTGCTCTACCTCATTTGTTATCCAGAATATTGGTTGCTCTCCCAGAGAGATGGAGGTCGTCCAGCTCATATCCTCCCTCAGAAAGCAGACCTGATGCTCCATGACCTGAAACACCTCCGTTTTACCTCCCTTTTACACCTTTTGCCCCTTGGTGGTCTCCCTCCCCTGTCTGCTTTTGCTTCCAAGATGCAAAAGGGATCTTGCCCCCGATCGTCTGAACTTTCCTCTCCTTCAATTCCCTCCTGAGATCCCTCAAGCTCTTGCTGATCTGAGTAGTATTTTATGAGGCAATTTTGTTCATGCCAAATGTGTCATAACCAATGGATCCCTGCCTACAGTCATCAGAGCCCTGTTCAGCCTCTTGGTGATGTGTGTTGTGCCGGAGCCAAGGAGACCGCACACAGGGCCGTCATCTTTCTGTCCCCTCTTCTGCATGTGGCTGGGCAGAAGATTTGTGTCTGCCTGCATACATTTGCTCCATCGGCCATCACTTGCGCTCACACTCCCCTTGAGCCTGCAGGGATCACACTCAAAAGGGGCCATCGGGGACTGTTTGTGTCTTTCTAACGCTGGTTCAAGGTGAAGAGCAGCTGGTCCAGAGCCACACTTCAGTACCTCATGTCTTGTCCACCAGCACAGGCTGTGCCTTGCCCTCCACCTGCACATTTCCATGCAGCAAGGAGAGCATGGTGCTTTCTTCCTGGATTGGGGTCCCTGCTCAGCCCCCATCCCAGGGAAATGGCCTCAAAGCTTTGGGGCGTGTTCCCCTGCTTGCTTGCACTGCTGGTGACATCTACCCAGCCACAGCAGCCAGAGCCATCGGTTGAGATGGGTCGTCCCCTGTCTTGATGCAGTGAGACTACAAACATCGTGTTTGCACCTCAAGGCCACACAGGAGTAGGATGGAGAGACTTATTGGCCCAGCCGGGGTGGCCAACCAGGCCATCCTTGCTTCATGGCACTCTTGCTGCCCCTCTCTTTCCTTGGCCAGGAGAAGGCACAGCCTGTGGGTGGCATCACTTGTTTGGGGAACAAAACACTGTAGCCACTGCCCTTTCCCTGACTGAGCTTTGCGACTCTGCAGGTCCCTCATGCAACCATGAGGCTGGTGTCCTCTATCACAAGATGGGGTCATGTCTCCTGGGATGGGCACACACCTTCGTTCTCATGGCTGGAGGCTGCCTGCCTGCCCTGCCGCAGAGTAGTGACCTGACAGGCACCACCCAACCAGCAGATATGAGATGAATCTCCTCCACGAGCATCCCCAACCAGGACCGTGTATCCTGGCATGTCAAAGGTTACCAAGGGCAGATGCTTCCCCCAGGCAGGGTTACGGCAGAGGGTCCCCAGTGATGCTACCAGTGATCAAGATCTGTCCTTGCAATCCTCAAGGCTTTTCCTCATCCTTGGAGTAGGATCATGTCCCAGGAGAAGCCTGTCCTGCTCAGAGCAGATGGGCCAAAGAGGTCTGCCCCATCTCACAGTTCCAGGAGAGGGATGGAGCTGCGATGAGGTTTCCTCCAGTGCTTGCTCTGGGCCAGAGTTGGAGAGGATTTCTGTGTCACGAAAGCACCTGGTCAGGGTGGACATTTCAGGGCTGGGGGTGGTGGAGTGGAGGCAGCACAGCAGTGGAAGGAGATGGGGGTTCCTTGAGGAAAGGGAGAAACCTCTGGCCTGGAAACCCTTTTGTTCCTCCTGGCACAGTTTGGGGCAGGCAGTGGGGCAGGGGGGAAGGTGCGGTGGGGTCTTGACACAGAGCCACCTGGAGCTGATGTCGCAGCCTCTCTTAAAATGTCCTGGAGCACTTGGATTTGCCTCAGATTAAGTCCAGTTGCCCAGGCTGGCGCGTACCCATACACGGGCTAAATGAGAACCACCCGTAACACCTCCTGTCCTCCCTCCTCCTCTCCCGCGCAGGTTCATTAAGGCCTTCCCCAGCGAAAACAGGCTGCGTTTCGGGGGGAACGCCGAAGCGTTTGATATTTTCCACTCTGCGTGTCAAGGGCATTTACAGTCGGCGTCAGGCTGTTCCGTCAGTCTGAGGGAAGCACTTTGAAGTGTTTGTGGTAGAGGCCACATGTGCAGTCAAGATGTGCTTCAGCGCTGAGCTCCCCAGCCTCTGCTGCCTTTGCATTCCCAGCACCATGTGACAATCAACAACACGGCTTAACCCTTTCACACCGTGGGCTCGACCCGCTTGGAGACGGGGTTCTTGTCCCCTCGTGCATCTTGGTGGCCATGCTCAGGATGCCTGCGGCCACTCTGCTTCATTTTGGAGAAGCAGCAGCACAGCTCGGGCAAGCGCAGCCAGTGAAGGTGATGGGATGGCGGCCTTGAAGCTTCTGGTCCAAGCAGAGGATCTGACGCTAATCCCCACACATGCTGCCAGAGGTCCCACTTTGATGATGAAAGTAGCATCACTTGCCACAAGCAGCTGTGGAGCCAGCTCCCACCCTTGCCTGTCCTGCAGCAAGACCTGAGAAGCCGCATGGAAAGGGTCCCAGTGGCTGTGACACACCAGGGATGTCCACAATGACATTACTGCCTGTCCCTCCAGTGTGACAGATGACATGTGATGAAATGGGCAGCACTCGGGCTGCGCGGCTGCTGCCTGGGGACCTCTGGGCATGGCATGAATGACTGCAGCTGCTTCGCCTTGAAGGCAACTGGTGCAAGCCCAGCAATGTTTCGAGGAGCTCTCTGCAGGGGCAGCAGTCAGGGACGAACTGAGTTTCTTTGTGTAGGGCTTGCTCAGTTGTCGTGTAGCGCTTTGCCATAGCTACAGGCTTTAGGTTATTTTCACGTGCCCAGAGAGCGCCCTGGAGAGGAGCTTGCTTTGAAATGGAACATGGGGATCGGCAAGCTCAGCTGCTCTTTGAGGAAGGAGAGTAGCAGCCTCCCAGCCAAACGCTTTTACCCAGCTCCCTAAAAAACGTGCCAGCATGGAGTGGAGAAATTCAAGATACATGGCGTCACCAAGCGATGCTTCCCCGGTGCCTGAGAGGTACGTTCCCCCCTGGCTCTCCACAGCCCCCCCAGGCAGGAGGAGCGTGGGCTTCTCCAGAGAGCCCCCTGCCAGGCTTCAGTGCTTGTGGGTGGATCTCCCACCTCCTGTCAGGAGCCCCTGGCTGGTTATGGGGACCTGGGCTTGGCTCACAACTTTGCAAGTCCTGTAAGATAGAAACTCAGGACTTCACCACCCCGCAAGCCTGTCTCTGCTGGGGGATGAGCTGTAGCCTCCATGGGGTGGTTTTAATTCTGAGCAGATTCCCAGTCTGATCCACGCAGCCTGGACCCACTGCCATGATAGAAAGGACGTGTAGGGCAATAGGGGAGAAAAGAGCGCAGTGGAAAAGGCAGAGGCCTTTCTGTGCAAGCTCAGAGCTCAACAGCTATGAGCTAAGGAGACAGGGATGTGAGCTTCAGAGAGGCAGCTCCCACCCTTTGCTGCTGCCTCCAGCACAGCAGTGGTTTTGGGGGGCCAACATGGCGCTGCCCCATTCACTCAACCCTGCATCCCCCGAGCAGGGAGCAGAGCCGGGGCTGCAGGCATGTTCCCCCCCAGCGCTGCCGGTCTGACGTGGCAGCGTGGATCCAGAACGGGAACGCTGCTTCAGCAGCTGCAGCGTTAATGCGTGGCACAGGAAAAAATAATCTTCCTTTTCAATTACTGCGTTACAGAGGGTGGAGGCCTGGGGGAAGGGTGTCATTGTACTGGCCCTTGCTTGGCAGGGAAAAGACGTCTTCTGGGCCACAGCTTCCTAGAAAAGTTGAAGCCAAGGCATTATCCAAAGTAACTGACCTCTCCTCCTTCCATGAAAGCCCCCTCCCTGCAATTAATTTGAGTCCTGGAAACCCCTGCCTTCCACCCCGAGTTCCCAGTCCCCGGCAAAGCATCTGACTCATCTCCTTCTCTCTTGCCATGGTTCTTCCTTACCGAGATGATTGACTCCATCACTCAGGGAGGACTGTGCTTTGCTGTTGTCAAGAGGGTTGATCAGACGGCCCCATCCTTGCATCTCTGTGTTTATGTGTGTGTGTGTGTTTTCATGTGCTTTTGTGCTGAGCTGGCACCAGGAGGAGAGGTGGCTTGACGTTACAGTCTGCTCTGATTCATCAGGCCACTTTGAAAGAGCAAATCCTCTAAAACTGGAAGGCCAGAATTAGACAAGTGACTCCTAGTGCTGCCCCTGGAGCACCACCTGTACAACCTGATAAAAGTAGGACCTGTCCACAAAACTCCAGCTATCCAAACATCACCTGCTTAGCCCAAGTTCACCATCGGCTCGGTGGTGAGAAGGGGAATGCAGGATGGCTACATCAGGTGGGAATGGCTGCCCAAACCAGCCTTGCAAACACTAGGCAGCTGGAGCAAACGCTGAGCTGGCAGACCCACACAGGGCTGCCTGGCAGCTCGGGGCAGCTGTGCACACTGGAGCTGGTCTCTCCTGCTCCTCACCAAGGGGCTTCAAAGCTGAAAGGGGCAGGTGGAAGGGCACTGGATGGGTTTTCAGGCCAGTTTCCTAAGGAAACACCACCGATGCGCTAACCTTCTACCTTGGTTTCCTAATTAGTTTTGAACAGGTTGGTAAGTTTTGAAACCCATTTGGTCAAAGGGCCAGACGTGGCAGCAGCAGTAAATTAATGACAATAGAACACCCTATGGGCAAGAGAGATCCAGCTGGGGGCCTAAGTGAAGGGAAGATGAATAACCTCACTCTTATTAAAGACCAGCAGGTAGATGTAGGAAAGCTGGCTTCATTGGTTTCACAGACCCACTTGCTTTCATGGCTCTGCTTCAGTGCAAAGAGGAGGCCAAGTTTCAAAACTTAACCAAATTAGTAGGTGCAGATTAGGCATGTTGTATCATTTGTATTCCAACCCTAAGCTTGTCAGGGCCAGAGTCAGAGCTTGCCAAGAGTCACACAGCCACAGGGATGGATCCCCTTCTGGGTTGCCGCCCTGACAGCAACCCCACAGCAGTTTGGGAGAAGATCCACAAGCCCAAGGAGCAACTCTGCAATTAGGGCAGCTCTCAGTGCTGGGAGCCAGCAGTTCCCTGACCTTATTCCTGCCCAGGGGTCTACACTGCTTTCCAAGTGGATGTCATCAGCACAGTGCAAGCCTGATGAACTAAACCCAATAAAAGGCAGAGATGCCACATGAGCGGGAGCCAGTCATGCCTGCAGTGCATGATGTTTTTTTGGTTTGAGGGATCTTTCTGATTAGGCTTGTTTCCCATTTGTCATAGAACCGGGGTAGAAATCTGTTTCTTTACAGTTCTTTTTCCTCCCCCATTCTCCAAAGGCCTCTCCACTCTGCCATCAAACTCAGGACACCAAGAGCAGGTGGATTCCCTTCCACCTTGCAAACCCCAGTGAGACTGATTTCATCAGACCTGAACATGCTACGGGCCCCAGCTGTCTGCCACCTACCCTGAGATTCATCCCTGTTGACACACCAAGTCAAGCTTCAATGCCAAGGATGTGAGATAATTCTGGTTTGGGCCACATTTGGGGAATGCAGACAGCTTCCCCTTTCTGTGCCCATGACACATCGTACCTGCTTGTCGCAGCACTACAAAACTAGCCAGCTGCAACAAGGCTTTCCCACACAAGGTTCCAAAAGTTCATCTACTGTCCAT
>JAVJGI010000032.1:8374283-8441268 GCA_035590275.1 Ibycter americanus | reverse complement strand
AACCCACCACCCCAGAAGCAAGCCCACAACTGTATATTATCAATGTTAATTAACCCTCTACAGTTCCTCTACACCTGCTTACAGCCCAAAAGGTGCATACAGTGGTCTGACCTGGTTGCCAGCACAACGTCTAGTAAGGGCAACACTTCACCCTTGTATAAACCCTTTACTCGGAGGATCACAAAGCACTTTGTGAATGCTTGCTTATTAATCCTCGCCACAGTTCAGGGAAGAAATAAGAGACACAGGGGAATCACCTCATTTGCTATGGAGAGGGGGCACTTTCTGGGGTGAAACGGAGGCATTTAACAGATGAGAACAGTGCTGCTCAACAAAACGCACCAGCCAGAAATGGAATGAAAACGGATTAAAATTGTTGTGAATGAGGGGAACTTTAGGCAGGAATACTGTGATTAATCACACTGAAACTTGGCTAAGACAACAACGGAAGGTGCCATGTGATTTTTATCAGGCTCTGTTAGTGCTCTGTTCATACACCAGCGTGACAGGTAACTCAGCATCCCAGGAGAATGGGCTGGGGTGGCAGGATCAGCACTTGGCTTGCAGGGGAACAGGCTGGGCAAACCTTCCAAGAGCAACAGTGTGACTGGGGCTGTTGGATGTGACCCACTGACGCCTATCAGGCCTCGGGCAGATGCCTGAGGGCAGCACCTCTGCTGATTCAATGGATGTGAAATTCTTGCTCCTTGTGACTGCAGGGACACTGGCACTCAGCCCATAACCCATGACACCGGTGTCACCTGCTGTGTGTGTCACACACACACCCCTACCCCTTGCACTGAGGTGCTTTTTGCCATTCCCACTGCTGAATTTGTGTTGTTTCAGGCAGACAGGACAAAGGCATGCCTGGTCTTTACTTTTTTATTTTCTCAGGTAATCTCTGCACCTTGGACTGCCTACCTCTCTTCAAACCTACCATTCCTTTAGAAAGGTCCTCAGCTCAGCCAGACCCTCCAGTAAGCTGCACTTGCAGATCATTTGCACAAAATCAGAGGCAGGCACAGCTACACAATCCTCACTGCCACGGAATCTCAAGGCAGTTTACAAATAACGCAGAAACTACAATAGTCAAAGTGGGATTATCTGAAAAGCAAACTCTACACAGTTGCAAGATGTACAACTGCCTGGTCCCCAAAACAGAAACACCCCAGATGACAATATTGGCAAGGAAGAAAAGGTCAGTTAGAGTAGTTTTCACTCCAAGATTTCACAAGACATGAATTTGCCAATCCTTCCATTCTAACAACTCATTTCAGAGATTGTACAAGGATACTACCAGGGACTGGGCACGCTGTGTAAATGTGTATCATTTTGCAAATGCTACCAAATCAGCTCTAGATGATGGCAGGAGGTGGAGGATGAGATTTTATAACGAATAAAGCAAGAGCTCGCAGTCTTTTTTTCTGGGCACTGATAGGTCTAGTAATTATCAGTGCCAGCTCTGCCAGCCCTGTGCCTCTGTCCAGGCCACATACCACTCTGAGGTGGCTTTTGTATCCTCACTGCAATGAAGTATTTTATCCCACTAGCGTTTATTATTCTTTTATAGACTGAAGGGCTTCAGCCTAATCTTTCAACAAACAAAAGGAATCTTTCAACATTTCAATGCTGTTGTAATTGGCTCCAAAAATAGCAGCCTCAGAGCCACATTTCTTAAACTTCTCAAGTCCAAGGATTAACCTTTTTTCAGAAAAAAAATAATAATCCAAAGACCAACTTGTATATTTTTCATATATCAAATCAAATAAACAAAAGACTAAAATTTGAAAGTTAATCTATAGTAGCTTTTATTTTCTCCCATTTTGTTTGCGTGCTTGCTTCTGTGGCTGTTGGCGGGGAGGAGAGAGGGTTTACTATTGTTTCATGAGCCACCACTGGATGTTTTATAGACCACCAAAGGCCCATGGATCACAGTCTGAGAACACTGCTTTAGAGATAAATAGGCTCATTACAGGAGGCCCTTGCTCTCTGCTCTGCTTTACGGCTCATGCTGAAGCAGCAGACTGCCACATTTTGTCTTTAACCCCTTTATGCTGCCCACCGAAGGGCACTGATTTTCTCCCCTGGGGACCATGGAGACCATGCAAGGACCATGCCACCCTGTCCTTGCAATGATGGTGCATGGAGTTTATATCCTGCATCCATGCCATGCTCCATGTACTCCACCCAGGTCACCTCCATGGCAAAGTACCATTGCCCAAGAGATGCGGAATAATACCGGCTTGTTCTGTATCTTAAAAAAGACAGTACCTGTCCTCTTAGAGAGGATGAGTTGTCTCCACTGCTCCTCTGTTATTGTAAGTGGCTTTTCCTGCCAGGAAAACTGGCCTTAGTGCAGCCCTCTCTATGACCCCCACAGCTCTCTCCAAATTTTGCAAGCAGACACCTTGGCACCTCCAGTTGCCTTCGGACTCTGTTAGTGTTGGCTGGCTGGGACTGATAGCTTCCATCTTCTTTCTCCTTGTTTCGTTAACTGTCACGTTGGGGGTTTTGATCTTCCCTGGAACCAAGCCCTGCCAAAAGACTTACTCTACTGCAGTGCTCCATTTCACATAATTGCCACAGAAAGCTGTGCAGTTGGTAACAACCAAGGCAAGGAAACAACTAGATGCACTCAGGATATGGCGTTCACATATTGTATTTTCATAAAGGTATAGCAATGGAAACATTCCCTATTTTGATTGTCCCAAAGCCACAGGAAAAAGGGAATTAAGGGAATTGATATGTCTGGGATAGATGCCAGCTCTGATTTACTCACATTTTTACCCTGATCTGAAATACCTTGGTCAGAGATGGAAAACTTTTATAGAATACGTGAACCAAATAAGGCCCTGCAAGTGCTGGTATCCAGCTGAGAGCTATCTCAGCTGGCACAGTCTGAGAAACATAAAAACGAACTGGGAATCAAATGGGCAACAGCAGCTTTGTAAGAAATTTCTTTGCTTCCTACAGAGGGTTTGGACATTCCAGCGTCACCGCGGCTAATACCCGCATTTGCAGTCTGCCTTCTGACCACAAAGTGCCTAAGGTACCAGAACACCAGTGAGTTAGGATGTAGAGGTTGGCTTCGCTCCTGGAAAGAGGATGTGCTTTATCATCAAATCCCAGCATGATTTGGTATGGAGAGGCACAGAGCGGTCAAGGCAGAGTGGTGAGGTGGTGAGCCCAAAACAGGGTTGCCTTTGGAAGCAGTATAAAAAGAAAATATCCTTGCTAACATAACCTCGCCTTCTAGTTTAACCTCCATGTTCCCTCAGAGAGTGCAAACATGCCTGCACATATTTTAGGCACAGCAACCCACTTAGGAAGACTCAGATGCAGCGTAAGTCCAATTAAAGCAAAATGGAATGAAAGTCCCAAATTATTTCAATGTGTCAGAGTGAGGAGTTTTCAAATCCACTGGTTATTGCAAAGTTGTTCTGGGAAAAACAATTTCTGTACAGATTCCATCCCACTTTGCTGCACTCCATGGGAGTTTTGCCATCAACTTCAATGGGAGAAGGACCAACACGTATCAGCAAGCTTTAGCCATGCATTCATTAATTGTGCTTCAGGCCAAATGCATTTGCTCTTACGCCACAATCCTGCAATGCATTTGCTATAGAAAGATCTCTGTTCCTGCAATGGTGTCCATTGAACTCGCACCAGCAAGGTCTTACTGCAAGACCCCATCTGACTGTCCAGAAACCCATAAGAACATGTATCTGCATTGATCTTGCTGAGATTAATATGAGTTCAATCAAGAGCAGAGTTTGATGAAAATATCTCCTTACATATCAAGCTGGAGGGTAGATCAAAGCTTTTTTTTTAGCTCACTAATAAACAAAACCAGAAATAGTACTGCAGAGGAAGCAGCTTGCTTGTTTGTGATGGCTCCCTTCTTTGGGAAGGTGAGTGCAGAAACCGCAAAATTATTACTGCTAAAATAACCAAAACAAAACACAAAATTAGGCAAATCTTTCATGCAGGATATCATCCATAATTCTTTGTCTCATTAAAATTCCAAAACAGCAGACAGCGGAGATGAATCATTCTGCCCATATCACTCACCTCCAACCCCTGTTCAGAACAAGGGAAAATAGTGCAGGTCCTTTCTTGATTTAAGAAGCATGGGAGGGGTTTCGCATGTATTTGAATATTAACAGAACCCCAAAATTCTGGTAGCATTAACTAGATTTACACCAGCTCAGTGTGCCACCCCAAAGACATGCCCATGATTCCTCAAAGGTTGTGCTCTGCAGTTGAGTTCTCTGCTCTTTAAGGCTTTCTAACACAGAGTTACCAAAGGCAGATGCTGGCATGTTTTTTTAAACTTGCTAGAAAGCCATTTGCTCCCTTAAATGTAATTTATGTCATTCAGCTAGAAAGTTTATTTTCAGTACAAAATACTTTTTAATCACCTCTGTTAAGTCTTTCTACTTGATCTCATCTGGTTCCTATGGAAATCGCAGTCTTCCAGAACTGCAAATTCTGTCTCCCCGCCAATGTTAGGAAAACTGATTTTTTTTCCACTACCTTCTCAGATAGTATTTGCATATAAATACTGTTCAGATTTCAGAAAATATATTTGAAATTTTTCTTATTATTCATTACACTGGACACCTTCCATGTTTCCACAAGCAGCTGTTTTATTTTTTCTCCCTTTCCACGTAAGCAAAGAAAGATCTCCTGTCTGCTTCTTCATTAATCCTCAGCTCCTTTTTATATGCAGTTCTTCTTCACCAGAATTCTTGTTATATTTAAAAAACCAAATAGAAAATAATCAAAATTGGCACCTTTTTGGCCAGAACAGCACTTCCCACCCTTGGTCCATGGATGGCTGGCGAGGTTATAGAAGTTTGTAGTTGGTCTGGAAAACCAACTATTTTTAAAAACTCTCTATTCAAAGTTGAACAATAAAAGTGTAAGCGCTCCAAAAGACATAAAGAAGGTTGACAGGGATCTTTGGCATGGTTTGGGAACCTCTGCATTAAGGAAGAGAGGAAGAGCATGGAGTTGCATGTCTTTTCTACGTCTGACAATCTGTGGTGAGCTGAACAAAAAGTGACAGATTTCCTCACCAGGGTGAACATCTCACATGTTAATGACAGGTAAAAGAGACCTACTGTGTGAGTCAGCCAGAACCAGCAAGGCTGCTCTCTGCTACGTACTACACATTTCACAAGCACACACTGATGGAACTGCTTATGCATTCACTGAACCTAGGCTTGTGGCTGGCGCTTTTTCCGACCTCTCCTTTCTCCCTGCTGTCTCCCGCTGCCCTTTCGGGGCTCCACCTCACTGCTGGGTGTGCACTTAGGATAGCACTTTCAGGTGTAAAACGAGCCTGAAACACAAGAGACAACACTATCCTTTAGGCAGTGCAACAGTGGGGCATGACTACAGGTGGGTAACAGAACTGTCAATGAAAGCAATGTGCAAATCTCTGCTTCTGAGTCTTGTGAAGAACCGTTCTTCACCTGTACTTGGAAGGAGGACTCAGAAGGGGAAGTGCAGGTGGAGCAACTGTTTAGCCTGGGCAGGGGGAAAACAGGACTATTCTTGCTCTCTCATATACAGATAGCTTTTGAAAATCCCACTTGTTCTGAACACTGTCCCAGGCAAGGAGCAGGCAGAACACAGCACCAGATGAGAACCACATGCTGAGATCAAGTGGTGAAAATCTTTTTTGTGTCTCTGCATCACTCCTGCAGGGCACCTGAATACCAGAGATTCATAAGCATTTGCAAAGGATTTACTTTCTCAGCACGATCATTCTTGAGACTAGCATAGAAACTTAACAATAACATACATTTCAGCTATCCTCTTGTTACCTCCTCACGCACCTCGGGATTTTTCAGGATCTTCTCAGTTGTTGACAAAGAAGTTCTTTTCCTTTAAAAAAAGCAGAAGAATATTGTTTGTTCCTGTCTTCACCAGGTTGTGAGATATAAAGAATTCTTGAGATGATCACCCCCTCTATCCCTATAAAGTGGCTATAGCACTAGCCAAGAGCCTGTGTCTTTTCATCTGCTTCATTAGCTACATTTTGGAAATTTTCAGGGCTTGTGCAGTTGGGAGATGGCTAAAACAGTGCTAAGAAGGGCCATGGGTCTCTGGGTTTTGCAGCCACAGCACCCATGGAAAGAAGGCCTGACACAGATGCTGGCAGTCATGGGTGAACTTTCTTTCAGAGGAAATGGAGATGCTCTTGGAACCTCCCAGGAGAGCAAAAGAATGCTTCCAGGCAGTCAGGTGGAGCAGTCTCTGGCTCCATCAACCTGACGGACTTGGCAGCCTCTCCTGCTCCAGCTGGCCAGGATCCTGGAGTCTGCAAAGCTGAAGGCAGAATTATTGAATTATTGGGAGAAAACAGATAGCTGCAAAAGCTTATACACAGTGATACACACATACAGATATATATATATATGTAACCACACTCATGCATTTGGACACATAATGGAGTAGGCAGCACCTCCTGTAGTAAGTTTGCAGGATATATGAACTCCTAGTAGGACTGAAACCCCTATGCCTTATCCTATAATGACTAAGCTGGTCTCTGTGTTGGGCGTTAACTCTGCAGGAGAGCTCTGACATCTTTCTGGAAGAGATTTAAAGATGTTTTTTTATTAGCTTTTGTAGAAGAAACATCGACTAAAAGCTCCTATCTGAAGCTTGCCCAGCAGCCTCACATTCCCTGGGTTCCTCTAAGTCTGAGTCCTCAAAGTCTTTCTGTAGCAGAGGCCAAATCCCACTTCCAGCTCCAGTCTGAGCGCCAGGCTTGCTTGCTAGGCTATTGACTTCTTCAGCCCAGAGCAGAGTTCCTGCTTACGTCAGCAGTAGTTGGCCGAGAGAAAAAGAGAACAATACAGCCTTTATAGATTAACAATATTTCAATTTACTATAAATTATACAGTATATAACATGGCTCAGAGGAGTAATTCAATTTGTCATTCTCTGGGATCCTTGCTTTTTCTATCCTTTCTTTCTCTTCCTTCTCCACCTTCCTCTTTTCACTTCTCCCTTCCGCTTCTGTATTTTTATACCTCCTTTTCCCTTTCCTTTCTGCATTTCCTCCCTTCCAACAGATTCCACTATTGCTCCGATGGCTCCACTCCGATCCCTACCTCTATGTTATCTGCTAAATCACTGACAACAGAACATCTAAGTGGAGATGCCTTCCAGTGTCCTGGAAAGGGATGCATAGAGCAAAGAGAGCAGGACTTGAGGGACAGGAGGACTGGGATATGCAGGAAGAGTTACAGGCAGGAAAGGCCCGGGGTACATACACTGGTACAGGCAAAGGAGAGAGCTCACCCCCAGCAGTGACTGAAAGAATTCTCTACAGCATTTCTGCCTGGAACTGTCAGTCCAAGAAAAATTGTATTTCATAGTCAGAAGGAGAAAAATAAACAGAAAAGTGTTTCATCTTTGGAGCGTTGGATATTTGATCTTATCTGGAATGACTGTGTGTGTACATGTGTGCATATGTCACTGTTGTTATTTTATTACAGAGTGCTGTTATGAAACTTCCCTTCTCATTTTGCATAAATCTTCCTTTTCAGACATGTGGTCACTGGTTACTGTTAAATGCCTCAGTTCTTGCAGACCCAACTTTTCTTGGTTTCATTCTCAAGACTACTCAACATAACCAGAGCCTTTGCCACAGATGTCCCAGACACTGCTCTTAAAAATTTATCCTGACCAAAATTAGTGCTTTGGCCTGTGTGAACTGCTAAACATCATCACAAAGCAGCAATTAGGCTGTAAGTTACTTACAATATTTGCCTCTTCAAAACTTAATATTTAGGTCACATGGAAGAGTGTAGTTACGGACACAAAACCAGCACTCACAGGTTGCCATATTTGTTCAAACTCATCTTTGGTTCCCTTCCAAAAGCCAGACTGCCAGCTGACATTCAACATGCTGCTCACCTTACCTGAATGCCTGTCAAGGAGGGAGAAATCCCTACTCCACAGCAAGTACAAGCATTGCTCAATTCACTCCAGAACTTGAGCCTCCAACACTCAGGAGTCAAACGACTCCAGCACTGAAAAGGGCCACATTCCTCGTGGACTGGCCATCGCAAACACCAAGGAGCTGCCTCTCCCAAGCCAGGACCCAGAAGATGCTGTGCAGCCTAACAAAACTTGACCGACCCAGCCACATTCCTGTCCAGCTACCACAAGGTAGCTCTTATCTTGTTAAGTTCTTGCCCTGTCAAGGTCACCTGACAAACAAAAACACTTTCAGAAAAGAAAACTCCCTTGAGCTCATTCCTTCTGTTCTTGTGATAAATGCCAGCCCATGCTCCCCTTCACCCTTTCCCAGTCACCCAGGACAAATAGTTCTACGCCCCTCGGTATGCACAAGGACTTGTTTCCAGGTCCCAGAAGAAAGCACAAACACACATGGACTTCCTAGTATGAAAAGTATTCTGTGAAGCATGGCAAACCTTCACGACATGTCTTATTCACCCTCATTCTTCCTAAAATCCCTGGGCTGTTTGTGTCAACATTCTATTTTGACATCATGTTTCCTTTCGTTATAATTTTCTGTTCAGCATAAAGTGATAGGAGAGCACAGAAAGCCACTGTGAGGATGGGAGATAGTGAAAGCCCTTCTGGATCATCTGTTTCAGAGCAGGTCTCTATCTATCCCCCAGTTTTCACTTGCTGGAAAGTTACCCAGCCATATGTTTGCAATTAAAGTCTCCGTTCCTCACAGGCTCATGGCAAACAGTCTGCTTCACCTGGGTCACATCTCTAAAGGGAATTCCCCCAGACTGGATTTGCAGGCCATATTCAGTGGCAGCTCTGACACAGGTATTAGCCATAATGGAATCCATGTCAATTATGAGTTCATCCATTCGTTTTTCTATCCAGGCCTCCCACTCAAATTTCAGAGATCTCCTTCTAAAATGCAATTTGACCCATTCTGGAATGGAAAGAGTTCCTTAGTCACTCCATTTGAGACCAATTAGGCTGTTTGATTTGGGATCCTTTATCCCTCAGCGCTCTTAGCCTGTCTGTTCCAATAAATGTTGCAAAAAATCCCAGTGTCTGAAACCCCTGCATGCTTCATGGACCCTATTTCCTACCCAGTAACTACACTCCCTTTACTCCTCTTTCACCGACCTGAGTCAATCACAGCCTCTGGGGTTACTTTGTGTACCAGCTCCATCTCCTTGAACTGCCCTTCAACTCTGTGCCTGTGGGGGCCACAAGAACGAGGAGGCGTGATTGACTTGTAATGCTTTCTCCTGGCTTAAGAGCTCGAAGCAATCTCTTTTGCAGCTAACACACAATGAGAACATGCTCTCAGAGTTCACTTTTAATCAACCTCACTGATTTGCTTGAAATATTGATCAAATCATAGCTGCTTCCTTTCTAACCATCCGATGGACAGTCCAGTCAGCCTGTGAGTTCAGGGAGAATTCCAGCTTTCAAACCAAGGAGCAATCTCAGATTTGCAGTGATTATTGGAGCTCGAGGCTTTTGTTTCTTGTGTCATTCCCAGGTGTTTCCCGACCCTCATGTCCATGTAGAACAAGTAAACGGTGTGGATTCAAGGCCGATAATGGAAACAAGGTCACAGGTTGTGAGAAGACATCTACCTGCTTTAATTCAACAGTCTTTAGAAGTTCTCCACATGTTCTAAACCAGAACAGCCTGCAAGGTTTGTGAAACCAGGGTGCACCCACAGTACAGAAATAATTTAAACCTAATATAATGTAAACCTTTGATTGAGGAATGAGCCTAAGCACATATTTAACTGTCATCACAAAGAAGATGGCTTTCCTCATTAGGCACCCAGATGAATTGTTACAGTAAGTCCAAGACCTGTTAGAAGAGAAGGGCTGGAATCGACTCTTCCCTCCTGAGCCTCTGGGAATGACCCTGAACTTTCAGTGAGAGAGGTTTGTTTCAGAATCCGAACCTGAACCTGACTCTGAAGTTGGCTTCTTGCCCCTTCTTCCGTGCAGCAGATCTAGCCCAGCTGAAGGCCTCAGTGGCCTTGTGCTACACAGGGAGTTTAAACCCCAAATCTGGATTTTGCAGCCTGGGATCATCTCCGACTTTCCCGGCTTCAGAACCGCAATTCCATTTGCTTTATGTCATTTGCCTGTTTGCTTTGGGGGAAGAAAAAATAATAAAAAAACCCCAACCAGTAACAATCCAAAAGACAGCAACGCTGTCCCAACAACATTCCTCCTCGCAGAGCAAGGAAGAAGACAATTAAGCCCAGCAGTACCCACATCCTTAGCCCTTTGGGCCTCACAGCATTTTCTCCCTCTTTCCTCTGTCTTTGTTTTGGGGGTTTTATTTAAATTTTTATCACTTTGGCTTGTGCTGCCTGAGAGGCAGGGGACCTCGGTGGTGTCCTTGAAGTGTTTACTCAAGATTGGAGCACACCCAAGAGGTGGTTTTCAAGGCCCCTGCAAGCCTCTGAAACCCCACACTGCCTGCGTGTTTTGCAGACGGGGATGGCTGCAACTGGCTCTGCAGAATTTGCCCTTGGGGACAGGTTTGCCTGCCAGTGATGGAGAGGTGCTGGGAGTAAAGCGCGTCATCTTCATCCTCCTCCTTTGTCGGCCCCGCTCTGGCTGTGGAGAAGTCACCGTTCTGCCAGCTGGGCTCTGCCCCTATTCTGGATGATCTCCAGGCTCCCAGCAGTGCACAGGAACAGTGCTCCTTAGGTTTCCTGAGCCTACAGCGCTGCCTCCTTCGGGGGCCCTCCCTCCACATCCTGAACCCAGGAGCTCTGGTATCACCCCACAGAAACCAGACCTCCGGGCCTCTGTGTCTTGCTCATGCTATTAATGAAAGCACACATATCCCTACCCCTGCAGCCTTGTAGGAGCTCTAAGTTAGGGATCATCTCTTCAGTGATACATGACAGTCTAAGGCCATGACATGCAGGCTTTGTGAAGTTTTTTAGTACTGTTACTTTTTACAGTAGGTTGCTTAACACTTATAGATAGATCTAAACAAAACAACACAGTGTTCAGCACATGTCCATCCTCCCTGCCATCACCATTCTTACACCACCTCTTCAACTTGGGTCAAGGACTGTGGACTATCCAGAGTTGTCCTCCTGCGCAGGACTTCTCCACACCAGGGAATCTACCCTGCAAGCAGCTGCATCCTGCGTTTTTCCATTTTTAACCTTGGTGGTTGTTCACTGAATGCCCTCTGTTTCCTTCCCAAAGCCTTCTCCTCAGTTTCTCTTCATTGCTGCCTGCCTTCCCCTTCTTTCTGGTCCTCCATCTCATAAGCTTTTTCCAAAAATAAACTCATAATCAAACTATATTGATAGATATATGAGCACACATGTTCCACTTTGTTATTCTGAAACATTCAAAAAATATAACCAAATACATTTCATATTGGAAAATACGAAATTTCAGAACATTTAAAACCTGTGGAAACAGAACTTTCTCGCATTATAAAAATGTTTAATTTTGCGAAAGACTGGGTTTTCTTTGCTTTTCTTTTCTCCAGAAAAAATACTCAAAACAGGTACTTTTAAATGTTTTCACAAAAAATAACATGTCTTGTTTAAAAATCTTCTAATGAAAAATGTCCAGTAGGTCCCAGAGCTGGGTTCATTCCATGGTCACAATCTCTATTGATGGTGGTGAGGTTAGTTACGCTTGGTAAGAGATGCAATGAAGAACTAACAAACATCCTTGCTGTTCTGTGCTTGTCCCAGCTTTCCTCCACTGCAGGCACCCCACTGTGCTCTGATCTTTTGGTAGGAGGGAATACGGTATTTGTTATTGGTTTCGCACCGACCACGGAGCCTCATTTCTTACGCAGCCTCCTCGGACAATCCTGGGTTCTTACGTGCAAATGAAATATGGCTCTGTTGGTGCATGCTGACGGGCCTTCTCCATGGGCAGCTTGTGAGGAAACTCACCCGTGGCATTCTGGCACCATTCTGAGCCCATTACCTCTGCTCCTGCTGCTTCTGCTTCCTCTGGCATTTTCAATGTTACCGTGGAATGAGGAGTGAGCCCCAGAAGAGGCACATACTTAGAAACACGGCACTTGTCCTGCTGCTGCTAATAACTACTGACACTTGGTTTTCCACACCTCCACATAGGTAAATTAAGCTTTCTTTGTTGTGCACAAGAGCTCAAGCCCAACCATCAGAGTGAACGGAAACCAAATTCCGGTGATATTTGGATCCAAGGCTAGAGTTGCACCTTTGATACTGCAGCTTAAACCCGTCTGCACAAACAATCTTGGCTCTCTTCCCACTGTAGTTTTCTATGCCGCCAAGCCTCAGTATTGAATCATGAGGCAGGCACAAAAAGGAAGAGAAGAAAAAGAGAGAAAAGAACAAGAAATATGACACATTTTTACTGTTTTTCTAGGTTTTGTTAGGCTTTCAGGTTAAGTTGTCTCATTGTGCTAGAAATTTTTCTGTAATCAGGAGGGCAAGAATATAATTTCGAAAAACAGAAAACCTGAGAGGTTTGATTAATCACACACTACCAATGACTAGTGCCTCGTGAATAGCCCCAAACCTGATAATGCATCTCTAGTTAGCAACATCAGGATATGTAACATTTCCCCATCACATCAGTGAAAAATGTTTCCTGTTTGCAAAGCAAACTTGCATCCCTGAGGTAAAAAGCACATCATAATGCAAGGGTTGTGAAACATTTGTCAGCAACCTCTCTTTTAAACAGAAATCAGCATGTTGCAGCAAAGGCCACAATCATCTTGCTGAAAAATGAAGTGATTAATGACACTAATAGGTAATAATTAAAAAATACTCATTGAAGGGGATTGTGAGCTGTTCTTGACCTGGGTAGGGTATTGCCCATTTGGATCAAAAATCTCTGGGACGTTCTTTAGGGATGCAGCAAGGTACATGGGGTCCTGGCCTTTGAATGAGGCTCTATGAGCCGATTGTAACAACGAAACATCACAGAAGTAATCACATCTCAGCAAGAGCTCCAGTTTTCTGGCCAGAAACACTAAAAGTCTGAGCACTGAGGGTCAGATTTCCACAGTCACCTTGCATCAGCCTGACTCTGGTCCCACTGCAAAATCAGCCACTGGCGGCAGGAAGAACAGCCTGTGCTTCTGAAAATCCCCTCGCTCGGATTTATTTCAGACTGCTATAAAATGCTTCTTCAACTTGTACATCAGCCTAAACATCCATTCTTCAGAAACGGCTTTGTTTTCTATTCAAACTTTGCTTTGCAGCCATCAGAGACATAGGAGCAAAGTGGTCTTTGGTCATCCCAGCCAAGAGTTTGGCTCAGAGCAGATCCTTTAGTCCACCATGAGGCCCAAGCAATGTCAACTAACACACCATGCCGGAGTTTCTGATCTCACTTGCTGGTGCAAGTCATTAGGAGTCCACTGCTCTCCTCGGGGCCAGGATTTCACACACTGTATTTAAGCTTCCACTGAGTTCAAAGGCCGTTCCTCTCAATGTTAGGACCAAAGCCGTCCTAAAGAAGCCATGAGAGGTGCTAAGGAAACTCAGAAATCTCAGCCTTTGCAAAACTAGCAAAGGAATTTCCCCTTAGTAACAAAACCCTTAGCATCTTTTGTTTTGGAAAGTATGAAAATGTTTCCATATAAATTTTTCCAAAATGCAGCCCTCAGGATTCTCACGTTGCCCTGATGCTGAGAAATCCCTCTGCTCGCCCCAGAAAAAGAGAAAAAAAGGACGGCCCATGGAGCGTCTGAAGGATGGCAGCATCCTCAAGCATCCCTAGCCTTGGGGTAGAAAGCTAAGCCTTGTTATCCGTTTTTTGATCCCAGGTTCCCAGGGCTTCTTGCCAGGTTTTTGGGGGTCTGGCATCTCTGGGGGTTTTGTCTGGATTCTGGGGCAACACTCCGGGTGTCTGTGGGCTTCCCATCTCACAGCAGGACTGAATGTAACACAGGGGCCCCAAGCCCTGGAAAACAACACAGCCGGCTGGCGGGAGAGCAGGCTGTGCTCCTGCAGACTCGTGGCTGGGGCTGGCCTCACCAAAACAGAACCACTCTCGAGGATTTCAGCAATGACAAAGGATGATTTCCTGACCACAAGGAAAGATTTCCATTAGAAATGTCCCAGACAGTCCCAACCAAGAGGCAGCATGGTGCTCTGGCAAGGTGGAAAAGTCCTCTGCAGAAGCCCAGCAGCTACACCATGAAAGCACAAGTCTCAGGAGCCTGCCCCAGGGCTGCTGCTGGGCAGACTGGGAACTTTCCAACCAGGTTACTGCCTACCAAAGCTCTGGGGTCAGCTCTCAGGTTTTTCTGTCTCTTTCCATACCCCTCTGCAGAGATGCTCCCTCCTGGGAAATGAGTCACACCTTACAGAGAGGCTGAGAAACCCTCCTGAGGTGCCTGTCTGCATGTTGACTCAGAAGGAAGGAGATTGCATGTGTCTGCCGACACAAAATGTCTTAACCAGGGGCTGTGCTGACCCCAGGCGAGCACAGGGTGCCTGGCCCATCCAGCCCACAGTGTAGCAGCTTTTTCCCCCTCCAGCTTTTTCACACCTCCCCATTTGCCTGCACCTCAGCATGTGCTCGCACATAAACAGCACGGGTAGCGGGTGGGTCCCCCGATTACAAACAGGGCCAGACTCGCAGTTTGAGCTCATCGCAGATGGCCTCCACGCTCTCCTAACAACAAGGAGAGCACGTGGGTGGCAGCCACCACATCGGGAAGGGAGTTTGCTTCACAAAACCCATAGCTAATCCAATAACAAAAAATGACAGGACAGGAACCCCTCCAGGAATCTCGGGTGGGTTTTTAATGCAACATTTGTGCAGAATCTTTGTTCCAGGATTTCACTTTGCGTTGATTTCTTAAGCACGTACACATCCAAGCCTGGGTCTCCAGCCCCCTGGCTTGTGCAAGAGCTCTTTTGTGTGTAAAGTCCTAATGTCCATGTCGCAGAGCTCTTCTGCACCGTATGGTGGGCTCTGCACAGCGCTTGGCAGAAAGAAATGGTACAAAATCTGTTGATAGATCATCTGTGGAAGGCTTGAACTCCAGCCAAGACAGATAAAAATAAAAGAAATTAAAATAGTTGTGTGTGTGTGTGTGTGTTTTATGAAGGGAACATTTATATTTTTAAACTAGGAGTAATTGTATTCTGTATCTGAAATGGCATCTGAAAGTGATTTAGTGGAACAATGTGGTTTCTGATTGGTGCTTGAACTAGTTCCAGAACATTTTTTATAATAAGCATCATAAAGATCCCAATTATCTGATCCTTTTTCCTAACATGGTCAGAGAGGATGTTTCCAAAGAAACGGCTTTGGGGTTGGTTTTTTTTTTCCTTTGTGGCACTGATCCTGCAAACATTTACATACACGCTCAATCTTGAGAGTAGCCCCAGATAAGTGAACCAAGGCAGCCCTCAACAGCAAAGCTAATCGGAGAGTAAACTACTAATGTTCAGACTTGCTAATCAGGGCAATCCATAGACTTGCAGGGAAAGGTCTGCTTGTTATTCTGAGAGCTGTTCAGGATGCATTTACGATTCAATAAAGGAGGCCCCAGCATTACCAAAATAATTACTTACTCAAACAAGCCTGTAAAACTCAAGGACTGCCCCAAATAAAAGGAGGCTTCCCCCTCTCCAGTTTAATAACATAAATCTAGTGAAATGCATCTTGCTGCTATAAAATCAGTTCTACATGCCTTAGAAACCATTGATTTACTAAGTGGGCAGGGAGGTCAGATCCTGCTAGGGACTCAGAGGACTGAACATATGGAGTTTGAAGTTTTGTCCACCCACAGAAACGGAAAGCCATTCGTATCTTAGCCTGTAACTTCACTCTCCAAAATAAGACACATAAAAGCAAGAGGCAATGCTATAGATTAAAATGGAGCCATTTTGATAATCACTCAGTAAAGGGGATAAATAACAACCCTAAATCCCACTGTTTGTCCCAGGGGGGATTGTCCCCACTTGCAAAACTGGCTTTACATTGGCAGCATCCCCCTTGCTCTGGGACCCTGCAAGAAGGGCTGGCTATCACATCCTGGGCATTGCCTTTGCCAAGCAGCCCTTGCCAGGCTGCAGGCACCACTCCAGCACCGCACAGCACACCAGACCTCCTGCCATGAGTGCTGCAGGGCAAGGCCAGGTATGGATCAGGATGGCAGCATAAGTTACATAAGGCAGCAGGCTGGTAGGAGCAGGAACAGGGCCTGCTACGAGACAGATGATTTCCTCCTGACAGAGACAAGCGTTTCTGCCTTCTTAGAAACATCTCTTCTACTTTTCACATTGCAAAAAGAGCCCTTCTTTCCTGAACTAACTGGCTTTGGCTAGGTCCTTCCTGCCACACACTGCAACAGGGGAACCACAGGCCATCCAGGACACCAGGTGTCTGTTCACCTTTCAAACACCACCTCAATTTCCCTCTGTTTTGAGCAATGTGGGATTTAAAATCCACTGCAGAGGACAGTTGGTTGCCACCCCAATACCCGCACATGGTAACTAAGAACCTGCAGAGATTCTTGTCTTAAAAAGGGCTGTGTGCGATATCACCCTCAGGGTCCTCTTCACCTTGTTCTTGTCTGGAAGAAGGCAACTCTTCTTTATATAGCAAAGAAGAAATATCCAAGAGGAGAACAAGGAGAACTGCCAGGCAGCTGTCCTTGTTCAGACTAGCTAGTTATGGGAAGGTGTGAGGGATTAAGCAGCCTGCTTAGTCTCAAGCAGCAGGGCAGCCAGAGCTCCAGCAGTGGGTTTGCATTTGTAGTCAAGAGGAATAGGAAAACAGCTTTAAAAAATGCCAGCCGACTGCTTGTGCATATGAGCTGATAGAGGCCATAAACCACTCCTCACAACAGTGTTCCATACTCTCTGCAAACTCACACTGAAGCCTACTGTGGTTTTGCAGTACTTCACCCCTATCCCACACCCACCTCACCTATGAAGTGTTGTCAGACCAATCCTGGAAGGTGCTCAACCCATGTAGCTCCCAGCACTAAGCAAGGGTTATTAGCGTGAGTGTTTGGGTGGACCTGGAAGTGTCACCTAACTGCAGCAGCCACCTCATATCAGGCTGCCCTTCGTTGCTTGGATCATGTTCTGATGATGTGTGAACACAGAGGTGGCCAAAAATAAATAATAGAAGACGCCTTACTCCCCTGAGCACTGAGGCTCTCATGCCAAGAAATATTCTCGCTTCTTGCTGCCTCTTTTTGTGGTGGTTTTCCTGAGACTGAAAACGCTCCTCCACTGCAGAAGATGCAAAAAAAAAAATTCCTGCTGACCTCAGCATTGAGTTTCATCTTTTTGAAGCTTTGTTGCGCCTCTAAGATAATTTATGAGGTGTCAGGATTTTCCGACCACAAATGTCTTGGACGAAAACCGTTTTTACACTACAGATGCCATGAAAGAGAAGCAATTTCAGTCTGTTTTTTCTACAGCACTGTCTGTGTCCACAATGAAGCACGGGTTCAGAGCTCCTGGAGATTATTTGTGTAAGAGTTGTCCGGGCCAGCACTCCACTGAGACTCAGGCTGGGTCTGATTCCCCACCTTTGCCTCATTGCCCTGATCTTCTCTGTTGGGAGGGGAACTCCCATTTCCTGGTGCTGTGCCACGAAAACACAAGCTTGCCAAGTTATTCTCTGTATGTGTGTATGTGTGCGTATGTGTCGAACAAGCCAGAAGTACCAGAAGTAAAAAGATCCATTACCAAACCACATTTTGCAACATCCACAAGGATCCCCAGATTTCTCATCTGTGGATTTCTCTTCCCTGTACTTTAGATTTTCAAGGGGAAAAAGGAAACCAACAAAAAACCCCAAGAACCCAGCTTAGCCGCCTCTAATCCAGTATGCACCTCAGTCTCCATGAAAGTGTTCTTGGGACGACAGCAGTATTTCCCTTGGCTGGGATGCCCAGCCTCCTGGCTCCTCTGGAGCTGCAGAGCTGTAGACATTCCGCTGAGTAGTTTGCAACCCTGCCTGCCAGGAAAACCCAATGTCTCCATGGAGAAATCTCAGCGGAGGAGTTTGATACTCAATCAGGGATGGAAAAGAAGGGAGTTTATGCCTCCCTGAGACCAATCCCTTCCCTAAAAAAAATTAAAAAGCAAGAGGAAAAAAAAAGGATCATATTCTTACAGACGTGGGCCCAGACATGCCAGTAGTATTGGTGTATGGTGTATTGCTTTGTGTCAGGATGGGCCCAAGTCACGGAGGCTCAGGCCAAATGTCTGTTTAGGTCAGCGGGAGTCTATCAACTTTGGATCAGGCCTAATATTTGGATCTGGAGCTGAACTTCCAAAAGTCTGGGCACGCTTGCATCTTCTGGTGAGGGGGGCTTGGTTTGGCCTGGCTTTGAGATAGGAACCAGCTGCAAATGTAGGCCTCCAAACATGTTCTAGGAAAGAGGTTATAAAAGAGCCCCTTCTTGCTCAACACATTTATTCCCCATGGGCCAGATTCTGACATCTTCATTAATACTGAGCAGAACCTCACTCTGAGAGCCGTTACATTGATTTGAATGGGGCTATTCAAGGAGTCAGCAAGTACCTAATGCCAGCAAGGGTAGCACCATCTAAGGGTCACATCTGTTTGCTTCATTGACATAAATGAGTTTTTTCTCCTTGCTGGTATTAGCACACACTGCTTCAGAAAAAGCACATTGGGTTCCCTTCTTCCTGGCACCTCTTCAACAAAATGCTGGTGGCAGATTCCTCCTTATTGGTGATGTGGTAAGAAGCAAAAAGTGCAGGAGTTTAGCTTCTAGCTCTAATGGCTAGAAAAATCCTCCTGTGATAAAACGAAGCTGTGATGAGCAGGTCAGAGTTCCTTCCTGAGCATTGCTCTGATCACCTTTTGGCTGCTTTCCCCCCCAGACTGAAAAATAGTGACTGCATGTGAAGGCAGAAGAAGGATGCTACTGCCTACCTACACCTTTTTGTAGCCATCCCTTCCTAGAGGCCATTCTTGGGCAAGCCACAGTCATACTCATTCTAAACACCAAGCCTGCTGTTTTGGATCACTTTGACAGAACCAGGTAAGGAATCACTCAGTGATTGATAACAGAGGCAACTAGCCTTCCAGCATAGTGCCTGTGATATGCAGGATGTATCAGCCTCATGAACTGCATGCTTTGCTACCATGAGTTTGAGAGATCTCTGAAAACTAGCTTTGAACGGGGCACTTAGACTACTAAGACAGCTGAATGAATCCCAGATTTAGACAGTTAGGTGTACCTGACTCACATGACTTAGGAAGTTGTGCTCCTAAGTCTCATGCTTTTGAAAACCCCATTCACAACAGCCAACACCTGCACATTTGATTTTCTTTCCTCCAGGACAGTGACCAGCTCTTGGCCCTACCTGTTTCAGAGATGACTAACTGCAGAAGAGCAAAGTCAAAATTCATCCCCTCTGGATTCTCACGCTATTTTCTCCATAACTACATCAGGTCACCTCACAGTTGTGTAACTAAGGTTTGTCACACATCGATTTTCTTTTCCTTCTCCTTTCTCCAGGGAGGTAAGGGTATTTGCACTGTGATGTTAATATGAATCATCATAACTATTTGCATTACATTTCCTAAGAAACAAGGCTGCTAAAGCAGAGTGGCTGTGTCTGTAAGGACAGGCCAGCCAGTGTTAGTCTCTTTCCAGTTATGAAGAATGCTAAATGTGCAGCTCTTGCAGGCTAGCACTTGCTGAATAAATGCATGTGATTCTGCTAGTCTCAACAATGATCTGGTACCTGATAGCTGTGTGCAGTGCTGCACTGAGCCCAAGCAATCCATGTTCTCCTTACTGAAAATGAGGGAAGAAGTCTCCACACTTACGACAGTCGGCTTGCCTTGCCACTTCCAGCAGTTAAGTTGTTTTTTTAACTAATTTTGTATAAAACTCTTCTTTCCTGCCATTTTTTCTTGGACTTATTCTACGCAGTGTTCTCACATATTACAAATGGGTATCCAAGAGTCTGCTGCTTTTCCAACAGACACTTCAGAATTTTATGTGGGCAGCAAATTCTCCATTTTCCTGGTCTCCCTCAGAAAACTAACTTGACAGTGTAACAAGAGTAAGTGATAGACTGTTTTTTGTCAAGAAAGACCTTCTGTGAGAGGTTAAGAAGAGGATAACCTCTGCTCTTTTAGGTTCTACTCTGAATGGACAGACAAGCAGAAAAACATTGCCAGTCCATGGAAGTATAAGGTCTGAAAGGGAACAGATGAGTTCTGGAAAACTACTGGCAGCAAAACTGGGATTATTGGTCATTTATAGGTTGGGAGGGAACATAGTGGCAGGAGACGGAAGTTGGTGAAATTGTTTGCATACATTTCACATGCAGGAATGATTTTTATATGAGCAAAATATCCTCAGGAGATGGTTCCTGCTTAAGACTTGAGATTTGTCCCCACTTTAGAGGATGCGGAGGGATGGGATCCTGGTGTTAGGTCCTGGCCGGGTGCTCCCAGAGCCCAGAGGCTTTGCAACTCAAGTTCCAAGTGAACTGGAGACTAACATATGTAAACACAGGGAGTACTGAAGCACTTTTTGGAGACAGAGAGCAGGTTAAGCTGTTTTGTAAGATACAGCTAATAAAAGACCATTGTTGCCCTGAGGAGACAGGAAGGGAATTGTATTATTTATGTATTACAAATGCAGCCACTAAGGCATAAACAAAGCAACTTGCACAAAGCCAGACAAAGGAGGTTGCCGCAGAGTCAGCAGTTTCAACTCAGGTTTCCTGTGTCCCAAACTAGCACTTTAATCATCTTCCTTCTCTGTGAGAGAGAAATGAGTATCAGAGAATGGAGTGAATCTCCACATTTTTCTAGCCCAAGACAGAACTGTGTCCATTGTTGGGACTAGCCCCCTAGGAGGAATTATTTCTATTCAATTTGTGTGTGTCACAGCCAGATAATGCACTGGGTGGTATTTCCCTCTCTTCCCCCAATCTTTCTCTTTTATGACCACATGACTTCACCCCCTCGTGTGAGTGACAGTACCCATTAGACTAGACTCTGATGCAAAACAGCTGTGTGGAGAGAAGGGGAGGAAGGGAGTGGGGAACAGCAATTTAGAAAACAATTAAGAACATCAATTCCAATTCATTTGCTTGGCCAGGATAAGTAATTTCTAAGAGGTAACTTGATCCATAGCGGACCGAGATTAAAGGCGGACTCCATTATCTCTAGTTTACAGTCTGGAGGAATTTGTTTTAACTGGTTACCAAGGAGGCTGCATGAAAAAAAAAAAAAAACACCAAAAAACCTTTGCCTAAAAATGTCTAAAATATCCTCCTGACTTCTTCTTTTAAAGGGCACGCATGGATTTATTAACTTTCCGAGAGTATGGCTGCATTGCATTGCAGCAGGAACAGTTCAGGTTTTGAAAACAGAATCCCTGCCTGCAAGAGCTTAGAAATGCATTTTATCAAAACTAATTATGCCAGTTTTAGACTGCTGTTAAGATTCTGGTGTAAAGATAGACTAGAAACATGAGACATGGTGTTCAGAAGCAGGTTCAGCATTCCGCCGAGGAAGCAGCAGGATCAGTGAGCTGAGCACCAGGCAGCCCCAAGTTTTCTCCTTCTGGCTTTGACACTGCCGCACTCTCTGGCTGTGGAAGGTGACTAGTGCACTGCTTTACCACTGCTGTGAGTGAAATGATGGTAAAGGACTCAGACACCTCTCAGAGGTGCTGTGACACTCCATGAGTAAATACCCCAACATCCCTTTGAATACTGAGTCTGAACTCAGGCACACCATTGCAAGGGGTTGTGACCCAGCAGACACAAACTTTCCTCCTGTATTCACGCCAGCGTGTGGGATGACACCAAAAAGTGAGTATGTGAGTGGGAGAGCCACTGATTCTCTACCATGAAAAACCCCCACTCCAGGGCTCTTCCTTTCCACTTTCCTCAGCTCTCAGTACTCTACTACAACCCTGTCTCAGTCTTTGCCCCAACTCCTGCAGGCCTTGATCCCTCATCCCTGTTTTGCAAAATACACTGCTGTCAAGAAGCCAAGGTGCCCTGCAACTCCAGACCATCAAAATGCTTCTCAGACCATTGCAGTTATCACTTGGTACTCATCCTGGGCATTTCTGCTGAGAACCCAGAAACAGCAGCTGTTGTGCTTACAGGAACAGAGAGGCCACATGTGTCTCTGGATCTGACGTGAGGAGCTCAAGGGTGGGGTAAAAGCAGACATGGAAAAAACCATCCGTGAGCTGGCTCAAAGTTCAGAGTTGGCCTTGGATCTGCATTTCCCTGGCTGGACCCAGACTTCTACCTCTCCTGTGCAACTTTGTTTGTCTTAGGGACAAACCGCATCACTGCCATCATGAAATGGCCAGCCTGCACTTTATACAGCTGCATCCCTGTTAGCTAGCTAAAACTCCAGGGTGATGTAATCGCCTCAGTGGAAATAGGAGCTGAAGAATGTGATGTGACGAATTTTCCCGGACCACCAAATAAATTACAAAGCAGGCTCCCAGCCCAGAAAGGTTACCCTCCCAAATAAACATGTCCCAGCCTCCCTTCCTCACACACACTTACCTTCTTCCACACCAGGAAGCTGAGCTCCTCACAGACTCCATTACAGACCCGGAATGAACAGGTTCTTCTAGCCAGGCGGCATCTCCCGTACAGTAATTGCTTTGGTATGGGCATCTGAGAACAAGACAGAACTGTATATACTAGAAATACTCTCTTTGCATAAACTTTTCAGTAGACTTACTTTTGTCTTGTTGCCAGGAAATGTATTTGGGGCCTCTTGCTAACTTCACATTTATTTGATTAGAGGGGCATGGGCAGTTTGTTCCGATAGTTACAAGGAAAACAGTGACGAGAGGAACTGGGAAACTTGGAAAGCCCTCTCTAGGCACATCAGCTCTGCAACAGCACGAGACCATCCTACTCCACCATCCTTCTCGTGACAGCCACGCTTCCAAGGGTTGGAAAGGAATGGGGAGAACCCAACTTGCAAATGTGATTATCCAGAATAGGGAATGTCATGGTAGATAACCTTACAACCTGAGATCATTTAGGCAACACAATGCAATGAACTCCATGGTGAAAGGGGGGCCATTCCACAACCAACAGCAACAAGTGACTGAGGGAATCAGCAAACAGTCAAAACTGGGTGGGTGAACGGGGCAGGAACTTAAGAAAGCAAGAATATAGTCAGCCAAATTGGAGTGCAGCCAGGAACCGTGAGTTAACACCTTTCCTCTGCCAAAGAACGCCAGTAGGTCTGTAGTGACAGTGCATGGCCAGTGCCTTGGCCTCACAATCTGCTCAAAAACATGCAAGGTGGGACATGCAAATTCTCTGCCCATTTCAGGTCTTGATTACTTTATGGCATGAGACAAGGCACTTAGCTTCTCTCAGCCCCCACTTGTTTGTGTGCACAGCTCCCTGGGTTAGTACTTGCTTCCCTCCTGAGGGTCAGTAACAAGTTTGTTAAATGCCTGGTTTTCTTAACAGGCAAGGTGATCCAGACAGCGCGAAGTAATGTATTTTTTGTCCTGGAGAAACCAGCCTCCTTCAGAGTTTCACTCATTAAGACAGCAGCCGTTGTAATCCAAGCTCCTTTGATGGAAGGGGTAAGTGGGGAGATTGCCAAAGGGAGGATTAGCTGTTGGATGTCTTGAGCTGCGAGGGTGTCTCATATGGATTTGTGCAGGATTTTCACCTCAGCTGTCCTGGCTGGAACTCCCATCCTACCATACCAAGACACTCTCCTTGCAGGCCCTGCTCTGCCTCTAGCAGCAGTGAGGCGCTGGCTGAGGGCTGGTTGCTAGCTGTCATTCTCAGCTCCATGGTGAAGGAAAGGTACACAGCATGCCAAAGAAAACCTAGCCCCAGCCTGTGAAAAACTTACCTGTTGTACTCACAGGGAAGTGGCAGCTTTGTCCAGAGACAGGATTGATTCAGGTGGGATTCCCAACTTGGCTACTCAATGATACAATGCTCCAGGCCATTGTTTTCCCCTCTACAGTAGGGATTACCATATGATCCTCTCCGCACTGCACCCTTTGAGGCCTATGAATGAAAGTGCTGTAATCTTCTTTGTGCTTTTAGGCCTAACCCTAAGCAAAGACATTTAGAAGGCACAGCTCCAACACATATTTCTAGACTATGTGACAGGCAGCAAGTTTCTCACTATTCCCCAGTCAAAAGGCGTAGCACAATCCCTGGTTTTCTCCTGTCTATGACTCTGCCTCCTCTTTACTCATCACCTTTGTCTTGATCTTTGATTTCTGTCACTGTGCTTCTATGGATACATCAGGCTATTTGTGTGCACCCTTTGTTATGGGACAAAAAGGAAGGACCATCTGCAAAGGCAGGTTAGACCCACTGCTACATTCTCTAGTAACGTGAGAATTTTCATTTTGAAAGAACAACTTTCTAACCTTCATGGTGCGGTTAAGCCTTAAAGGGTGTTAGTACAAACACAAGATTATTATTTCCTAAAATGTCATTATTTGAAAGCCATTCTCACAATGGGGTGTTTGAGGATGAAAACACGCCAGCCTGTCAAGCCTCCTGCTTTCTATGTCAAACATCCCTCTCCTTTCCCGCCACCACCTTTGCAACTCACACATGCCCAGCATGAGCCCACAGCTTCTTTCTGGCTCCTGATCCAGGTGCTAGATGCTGCTCGCTCTGCTCTTGTCTGAGAAGCAGGGCCCAAAGCTGGAGGGGAGCGAGGCACACTATGCCACTCTGTGTGTGCTGCCAGCTGCCCTAGCACTTCTTTATCACACAGGATTACAAACCTGTCCATGGGTGGGTGTCCACTCTTCTGTCACAGGACCCAGTGGAGCAGTGTATAAGACTGCTTGTAATGTTACTGTTAAGAGGTTCCATTGGGTTGTTTTTAGCAGAAATTTGAGTTGCTTGTTTTGCAGCAGAGGATCAGTTACAAAAACAACATCAAGCAGAAAGGCTTTTTTGAGAGAAGGGCTCTGTTTGCCATGTTAATTTCAGGGAAAGTTATTTGGGAGGAGGGAGGAAGTAGTTAAATCCTTGTTTACCATGCTGGAAACCCAAATCCCCTCAGTTTATGCAAATAAGAGAGAAAATGGCATAGTGGTATGAGCACATGGCTGTGACTAAGGGGAGCTGGGTTTGTTCCCTGCTCTAACGAATACAACTCTCTAAGGCCCCTCTTCCCTCAAGGTAGGATTCAATTCATTTAACATAAGGTATATGGTCCCAGCTGAAGACCAAATCACTGATCAGCAGAGAGAGACAGGATATTCCTAATGTCAGATTTGTCCAATAGCATCGGATGTACTGAAAAGTCTGGCAGAGGCACTGGCTTTGCTTCCCTGATTATTAGGCAATCACAATAACCACTTGAACCAAACAGCTGAAGTAAGATGAGATGAACGTACTCTGCTTTCTGGGGTTCCCATACATGTAATGAAGCTAACTAGTCCTTCCCCACCTGACAGGGCGGTGGAAAGGATCAATGTACTAATTATTACAACATGCTCTGATGCTGAGATGTTGGAGGCCATAAAAAGCCTGACTGTAAGTAGATTTGTCTACCTGAGAAGGCAGCGATGGCAAGTAGTCCATTGGTTCCTAAATCCTTTCTGTTCAGTATGTGCACCTGTCCTGGATGTTGCATGACTGGTTTGGATCACTGCAATGATGTGCTCAGCCACCTTTTGTGAGGTGGCATTTCTCACCTTGCTGTAGAGAATGCAGTCTGCTGGGGGAGACAGGGCAAAGCTGCCTGTGCTGAAAGAGCCCAGAAAAAGAGAAAATTAGTCACTGATCTCAGCTACGTTAGGGCAAAGGCAGGGTTTGCTCTGCCCACTGAAATCGGAATTACTGCATGCTGCAAACTGAAGGTGCTATCAAACATCAGCCTGGGGATCTACAAGACTGAGGAGTACAGAACAGGGACTGAATCCTACCCGAGCAGTGAAATGACTTAGTGTAGGGTGAGCAAGTACTCACTTGCTCAGGGTCCCTCTGCCTTGGCATCTAGACGCCTAGAGATGATACACAGCCTAATCACAGGCAGGGAGCAAGTCAGACAGCAGAGTGGCTCTACAGACACTATCCAAACAGGAGCCTCTTCAATGGCCTACGTTTTGCCTTTGGAAGTGGTCAGGGCTGCCTCTCTCACCAAATCAAGGCAGCCCAAATATGGTTCCTCTGGGAACTTTAATGTTTTACTGAATCACTTAGTTTCTCTTGATCACTGCTGCTTCAGAGTCTCAGTTGCTGGATCCCAGTGGGGATTTTGTTGATGGGGGTTTATTGACTTCTTGTTACCTTGAAGTTACTGCAGTAGCAGGAGTCACAGGTAACTCCTGGAGTCTGTTTATTTTATGGGTTGGATTTTTAAGAGTTTGCCAATGGTACCCTGATTTTAGGAGAAGCCACTTTTTTATTTAGCAATGCACTCATGTATTGATCCATAAATAAAACTAGTGTGTTCTTTAGTAAGACCCAACAGAGGGTCAGCCCTGGCTCATTGGTAAACCATGTAAAAAGAGTGCAAAAAGCACCCCTCAGCAAACTCATCATGTCTATCTGGGGAAGGTGCAAGCCAAACATCAGTGTAATTTTGTACGCCCCTGAGTTTTCTGGAGTATCTGTGCCCATACCTTCTGAAAGGAAAATGCTAAAAGGTCCAAGATGGAGTAATTTCTGACGGCCTTCGCTTTGGTCTCCAGTAGAGGCTTTCAGAGTTGCAAGATTTTTAGAGCTGGGGCTGCAGATCCAAATTCTGCATCTGTGGGAGAAACAGACTTGAATGCACTGAAGACTGATCTCACAGTGAGGTCCATGAATTCCCATATACTCAAGCTGGAATTCGTCTTGCCTCACTTAAACACTTAAGAATGACTTGTCTGAACCTAAGACAGTCCTGTAGGCTCCTTCTATACAGCTGAGTATATGGGTAACCATCGCAGGAGGGAAGAAGCTTTCTGGGAGGAGCTGGTCTCTCCCCAGTGACAATCATAGGAAGTCTTGACAATTACCTTAGCCTCAGACAAGTGTCTCCTAGATATCCAAATTAGGTGAGAGGCATCTTATGCCTGGTATGGCCCGTGATTACATGCAGCCATACTGAAGGGAGCCACAAGGTCGTTAGGTCATCTTAGCTGATCCTATGTACCGCATTACAAAATCCTCACATGACTGAAAGGCTTAAGATATAAGCAACATTAATTCAAAGAGGCTAGGGCAGATCTGAGTGGGTTTTTATGAGTGAGATGTGCCAGGTGTCACCCAAGGGATCCTGCCATGGAGTCCTGGAATGGAGCCAGGTTGAGCAGATGACATTGAATGCTCATGTAGCAACAGTTCCCTTGGCAAATGGTGCTGGACCATTTCTTTGTGTGGCTGGGGATCCAGATTACACAGCAGTCCCTGTTCTACTGCAGTAGATGCCTTGTGAAAAGCTGGCAAGCCACACATATTCCAAGCACCACGGGTCACCTTGGCCAATACAAACTGCATATATTCCACATGTATGTGTAGGCATCTGTAAAACTGTTAACTGTGTGTGTACACAGAGAGGGAAATCTTCCAAACAGATTTTGAAGCTAGATCTGTGATTTTTGATGCTGTGTGTTTGTTATACTGTTAATGGAGGAGTGTGGGAGGATTTCCATGCTGGAGTATTGCCTCAGCAGCAGTGGCCATAGGAACTGAAGCTGCTCCTAGCAGCATCAGGCTGCATGAGCACACAGAAAGCTGCTCAGAAAGTGCTGCATACCACTTTGTAGAAGCTCAGCAGCACTTGTGGCATGTGTGCCACTGTTTGGGAATCTTTGCCTCAGATCTGGAAGAGACAGTCTCTGAATCAGGATTTTACATTCACAGGGCATTGTCAGAGGTTAGGCAGAGGGGAACAATCAGGCATAATGTACCTACAATTGAGTTCAGGTCACTGTAAAATGGCACATTGAACAGAGTGTTCAGAAGGACTTTGCTATTGCTTGGATCTTTAACAGATCTGCTTAGAATGGGATGAATGCAAGGGCCTGCCATGAATATCTCCTGCATGGGCCAGTTTTTCTCCACTGACTGGCACTGACTCCACTCCACTGGCAAAGAGAGCCTAGTTATCTTAGATGAGACATTTATATTTAGGTGTCTCAAATCAAGTGAGATTATTTTTACCTAAGATACCTACATCTCCCTGAGGGGTTTTCAAAGACATGCTGATGCTAAACGTTGATTGAATTGGCCACATGCTTTAGAAATCCCTTCAGATGTCTACCTCCACTGACAAGCACTTAAACGCTTTCATATCTGGTCTCAGCTGAAAATGTAGTCTTGTGTGAAGCTGAGGTTCCTACAAGCCAAATCTTCAGAATTACAGGTATCCAAAGACACCAATAGGTATCTACTAAGCCACAGTGCACTTACAGGACTTCTGCATCTTCAAATGCTTCTAAAAACCTTAGTCTCAGGCGCCTGAAAATACCACAAGGTTGAAATGCCTTCAAATTCAACATTTCTGGAAGAGAGATACAGGGAAGAGACACTTTCCACCAGTTTTCTGTCTTTATTTTTGCTGCAGGCATGCACCGGGTTGTTCTTCCAAGGCTTTGAAAGGAACAGAAGCTGTTTATGTTCATCAGCACAATGTTCAGCCTGAGCCCTTTCTTTGCAGGACGTATCAGGTTGGTCTAATGAGCAGGCTAACCACAACCATGCTGTTTCAATCTGCTCCAAGCAGAACCAGAATAAGTTTATGTCTGCCTGCAAAACACTCTGTAGTTCCTGTAGTGGCCTGATTTGTGGAGGTGTTAATCACTCACAGCTACCACTTAGGTAAAGCTGTAATGTGGCCCAGATCACCTTTCTGTGCCTCAGTTTCCTTACCCTGAACACAATGATAATGCAGCTTCATGGTCTAGAGCTGTATAGTGTCATACAAATATTGTTATTTATGGTGATGATGAGAACATGAGCTTTGTTTGGTACAAAGGTCTGGGAGTGCCTACTTGACATCAATTGAAAGAGACAGGTATTAACCTGTACGTTTGAAATATAGCGTGTTGTTATTGCTCTCAGATAAACAGAATTACCTCCTCTTAAAATCAAAGGTAATCTGTTTTACTTCCGTGAGATGTGGTGATGTCAACAGAGAACAAATCATTTTTGGCAAGTGGAGGAGGGATTTTCTTGGCAAGTTGGAAGAAGCATCAAAGGAAGAGAAGAGGGATGGGATGCAACACAACTGGTTTTAATCACACATAACAGTCAAGTTCCTCTGGACAGGCCTACCGTCTGATATGCCATTGTAAACGCTCTGGGGAGCCTGGATTACAAGAATGGAAAAAACAAGTGAATGGCATAAAGGTACTCAGGACACTTAGCGGAATAACTGGCAAAGCTTTTGTCAGTTGGCATCATGCAGTGATACATCACTCCCATTAATGTAGTGCCCTGGTACCACAACTTTGATTTTTAATGGGTGTTTGGCTGTCCAAGTCCATGCCTTTTTCTGGTTTTGACAGTCACTGCTTCTCAGATCACACTGCACTTCTGTTTGACATTAACAATGAAGATGCTGAATTGGTTATAACAAGGATGCACTTTCATTCCCACTGTACAACCACCAGGATGAGGGGAAACTCTTATTTCAAGCCAGCTTAGCTCTGAGGTGGTCTGAATTGCTCTGGAGGTGCCAGTTTCTTCTTCTGGCCTGTCAAAGAGCCTAAGGTGGCAGCTCCCTAGACCAGACACACTGCAAGCTGCCTGAATGGATGGGATAGGTCTGGAGAAAAAGAGCTTGGGCAAATGCTTCTTGACAGGACTGTTCCTCTTGAAATGTCTGTTTTCTCTGGAAATTGATGACTTGTTTCACTAAATTTGGGGGCAGGGAATGTACTGGTTTTATTAGCATATTCTGTAGAAAACTGATGTTTCACTTCAACTATTACAACAGTATCTAATATATTAACATCTCACCTAACATGTCAGTTTAGACTAGATTAGATAAACATCCAAACAAGAAAGTCAAACTAAAAATATTTTGTATGATCATTTCAATATTTCTGAAACAAAATACTTCAGAACATCCATTCAGCGATATGTTTAAAAATGATGGTGCTCTATTCCAATTAGGACTGAAAGAACATTTGTAATGTCTGACTTGCGTTCGGAATACGAACTGCTTGAGCTTTGATGGTCACTGGACCCGCACAGTTGGGATCGCCGTTCAGACTGCTGTAATAATTGCTTCCTTACATTTTGTTTAGGTTGTAGTAGCATTTGGGGGCTACTGTCAGGGCTTGAGGATCTCTTTTGCAAGGAACCTCACATGTATATAATAAAGATAACACTTGGCCTTCAGTCACACAGAATAGAAGCACTGGACCCAATATGGGGAAACCAAGCATTACCAAGAGCTTTTGTGGTGACATGGTGCAAGTGGGCTTTAATGCACTTTGGCTATGCATTTACTTGAGTAGTGGTTGCCTGGGAGAAACATCTGATTCTAATTGGGTAAGGACTAATTGGGTATTTCACTAATTAGCTGTTGATGGTGAATGAGGGCTTGAGCTTGAAGGACCCTGAATGTTCTGTGAGCCTCACCTTAGCCAGAGTATGGATCCTAGATTAAATTTCTGCTAACGTTGAGATCAGGAACAAGTCTTAAATAAGCACCAAACAAAGGGGATTCAAACTCCTACTGCAATCTGATGAGCTAAAGGCTTCTTTAAATGCATGGTTTAAATAACTTGAAAGTTGAGGCAGAGCAACTGAGTTGATTATCCAGTCTTTGAACACCAAAGAGCAAGTGATACATAGATGATTTCTAAGCAAGATCGTCTGTTTGAAATATGTGATTCTTTATTATTATTATTGTTGTTGTTGTTGTTTTTATTTACTATGGTAAAGTCCAGAGCACCCTGTACTTTTAAGCCACGAATGGCCCTTACCCAAACTCATGAACATTTCAGGGTGGCCTACACTGGTTGACTGGGAGTTCTTCAATTAAAATATACCTTGGAAAAGGAGGAAACCAAAATATTATTCAGTCTGCAGCAATCTCATGCATTCAAGCCCCTGGAGGGCTTGTGTTTCTTTACTCCTGAGGTTCATTATGTCACCAGAAGAGCTTTAATATTTTACTGTGGAAGCAACACAGCCATGAAACATTAATTTCCAGGAATGTGGGAACCATGAAATATGGGGTTTTCTACTAAATTAATATTTTACTTGTGTCTATTCTCACATAGTTAAGGGAACCGATTCTCATTATATGTTTATGTATATGTATTCTGGTCATTCAAATAGAAAGATGTACAAAATATGGGAAAAACACTTCTACCTTGAAAAATGTATTTCACTGATAAAAATACCAGTCATTTATACTCTACCTTTCATCCTAAACCACTTCACATTCTATATCTGTCTTGGAACAATGTCTCTCATTACTGAACTGCACCCACTCTGGTCTGTAAGTGAACAGCTGATATATTCTGCCCTGTGAGATGCAGCAGCTGTTTAGATTTGTATAAAATTGTTTACTTCCCTATTTGCACAATGCCATTCTCTCACCATTGTGTGACCAACGTCATTCAGATATGCCTGGCACAGACATGATTGTACTAGGATCTCCAGCAGCCTCCAAGTATTCTGCATCATGGCAGATGTCTCTGGCTGGAAGAAAAAATGGTGAAGGACAAATTAACTTGCAATCCATGTAAAGGCCTTTTAAATATTCTCCTGTTATTGCTAATCAGTGTTACTAACTATAGGTCTGATGGCTCTTTCCTGTAAAAGGGATGACTGGGTTTCCTTCAGATATTTACACATACTCATATGCATGCAAAAACCACACCAGCTTTTAGCAGCCTCGGCAGAATGAAAGCATTGTAGTGGCTTAAAGGGAATCTGAAGCACTTAGTTCTGGGGACAATTCCAGAATGTAAGTGTTCACCTAAGGTTTTTAACAATGTTATATACTAAATATATGTCCATTTCCAGTTGATTAGAATGGAAGAATTAGCCAAAACATTCCAGAAGCATCTGTGTCATGGGAACCATAGGATTCTAGGTTATATGACACGCCAGAGTATTCACCAAATCACCAGGGTTGTTTTCCTTAATGCTACAATTAGCAATGGCACATTAAGAGAACCATTACTGGATAAGATTTGACTGCAGGAAGCCCTCTGCCATAAACTGGAAATTCTCAACATATGCAACCATATTGCTAGAGAAGATGAGTTATGCAATTAAAACCAAAACTGGAGATTTGTTATGAAAGGATGGCAAAGTGTACTAAAATCCAGCTGAGAGGTTCCCTGATCTTATTATCTTCAGGCTTCTATGTGAGTTAATCCAACACAGATGACAATATTTGACACAGACAATTGTGCCTACAGTCATGTGGAGGATAGGACCCCTTTGCATCAGAACATTGAGGTTTGTCATAACGCAACTCTTTAAAAAGTCTGATAAGTTTTGCCAGAATTGCATTTCAGGGAAATAAGACATGATAAATTCTTCATAAAGAATTTCAAAATTCTCCCTTCTTGCCCTCATTCAGAATGGAGCAGAATTTCAAATTCTGAGTATTTTTGCAAAATGAACTTCTGTCCTCCCACAGCACTTTCTGTGCCTATATGAAGAAAAGAAGCTTAATATGTAATTTCTCTGAGCCTTAAGGAGATGGTATGTGTGTTAGCATTTTCAAATCCAGGCTTATACAGCTGCTGTTTGAATATAAATCATAGATGCTTTTGGGTTACACTAACACCCTCTGCAGTTTAGTACAGTTGTTAATTAATACAATACTGTATTAGTTTTTCTTACAGTCTTACTATTAACGCCCCATGAAATCCCATTAGCTCTGCATATGGTGCCAGACTTGTTCTGAATGTGGGAAAGAAAGACGCTTACAGTGGTATGAATAATAAAGGGAAGCTTTCAAGTGGTTTCCACTGTGAACATTCTGAAAAAATATTTTCCAGAATGTAATTTGTGGGGTAATCTTTTAACAAAATTTCAATGCAAACATGCACATATTTGTCGTCCAAGTTTTGCCCTGGAATGCAAAAACCCTTACACACCACTGCTGTTCTATGGCAGAAACATCAGGAAGATAAAGTAGTTCCTAAAAATGGAAAATTAACCAGGTTGTCTTACTGTCCAAACTGACAGAAATGCAAAAAAAATAAATAAACTGCATAGCTGATGCCAACAAATGGATAAAACTTTCCTTACATTTTTGTTTTAAATATTTTAAAGTACAGATAGTCATGACAGTCAAAATTTGGGTTAGGTTTTCCAGAAGTTATTTGAATTTCCGGCTTCAGGGATCTGACAGATCCTTCTTAAATTCCAGGATGATTTAAATGCCATAGTAAAAACCAGGCTTATTTGTTAATTCCTCATACAGAACACTCCAAAATGTATTAGCCACTACAGAAACTTCAGACCTAATTATTTTCTATTAGTTGAGTTTTGACTCCTTAATGAAAGAGAGATCTGACAAGGAGCTGTTAGAAAGGCTTTTAAAAATTGAGAGAATGATGAAGCAGGCAGGATTTACAAGCAGACTATTTATTCCCTGGAGAAGCTGGCTCAACTGTAATTTTCTCCCAGTCCTTTAGGAATCGCTGCCCTAGAGTTATAGTAGTAGCAGTGCATGGTTAGGAGGATTCTAGTAGATGCTTCTCTCCTGCCCAGTCCTGCGGTTCATCCATAGTTCAGTCTCTGTAGTCTCACTATGCAGTCAGGAATGGCCAGGGCCTTTCTGCATGGCCAACATCCAGACAGGGACACACTGCTCAGGGAATCCCTCCTGCCTCTCCTCTCGTAGGATGGTGAGTCCACTCATTTCAATGAGGCTGTGGAGTATGTTCAGGTCTCGGATCACGCTACTATCCAGACAATCCAGGATACAGCCCTCCCTGGCTACATTGTCCTTGAGAATGATAACACCGTTAGCCTTCAAGCCATTCTGGCACCGGATGAGAAACTCCAGGAGGTCTTTATCTGTCAGATATCCTACAGATGAAGAGATGGAAAATAGATCACTATTAACCATTCAGACAGACTCCCCTGTACACATCAGAATGGTGCCTTGATCTGAGTCTCCATACCCTATTTATTGCAGGAGAAGTACTAGTCCTGTCAGATTTAATTATGAAATCTTGGGCAAATCAACGAGATTAACAATTACAAACTCAAATCAATATTTAGGATCCATATTAGTAGTAGCAACAGATGCGGACAGCAGTCAGTGGGAATAGTGAAGAAAATACTGGGTGCTGAAGGGTTCTTTAATCTGGTGGTTAAAGTCATAATAAGAATCAGTGGCAGGAAGCTCGAGCCAAACAAATTCATATTGGAAATAAGTGACAACTGTTTAACAGTGTAAGTAATTACCCATTGGAAACTACCAACAGAAGTGGTGTTTACCACCTCTTGAAGTCCTCAAATCAAGCATGGTTGAATTTCTCAAGATATGTTTTAATTGAACACAAACTGCTAGCTCAGTACAAGGGTAAAGAAATGAATAGAACAGCTTGTGATATAGAGTACATCAAACTAGATAATCCAACAGTCACTTCTGTCTTTTAATATTACAAATCTCTATAACTTTGTGTAACATTATGAACCCATCAAAGGGGTTCTGGATCAAAAATCCAGTGAGGAATACAAGACCTTCCAAACTACCAAATAAACTTTTTATACTACCCCACACTGTTGTGATTTCTGCATATACTATATACGCTTAAAAACTGCACTTTTTTTTCCCAATGTTATTGAGATTGTGTTTTTTATCCTTCCTTCTCAAAGATCAATACTTCTGTTATGTTGAGGACAGTAGCGCAGGGCTCAGAGAAGAGCAAAATGAGAACTCTCACACGTGAAACATCTAAAATGAATTAACAAGGACAGGTGGTCAGAAACTGAATGAAAAACTTGAAAAAAATAATCGTTTGTATTTTCTAGTAAAAATATTTAGTTTTATTGATGAAAGATTTAAACTTTTATAAATGGAAGTTTTCATTTCCCAACCACAGTTTGACATAGCATGTCAGGTTTCTTTAACCACACCCCCCAAAAAAAGAAAAAGAAAAAAGACCCAAAGCCTAAAGCTGAACACCTTTCAAGTTGGAGGAAAATGTAATTTCTATAGGAAGTGTAAACTTGCTTTTTTTATTTTTGTTTTTGCACAAAATAACAGCTTGGGCTCATATACATACATAAGACAAATCAAGACTGCATCCGCAAGATTCATTGAAGCTTTTCAACACCTAATTTGCAACTTAATGTTATCTTAACTTAGCTTTTAGCCTAGTTTCTGAAGAAAATGAGATCTGCATGGTGTTGCTCTCTACCAGACAGTCCTGCCCTCGCTCCACCAAAAAGCATTGAGCTTGTTGGCATATTTCAGCCCAATTCAAGATCAGGATAGAAGTGTGATTAATACCTAAGATCACTACATATTTCATTTAAATTGATGGAGGAAGGAGATTCAGACCTGTGTCTATGCTAAAGAAAAGGCATATGCTCCCTTCGTTAGCAGCCACATAGCTGATGAGCACAGCCTCAGACAAGTCTTAGCTCATTCAGTCTCATGTTGCCTCAGATTTGGTCAAAAGATGAGGCAGGAGCTACATTTACTGCAATGACTGGTTATTCAAGAAAAGAAAAAATACAAAGGAAAATTATACTGGTCTGAAGCAATTTGCTTGTACAGCTATAAAGACGTCTTTTAAGAAGCTCAGTTTCATTGTTTTTTAAGACTAAGCGTAGAGGACAAATAAGTGTTCCTGAATAAAACCATCTTCTGTGCTAATCTCTCTACATTTATCTTTCTTTTTGCCTAGCAAGAAACTATTACCTCCAGGGTTTTGGAGAATTGTTCAGGCCTCCTCTTGTGCTTTAGAATAATGACTTCTGCCAGCTGGAACTGCATCATGGACACTTAGGTTCACAGAGGAGGAGAAAACCTTACTGGAAGGATAGTTAGGCTATGCAGCAGGTTTTCTAAAAAAAATTAAGATTTATTTTTAAATTTTTTTTTTGTAAGGAACATAGCCCACATTATCTGATTGCCAGTCTACTCCTCTTAATGCTGCAGGGCATTCAGTGGGGTGGCTGCAGGAGAAGAAGTAGATGTTTCTTATATGAAGGTGTGCTGTGGGACATAGTTTGATAAGCATCAGTGCATGTATAAGACACAATCTGGTATACAAGTATTCGTGATTTCATTATGGCTTTTTTCAGATTGTTTCCTGAAATACCCTCAAGTGTGGATAATCATCAGATTCAGAAATCCCTGCTCAGAGGTGAGGCCAACCCTGTGTATCTGTCTGCAGCACTAGCAACAGGAGGCTTACTCCTCAGCTGCAGCTTAGCATGCAGGCTACTCTCGGAGAACATGGACCTTTCTCCAGTATGTGACCTGAAAAAAAACCAACTTGATTTGTACCCACTGTGCATGTGGCTGGGGATAACTCTCGGAAGTCTTTTGTGAGATTCTAGGAAGCAGTTCCAAAGATCTGAGAACCTTCTTTTACAGCTGCACCATTCTTTTAACATAAACTTTAGCACAGGCTATACAGCTCTCTGAGATGCTGGGCTGGATGAATCACGTTGAACTAACCTGAAACCCACTGAATCCAGATGACATCATATCTTTGTGGGGCTGGAGTGAATTCCTGGAGGCTTTTGCAATAATACATCTCTACTCTGTCCTCCTTGCCCTGCAGGTAGTTCGGGACCTCAGCCAGGAAATTCTCCATCATATCCACCAGCTCCACGCTCTTGAAAACTGGTAACAGGACATGTTTGCTGATACGACCTATGCCAGAGCCGCAGTCCAGGGCACGGTTGGTGCCAGCTTTCCCCACCCCCTGTGGGATACAAGAAAATAATTTGAAATCCGAAAAATACCACCTGAAAGATCACAGCAGCTGTGCTACCTGCTATGTCCACCAAGCCTAATGTCTTCCCTCCTTCTTTGTGCACGGTTGTTGCAAGATTGGTAAAGAACCTGGGACAGTATCGATACAGCTTTGGGCACCTACATGTGAGTCAAGCTGGGCTGCTGTGTTCCCAGGCTGCTGTTGATCAGATTTCCTCATTGCAGCCCTGCATTTACTGCTCTATAATAAGTTTTTGCTCGGTATAAGAAGAAACATAATCTCTCACAAGCTCCTAGCTTTCTCAGAAGATCCACTAGTCTTTGTAAAGTCCTTGCAACTTGACCTGTCTAATATTCACACCTCACAGCCAACTATGTGGCTAGATAAGCCTCATTCTGAGCCTGGCAAAAGCCTAACAAAAAAGTAAGCACCAAATACTGCATGCAAGAGGTAACTTCTGCAGCACAGAACTTCCCAGATGCCCATGGACATCTCTGCAGATGCACAGCATCCTTAGGATCAGAGTGCGGTCTTCAAAACAAGCTGTGTTTGAAGAAAGATCTTGGAGTTGCAGGTAACTTACGACAACTCAAAAAGTTTGGTCTGGAGCATATACAGAAATTCTTTTTCAGGCATAGAGACAAGAAAGATGATTGAGTAGATTTTGCTTAACTGTTCTTTTTTCTTCATAAATATCATCTCTGGACAGAGATCAGACATGATAAAATGTGGCACAAAGGCTATGTCTATGTGAAAATAATGAGTCACTGTAAAAGGAGCTTTATAATGAAAGCTGTATTTCACCCTTAAAGCTTCCGTTCTAGCTATAAAAAGGCTCTTAAGAGCCTGCTGATGTTCTGTAAAACAGAAATTTTAAGTCCGTACATGCACTGACTGTGGGATTGGAGCTCCCTTGGCCAAAGTTATCTGTTAAACAAATATATTAAAAGCAAATGTAAACACCTTTTCCCTGTCCTCTGAAACTGAGTGTTGAAGTGAAAGCTATGGGCCAAAGTCCCTGCTGCAACTTCACCGCTCTTAAAGGAAATAAGCCCAGGAAGAGTTTTGCTCTTCCTGCTTATTGGGTGACCCCCCTCTGTAATGACCAAGTATAAATCATGTAACTGGCTGCTTTTTTGGCCTTGCTTCAGTGGGTAATTCAGTAGATTATTAAGGTCAAAGGACAGTACTGTCAGTGACATGACTATGAATAGCCCAGCTGAGCATCTGGTTACATAGAGTAACTGTAGAAAGAGCACAAGGACCTCAAAGGCTCTCACCAGTCTCCAGGGCTGCTGGTCCCAATTTGTATACCTAGGAAGATTAATCTTTTGATGTGTGCAAGAGTCCACAAGCCTTCAACCCTATTGGACTCTGGAGACTACCTGTTTGTAGTTAGCCAGAAAATGTGAGCCATTCTTCATTCACAGGCTGCACTTAGGAGCATGTGGCTTTTACTGAGGACCAGACTAAGCTATAACAAGGAGTTCATGAAAAGAGAAGGAACTGTGTCTTGGATCTTTACAAGGTAGATTTCCATATTGTTTGCTGGCAGATACACACAGGTCTACACTGATGTGATTAAGTAAAAATCTTTGAGAAAGCTGGTGAGAAAACCAGGATGATTTACCAAAACACCTAACAGAATTCAACAAAAAGCTGTATAACTTCTTTGACATCTGTGTTTCAGAGAACCTACAGTTACAGTACCTCACTCGAAACAGGGAATTCATGTCCCATGATGTGTCATGACAAGGACCTCTGATGACACATCTCCATTTGCCATTGAGAAGAAGGAAAGGGAAAAATCATGGGAGATGAAGCTTGATTCCACACTTCGCTGAAAGGGAGCCACAGCTTCAGGCAATCATCTGAGAAGCCCTGTGAAGCACCACAGCTCCGTTTGTAATGAAAATGTTGACATAATTCCATGTTCAGCTAATATATTTTCAGTTTGGAAATGCTCTGAGCTTTGACAGGGTATTAACATTTTCTTTGGAAGGCAATCATTTTCCCAAAAGCCTAATTGAGTTGAAAATCAGACTCCTTATTTAAAAAAATAGTATAAGTGAAAATTTTAAGCCAGAACAGGCTTCAAAATTTAAGATTGACTGCTCCTCTGATTACCTGCTTCCCATTACACAGAATCACTATCATTTAGGACACATACACACCCAAAACTTCTTCTGTAAAGCAAAAGAGGGCACTCGCAAGTTTCCTTAGGGATAAAAGAGCTGTGGAATATGTTCCTGATGCCACTTCAGGTCTTGGAAGGGCAGGAAGGCAGTGCAGATATGTAGGATAAAAAAGAAATCAAGAGTTCAAGAAATAGATAAAAATCACAGTGGGTTTCCTTACAAATTAAAAAAAAAAAAAAATCAGGTTTTCAACAACATCTCTTCTACCCTCCTGATGAAACAGGAGAAAAATCACTTTCGAGAAGCTTTTCATTCAGCAAGTACCTAATCAGGCAGGTGAACTGAGGGCAAGAAAGGGAGAAAGGGTGTAGGGCAGAAAGGGAACTATAAAGTTAATATCATCTCCATCTATATTATTTCACACACCTATAGATCACAACTGTTCCTGAATTAATAGTTTCTTTGTTTCCTTTATTTTCTTTTTCACAGACTACTCTGGATCAGGCACTTGAAAAAACAGCACCTATGTGTACATCAAGGCTTTAACTGGCATGAAACAGTGCCATAAATACACAGTGCTATAGCTCTGCTGATAACCCCATCAAGCTTGACTGTACCTAAGACAGCCTATACCTTGTCTGTACAGCACTGTTGGCTCAAGTAATGTTGCTCTTGGTTTGAGTTCTGCCCACACACACATAAAACCTCTTAACTTGAGCACAGTGGCACTTTTAACTCAGTTTGACTCACCTGGGAAAGAGACAGGCTAAAACATAAGTGAAATCCTTAGTCCTTTCTGTAATCCCTTCCATGTGCCCAGGCAAGATAAATTCTCCAATGGTAAAGAAATCTGTAGCTCAGTTTACAGTAGTGCTAAGAATCATGCTAAGAAATGCCATATCTGAAAGTATGCAACATCAGTCATGTAAGGGAAATGTCACTGTGTGGCATTTCCACACCAGCCAAACTAACTCAAGAGGGGTAATCTGAGTGGAACTGGGCAACTGTTTTTTAAGGAGCACTAGTTTTGCCAGAAAATAAAGCTTTGGAAGAATAAAACTCTCTGTGAAATTGGTATTTCAAATCTAGAGAATAGTTTTAGCCAAAAAAACATGGGAAAGAATGTTGAAAATGTCAAGATACTTCTTTTTCATGACTTTCAAGGAAAAAAACAAAAAAACTTGTCAACTTTTCATTTTTAAACAGCATTTTTCATTTTGGAACTGTCTTGAACTCTTGAAAACAAAAGGAAAAGTTTTTCAGAGGGTAAAACAATTTTTTAAAAAAGTGAAATATGTTCAGTGGATCTGAAACTCATTTTCCTGTTTTCTGGTTTTGTTAAAGTTCTCTTCAAAAAATAAAGTATAGTTTATATTAGGGTGAAGCAAATTGCTTGTTTCTATCTTAATCATCTTACTGGGAAAAAAAATTATTCATAGAGCCATAAACTTGGGAAGACATAACTCAAATTAGCTTTACAATAAAGTCACTACTACAGAAAGCCAGTAAATATCTGTATCTAGTTAAGTAGGATTCAAATTGCAGTAGTAAGAAAGGAAAATAAACCATAATAAAACATAACCAATTGCCTGTATCTCAACAAAGGACAGGCTTTAACAAACTAAATCAGAATTAGCAAAATGTGCAGATTCCTTTCTGTTCCTTTCCCCCCACCCCTCGTTTGATCTTGGCCATTCAGAGTATCCTTTCTATCCCTGGCTAATAATAGGAGTAGGAACTCTGCTCTGGAGTATTTTGTATCTGTCATCACACCTGATGCATTGGGTATGATTTCTCTTTGGCATGTGAAACTCTGCTACAGACTGTACTTCTTTCCTTTTCAGGTCCTGGAAATGAGAAAGTGTAACAGTGTGATAAAAACCTGCCATTCAGTAAACTGAATCTGTATGATGTCTAGGAAGCGTGAAAACTCTCCCTGAGTACACGTATATGCACCACTTGAATTCCACAAATGTCCTTAAAACAAGACTTAAGTAAAACCTAAGGAATATGCCTTGAGCTGGCTCTGGCTTACAAGCTGCATTTCATTTTTTCTGAAAATGCCATTTTACCATCAGGTTCAGCTGCTTGCTGAACCTCCTTTGTATTTTCTTATTTTGTGTTTGTAGAAAGCCTGATATAGTGAGGCTTTGAAATGTGAAGCGGTTTTGCATTAGCATTAAAACAAATGACTGTTAAAAAAGAAAATGTAGCTGTTTGCTTGTGTTTTGCTGGCTCGCTGCCCCAAAAGCCTCCCTCTATCAGGTACAGCAAACTTTGCCACCAGTTGCCCTTCAGTGCTATACAGGATTTCTGTCTGTTGTTAAGCCACACTCATTTTCCATCCCAATCCATTTAAACTGTGCTCTTTTTTATACACAACATCTAATTAACTTATTGAGCTTTTTTTCCACAGTGGATCATTAAAACTAAAAAAAAAAGGTCATCTGGCTATCCCAAATTTGTACATTTGAGCAGAAAATGAAACATCTGTGGTAGCATTATATAGAACTAGACATTTTGTGAGCAGGAGAACTTAAGAAATTTGTTTTCCTGTAGCTTTGTGGATTCTTCAGCATCTAATACTGTTGTTGAGTTAATTTAGTGGGCTTTTCCCCTGGGAAGGGAGAAGGACAGTCAGAAAACCATCAGGCCACACTTTTAAAGATTTTCAGATTCCTGAAGACACATTTAGGCACCAACAGGGTTTTCAGAAACCTAAGTGCCAAAGTGACATTGCTGTTGCAGGTGCTTTTAAAATCCTACTTTGCATCTCAGGTCAAAGCAGACCTTTAGAAATCTGCCTTCAGCGTGACACTGGAATGTTCAAGAAAAAAAATATTTTTGCTAATGTAGGAAGCGTATTCTGTATACTCCTAATATTGGAGGGGTGGGGAGAGGGGCTGGGTTTTGTTGCAGCATTCTCAGAAATATCTATAAATAGGCAAAACAGAAACTTGGCATTTAGTCTCAGCTACTCTCCCAAATGGACTGCAGGAATCTGCACAGACAAATCTCCCACTGAAGCCAGCAATGATTTTATCATGAAAGGTCCCAGTCCTGCACTGAGAATTAATCTTCTACCCAAACACAACTATAAGAACTCCTTGCACAATCCTCTTCGCAGCTTTGGAGCGTAAGAAAAGGATACAAAACAGGTAAATAATGACCTAAGGCCAGGCAAAATGTGTATTTATGATGATGCATGAGCTGGCAGAATAGATTACTAGATCCAATGACCACCAGTTATGACCTGTGACTGCATATCACATACAACATATGGTGCCATTTAAAATATATGTGACTGGGCACAGTGCATGTCAGTTATGACACATCACCACTGTTTCTTGCAGAAGATGGGATTAAATGACTCACCCCAACAAACTTCCTGAGAAACTCCCTGGAGGATTCAATGTCTGTATTGGAGAGCTCAATGTAGTCTCCCATCATGCCCTCTTCTGTGGCTGGCACCTCCCGGTAGAAGTGTTTGGCCCTGGCGTAGAACTGCATCTCCCCATTGATAACTTGACTTGTCAAAGCGTAAAGTTTCACTGCAAGCAGATAAATCACTATTTTATTGTTAATGACAGATATTTCTGGTTTCGTTTATTGCTCTGGAGGCATGATGGCAAGGATCTATAAACTTAAGTTGAGCCTTCAAATCACCAAACCTCTGTTTCTAAAGCAAAGGTGGAAGGAAAGGTGTTGGATTTAATCCTGCAAGACCTTGAAGGGATACAGACCCCTTTGGGCAAATTCAGTGTCTCCCAGGCTCAGACGCTGTTTTTGTCATCACACTATGTTTTCACATCAGTGAAAAATCATTTTAAGTTTGAAGCAAACATCCATGCCAAAGAGAGCAAGAGGTTTGATTTGCTCCCAGAAAAGCTGTGGGCAGTATTTATCTCTATGCAGGGTCATCATTTCTGCTATCACAAACATAACTGCTCTGCAGATTTCCATATATGCTTTCTAGCCATTGACAGCTGCACGGAGAGTGCACCAAGAAGAGAGTGGATGAATGAGACCACTTGCTCTGGTTTATTTTTAGTGATACTCTACAGTCCGTGGCACTGCAAGTAAGCTGAACCAAAGAGCAGATGGCAGTCTCAGGCCTAAATAAGCATACAGGGGGGAGACGATTTAGAAGAGACAGTCCTAAATTTTCATCTGTCACAGGTCAAGGAGTGAGGTAATCAGTGGGTGATACACAGGAAAGATCCTGTGTGCCAGAGGCTTGGATATTTCTTTTCATTGCTTAGCTACCTTGCCGGTAATATATAGCATAAGTTTGAAGCTGTTTTGTAAAACCTGTGAGTTTTGCTGGGTAAAGGGCTATTTTCCCTTATTCTTACATTCCCCCATCCTCCGCATGCTTCGTTTTTCTGTACTTAATGTGCACTGGCATATCAAAAGCAATTTTATTTTGCAGCTCTGAAGTCTGGATTGGTGCAGGCCATAAACAGTTTGCTTGGAAACCAGCACCTCTGACTGTCCCATGTGCGCATACAAGTGCCCAGGCATTTCCCTGTGTGCATGACAGACCTTCCAACAAAACACAGCTACAAGCCTGTCTGTGAAAGCTAGGCAATAAGGAGGGATGGAATCACACTGGGAACAAGTCTTCATGAGCACCACCTTGCAGCGTGAAACCAGCTCTGCTGCAGATTCCCAGCATGCCCAAGGAACCAGAAATGATCCAGCAGCAAACGCCTTTTGGGTTAGTAAGAACAGAAAGGGAGAGCTCCCTGCTGGCTGCGTACACAGAAGGACCAGGGAGCCGTGCTTTGTCATTGCATCTTTAAACTTCCACGGGAGCACTGCTGATTGCTGCTGGGAAGGGTCTGAACAGGCCATGCCTTGCTTATGCTGGCTGGAGAACAGGAATTATGCCCTCCACACAGAGGATGAGAGCTAGGCCAGAGGCCCTGAACATAAGCCTGGAATGTATTTATTGAGGGCAAGAAAGCTCAGCAGGGAATGATAAGTGTGTGCCTGCCCATCCTCAGCAGGAGAATGACATTTTGGAGGCAAATGAGGGGGGGGGCAAAGGAAGTAGGATGGGGAATAATTACCACCAAGGACCACTCAGAACAGAATAGTGCTATTGGGTTACACATAAGCAGCATGCCCGGCATATCCTTCATCCAACAAAAGCAGCATTACCAGCCCCTCTTGTCATCACCTGCTTAAGTCAACTGCCGAACGGATACTATTAAAGCTTTAATCCATTACACATTTATGTTATGCCTGAGAAATTTATACCACAAGAAGCACTGAGCCCAGCAAGGGTCAAACCTGGGAGTTTTACACACTCCACTGATTATATTCACATACTCAGAAGAAACCATTTAGCTGAAAAAATTAATGTGAAGGGGGCAGCAGCCAATCCCCAGCACAACTTGGCCAGGGCGGCACCCAGAGCCTGGGAAAAAGACTACATCAGTAGCTGTGATTCCTCCAGTAAACAATCTCCATCTTCCCCCAGGAGTGGCACCATCTTGTTTTCTCTGCATCTCTTCTTTCTCCATTTCAGATGCCAGCCTGTCTGGTGAACAGAGCTGAATCCCTGCATGTTGGCTTTGCAAGATCTTCCATGTAAGAGTCCAGTGATGTTTTCTAGGGCTTGTTTAATGGACCTATCAAGGGATAGTGATTTATCCTGTTTTGCTAGGTTGAAGGGAAAGGCATTTACAGGCAGGATGCATACTAGGACAGGATTCTGCAGGCAGCCGGCAGCATGAACGACAAATATTCAGAGTCCTTCTACTCAAAACATGAGCCTGACCCGAGGCAACACATGGGGACGATATGTTGTCAGGATATCAGATCTGTAGTGTGTGCTCTCACATTTCTCACTCAGAACCAGTATCAGGCTTGCAGAATGCCTGCCGGGACTTGCATGCATACACCAGCTGACTGCAGCTCCTCCCAGGCCAGCTGGGGTCCCAGAGCCCTGCCTTATGGGCCAGCTGGGGCCCCAGAGCCCTGCCTTACGTGCTGGCATCCAAAACCAACTCTGGGCTTAGTATCCACTGGGTCTTCGCAATGCATCTGCAAAGATCTTTTTATGCAAGTCTCCCACCTGAGGGCAGGCAAGGACACAGGCTAACGTAAAGGGTGGCACTGTACCCGAAATCTTCTCCTGCGGACTCACAGTCTCACTCATGCAGTGTGCGTTCCATAGAGATGATTTCCACCTCTTGCTCCCTCAGCGTTACTCCTCCCTCTCATGAATTTGCAACACTGCCAACTCTCCCAATGCACAACCCAATTTTCCACACACAGCCAATCAACCTCACCTTTGATCTGCTTTGCAGCTGTGCCTGGCATGCAAGCTCCAGCAGAAGGACCAGAGGGAGAGGGAGGTTTGCCAGCTTTCAGGAATCTACCCCAAAAGAGAAGTGTAAGGAGGCACACGTGTCCTTGGTGGCAGTTAGTGTTGCAGCTCTGCTCCAGCGTGCCTCCCACTCATCACAGGACCTGTCTAGCCAGAGGCATCTCCCTTTCCATGACCCATGTGGGACTATCTTGTGCATCAGGAAATGAAATACTTGTGAGCTCTGTTACGGATACATGGCCTGATTTCAGTGAACTTTGTAAAGTAGGGCATAGGCAGGACAGGATGATGGAGGCTGCAAGTCTCTCAGACATTGGGAGGGAGGCAGCTGTCTTTCACAGACAAGGTTTTCAGTGTTAAGGCAGGTGACTTGTAAGGTTTAAAGTTAGAGATGGTTACAACAAACCCACTGCAAAATCAGGCTGAGAACTGGAACTGGCTCCCTAAAGGTCACTCCGCAGCCATGAGACACTAATAATTTTCAGTTGCTGCAAATACAGTCTGGATGCAGAGTGGTGATCTGCAGCCAAATGCCAGCCCCTGGACTAGACAGAAAGTATCTACCTAAGCCCTTTTGCCCTACAAAACTTTATCTCTAATATTTTCTTATGGATCAGTTCAAAATTTTGTTTCCCAGTGGATCTGATCTAAATCTCTATAGAAATGGACCACTTAATACTAAGACCAGGTGCAATCCCATCCTGCAGTAGATTGTCTTACAGTTCTTGGTTGCAGGGTTTACTCAGCTAAATTTCCCTGGCAGCAGTAAATGTTGCAAGTAATTTTTCTGAAGTTTTTATTTGTGAACATTACTTTGTGGCTCCAACTGCATTCTGCAAGATATTGAACTAATTCCAGTTTGGCTGAGTATTCCCTTTTAAATGCAACATCTGCTTTGTGCATCAGTTGAAAAATAGTTATCTGGGTGCAGGGTAGAATTCACCTCTCTACTGTAGTCTGAGAACCATTTAAATTCTGTTTTATAGAAGATGAACATCAGCCCACCCCCAAAGCAGATTTTACTTACAGGCACGTGCCTCACACACGGGAATATTTGTCTCTATGGACTGATCATCTAAGTTTTCCACTGCAGATCTCGCCCCACTGGCACCAAGTCCCACAGCCCATGTAAACACATGCATAATTTCCAGCATCTGAGTAGCTCCATTAAAGTCCACTGGGCTTAAGGGCATTCACACACATTTAAGTACATTGTTGGATCTGGGCCTAAAGTTACTCATGTCTTTTATTTATAAATGTTACCCTGGTCTGTGAAAGTGACATGTTTCTCTTAACAGGCTGTGATACCAGATATGCTCAGCTCATAAGTAAACATGCCTAAAAGTGCTCCACCACTGAACCTAGCAATGGAGTAGGGGGAGCATGGAGTTAGCATAGCTTGAAGCAAGCTTTCTACCTTGCTGACCCCCCTGGGCAGCACTGCAAGTTTCAATGGGAGGCTTGATTTCAGTGTTATTATTCATGTTTAGGATTAAGCACATGCTTAACTACCCAGCTAGATCACAGTCTTAATGTTGCTTTAGTCGTTTAACACTGTTTACAGAGAGATAATCTGGATCTAGTCTTGAAGCTTGAGACATTTAGTTCATTTCTGCTCAGTTCCGCTCTAAATGAAACTGGAAAACGTCATCCTGCAGAGATGTTCAGACCTGCCACATCTTGGCCTCTCCATCACAGAGAGCACTGGATGACAGGAAAATCCAGGTTGGAAGGGAACTAAGGAGGTCTCTAGTCAAAACTTCTGCACAAAGCAGGGACAGCCATAATGTCAGATGATGTTCATCAGGACTTCACTCAGCTAGGTTTTGAAAGCCTCCAGTGGTGGAGAATTGTATGACCTCCCTGGGCAACCTGTTCAAATGACTGTCCTCACAGGAAAAGTTTTTCCTTATGGCCAGTATGAACTTCTTTTCATTTATGGCCACTGCCTCTTGTCCTCCTGCCTCACACCACTGTGCAGAGCTCAGCTCCATCTTCTTCATTATCTTCTTGTAGGTACGGCAGGCTGATATTTGGTCTCCCTGATGTCTCTTGTGGCTGAACATGCCCCATTCCCTTTGTCTCTCTTCACAGGGCACGTGCTCCAGTTCCCTCACCACCTTGGAGGGCATCCAACTCACTCCATCTAATTTCCTGCATTGGGAGTTCAAGACTCCACACATATGGTCTTGTGACTGCTGCATAAAAGGGGATAATCAACTTCCCCCAATCAGCTAGCTATGCTTTTGTTAATACAGCCCAGGATACTGTTGGCCTTTGCTGCCAGGACACACTTCTGGTTCATGTTCAGTTGCTGTCTACCAAAACCCTATCAGCAGGGCCGCTCCCTGGCCAGCCACTGCCCATCCCCTGTTGTTGCTGCCAAAGGTTCTTCCTTTCCAGGTACAGGACTTGGCATTTGCCTTTGAATTTCATCTGAATTTGAATTTGAATTTCACTAGGTTCCCGCTGTCTCTTTCCTCCAGCCTACTTAGGTGCCTCTGGATGGCAGTCCTGACCTAGAGCCTGCAGACAAGTCCTGCTGTTGGCCGCAGTCTGCAAAGGTGATGAGCAAGCAGTCCTTCACCTCCTCCAGGTTATTGATAAAGATGTTAAACAGGATAGGTCCCAGGACAGACCCTTGCAGTACTCCACTGACCTCGAGATTTGACCACAACTTTCTGAGTCCAACCACCCAACCACTTTTCACCTATCTGATTGTCCACCCATCCAGACCATGACATCCTAGCATGCTGTGAAGGCTCTTGGATGTCTATCCATGCCAGAGCACACGAGCTACCCCACAGTACCTGTCCTTACGCACACTTTTACTTCATGACAGTAACCATGGAGTAACAGACATACTGTTCACATGAAGGCTGGACTCCCAGTGCCTTTTCTATGGAGTCAAACTAATTTGGATAGGCTGGCAAAAAGCTTGTAAGCTCTTTAGTGAAGTTTTAATGATTCAGGTCATGAAAAGCCTGGCAGAGAGGCTCTTTAGTCTGATAGGAACATTTCACAAAGCTTGTTGGCTGGGAATGGAAGTTCAAATAAAATTCAGACAAGAAATAAAATATAGTTTTACTAGAGTGAGGCAATTAGGCCTGGAAACAGCTTAATGATGGACTGATGGATTCTCAATCATTTGGAGTCCTTAAACCAAGGTATTTTTGTCTTCATAAATACAGAATGTGACCCAGCCATAAGTTACAACATGAACCAGGAACTTTTACATGAAATTCTAAGCTAGATGTTCGTAATGGCACCTTCTAGCCTTAAAATGATCTATTAGTACTTACACTAACAGTTAACACTGTAGGAAATCTTGCTCAGTTTCTAATATGTTGTGTTTATTTTCAAAACAAATGAAAGAATAACATTTTCCTAGACTTCTTGAGATTCCATCGGCCTATAATTGACTCTCCTTCCTTTCCATCGTTCACAGCTACCTACCACTAGGGATAGGAATATTTATCTTCCATGTTTCATTTTAAATAGCTGCAGATATTGCTGCATTTGAAAAGCCATCTCAAAATACTAAGATAACACAGAAATGCTTTTTCTCTTTACAGGACTCATGAATTCTACCACCTTGAGCAGAGTTCTCACTGGGGTCTGTACAGTTTCACGCAATCAGGTAAGATAATACACTCGCCTAAATGGATAATTCAGTTAGGAAGGAGCCCTCAGGAATTCACCGTGAGTAGTTTAACGGATTGCACAGACACATCCTTTACATCTTAAATTCCTACAGTTCTAACATTGAGTGTAGGCTGAATAATTCTGATTTAAAAGTGTCATGCTAACATAATACAGACTCAAGTCAAATATACTTTTTAGACATATTGTCCTGGGGATATTGTTTTTTATTCAAGGTCAAATTTTCATAAGAAATGAATATTCATTTTCTGCATGTGAAAAATAATGTCTTGGCACCCTGTACCAGAGGCTTTCACTGAAATTTGGCTATAACCAAACATTTGGGAAGTATCTTCCTCCCAGATAAAAAACAGTATATTAGACAGCCTGCTGTAGAGATCAAGATTACAAAGACTCTTGAAATTTTTAAATCATTATCTTTCAAGCATTTGTCCAAAACAATACCAAGGACAAGGCAAAGGACACACTGAATGACAACAAAACAGGTATCAGGCAACAGAAAGTATGGTCTGTCAGCTCTGCTAGTTTTGCATTTGTCCTTCCAAGTTCCAAACATGTCAACACATGTTTTACTTAAACGGTGACGACAAAAAAAAGGAACCATCAGCCAGAAAACAAACTTTCTCTCACTCTTGAGGTCTTTCCCTTGCCCTACTTTAACAATCGGTGGAATATTTAGGAAAAAAACCCAGGGTGCTGAATTAGAGGGAGCTCAGAGAGTACGGAATGGTTTACCTAGCTAGTACTGTAGTCTTTCTAGCTGGGCTTCTCAAAACTACTACTGATTGTCATTAATGTGTCTGCACTCTACCATCTAACATGATATGTCTTTTCGGAGCGCAGTCATTCATGCACACAGATGCTCTTGCCCACCAGCTACTCACCCAGGGGAAGCTTTTCCAGCAGATAAAGGTAACTCTGAAAGAAGTCATTTCGGATCGCCTTATGCAAGATGAAGGACATACTGTGCCGACAGAGTTCTTCATCTGTCTTGTGCCAACGTGACTTAAAGGCCAAATGTGCTGCTTTATATGCCATGATGAAGACGTCTTTTGCAAGGGTGGACAGTTGCTGTGGCTGGTGCTTTCTAGAGGACCTGTTCGTCCGAAGAGGCAGAGGCAGTGTCATTTAAAATGTGGCGATGTGCTATATCGGGGTGTATGTCTAGAGCAGTGCAGGGGGCGGAGGCGGGTGAGAGGGGAGTGAGAAATGCTGGCTGTTGGCACTGGCTCAAAGTAATCTCTGGAGTGTCGCCCTCTGAAATGAGCAGGTGCTGGAAAGTGATAAAAAACCCAACCGGGAATTGCTTAGCCACAGTAAAAGTATATCTACTCCAAAAAAGAGTGGCTTTAATTCAATTACACTATTTTCCTATTCTATTCAGCCTTCACTTCAAAGGAACTCGGATATTATCCAGGATCTCCCATTTCCCTCTTTTACATCTCACAGGGTGATTTTATTTCTCTGTCTCTTCCTCATTATTTGTTTTTCAGTCCAGGGCACCCAAGAAGGCAGCCAAAAGACAGAACATGGATGTGCCTCTACACAAACTCTGTCCTAATAAACTGATTATAGCAAGCAAAGAGAAAGCAACAGATTGAACTTTATGTTTTGTCAATGTGTATGGCAGGGCAAGCCACTCTCCATGCACTACAATGTGCCCAGGTTCATTTAATCTCTTTACATGGTACAGACTATCTCATCAGCAGAGACAAGCTGGAAGAAATTGTCTGGGAACACAGGAATGGTAAAACCAGGGAAGGGTAAAGCTTTTTGTTTTAGCTAACCAAATACACAGAACAACAAAAGGAGATAAACTGCCTATTAACAAAATTAGACAAATATATTGGCTGGAAAAGACAAAGATATCCAGGCCACTACAGCAGGCAAAATTCTAGAAGAGGGGGGAGTAGGGTGAGAAGCTGAAATGCTTCTACTATGGAGAATGTTCAGCTGATGAAGGGGGCTGTGTACCATAAGTATATCCCCCTCCAGAGGAGGATCAGGCCCTCAGGGGACAAGGACAAACAGGTACTGCTTCAGAACCTTGTTTGTCCCTTGGTAGTTTAGGCACTCGGTGTGACACAGCTTCAAGCCTCCTGAGTGGCAGAGGTACCCGGCAAGGGAATGGGGGCTTTGTACTGACTGCACTGACTTCCACACATTGTGCCCATGAAGGTTTCCCCTTTTCAAGCTGTTCATTGCAGCTGCCTGCAGTGTAAGCACACTATAACGCAGCAACACATGATTAGAGTTGGATGTTGCCAATACGAAAGGGCTGCCATATGTCCTGAGCAGTACTGCAACTCCTGACAAACATCTGATCAAGCTTCTGGGAACAGAACAAAGACGACCTAGCCTCCACCAAGGAAAATCGCTAGTAATTCAGGTACAGATTATGCTAAGAAGCATTTAGCAATGCATCACTTAAAGCATATTTTCCAACATGACTTGCTTCCTTGGAACAGTCAGTCTCTGTATCTCTGCTTTGATATTATTTATCAAAAGTATTTAGGGGCAAAACCATCCCTGGGTATTACTGCCCTTCTTGGTTTTCCAACTACCATTCTGCACTACCCATTCTCACCTAACTGTATTAGTACACTTCTCTCCCAGCCATCCCAGTCTACATGATTGTGTGAACATGTTGGTAAACAGATCAGTGAATAAATCTTATTCAGAAAAATACACTTATTTTTCTTTCAAGTGGGATCAGTTCCCCAATCCAGCCCATAGCTGACACAAGGGAATATGTCATGTGCTACAATATGGGGGCTGGAACAGCCACCTGGGATGGTGGTGTGGAGGAGGTACCCATACAGCCACAATACACAGTGGCCTTACCAATAATACAGACCTCCTCCCTGTATCCTGTCAGAGAGGTGTGGTGGAGGGGATTCCACAACAGCCAAAGGTAACCTAAGTACTGAAAAATATGTTTCTATGCTCCCACCCCTCCCGGCTCATGCATTCTCATTGATGGGGTCTCTGCTGAGCCATTTCAGCCTGCTACATCAGTTGGCTTTTTCTGACTCAGTGCAGAACTTAAAATTGCCAGAGAAGTGCAAGAAGCGAGGCAGAAATGTGCAGCTGAGGATGGGGTGAGGAGACTGGGATCATGGCAGTGGTTAGATCAGCTCTAGTCTGCACGAAAGTCTGAGCCCTTCCTTGAACAGAGGGCAATGTTCTTCATGCAGCCTTAGAAATTTCAGCCATCCCTTGAAATAACTCAGTCTCAAATGTCTTCCTGGTTATGTATCTAGCAGAGAAACACCAGGTTGTCTCAACTCATTTTGAAATATCTGGGCCTAGACACAATCCTGGTGTATGTCTTCGTTGTCCTACAGATCTGGCCCTTTCTCTTTGCTTATCTATTTTCAGCCACTCACCAGTTACTGCGCCAGGAATGGACAAGACAGCATGTTAATGCTTTGGAAAGATGTTGCACAAGCTCACTTTGTCACTGACAAAAGACACCCGTAGGAACTCAGAGCCCACCTGTTATGCATTTGACACCACGCTTCCCATTTGTCATGGCTGTAGTTTTGGCAGTGCCCATTGTGTAGCAAAGTGACCCCTCTGCTTAGAGACAGCGGTGACTCTAAGCATGAAACCTAAGCCCTGACGTGTCCTAGTGGAGTCAAACACTGGGACAGCACTGTGGAGGGTGTTGGAACCGCAGCAGCAGGGCTCCCCATAGCTTTGACACTCATGAGGTCCACAGGGGCCTGGGCTTTTACACCCAGTAGGAGGATGTGAAGTGCAAAGGCAGAAAAGGGCAATGTTTCTCCAGCCTCTGTACACAATTGAGGCTTAATTCTCTCTTTGGAGCAGCACATTTGGGTCCCCAGTGCCTACAAAGTGCCTCAGCAACTGTGACTCCAGTGAAGCTCTCTCAGTTTACATCTTCTGAGAATCTGGCCAACTATGACAGTGAATACATACACATGGGAAACAGGGCATATTTCAGAGTCACTCCCTATCATTTTAATGCCCTGCTAGTGGTTTTCTCATAACATACTCCTGGCCCACTTTCCTTAGGAAAAAATATGTACCATCATGTTGTGTATGTCTCTGTCTGTGACTTTTATTACCCTATCACCAAACAACATTTAAACCCATCCCTCTCAAACAAATGCCAGAATTACTTGAAAGCTTGCATCAAAACAGTAGATGGGGTAGAGAGACAGATCTCAGCCTGGTGTCACTCAGTAAAGTGAGCTTTGCTCTTCCGGACAACCCATAAGAAGGGACGGGCATAGGTACATCTGCACCTCTCTTTTGAAGGTACCATTCTCAACCATGCAACACATGTGTCAGAAACAACAGTTCACAGGCTTAGTTTTTCAGGCTGAATGTTGGTTATAACTCTTTTTGATAAATCAGTGGTAGGTCTGGCTCACAGTAGTCCCACCCCACACAAAAAGAGTGAAGATTACAGAAGGCTGCATAAACACTAATTCTATTTATTCTATTTGCATGTGATCAAGACTAAGTTCCTGTTCCAAACAGCTCTATAATCTAAGAGTTACTGTGAACACACACTCAGTCTTCAGATACTAGAGCAGCTAAGCAGGTGAACCACAACAGCATCAAGTCATTTAAAGCACTTCCAAAGCACTTCCTATCGCTGTCAAAGGTTAGGCAGAAACATAGATTTGTGCCCAGAAGTGCCTGAAAAAGGCCACAGAAATAGCAGGTTTTTCCAAAAAGTGGATGCTATATTCTCTGCCTATGTCAACAACAGCATCTTAATGTCTTCTGCTACGAACAACTCACAACTGCTTCACCCTGTCTCCTAACCCCATATTTTGAACACAACTGCTTCACCCTGTCTCCTAAACCCATATTTTAAACAGGAGTACTAGTGGTCTACCCAGAAGCTGCAAACAATTCAAGCACTATTATATACCCTACACCTCTACTAACAAGAAGTATGGCGCTTGAGTATGGGCACAATGGCACCCATACCACTTGTTGGATCACTGCTGAAATGTGCGTAAACCCCCTTCTCAACTTTAGTTTCCTTTCCCAAATGTCCATATGACTCTTTCCAAAGTTGAAGGCAGCTAGCCAGCATTTTTGTTGGTAGTAGGGACACAGGAGAATCTGGACCTCTGGATAAACTGAAGCCCTACACTAAAATAACAGTAGACTGAGCCATAAGGCATGACAGTCATTGCCTTGAACAGCTTCTGGTCTAAAATAAGAATGTTTGTATTTATGTGGATCAACAAATAGTTCCTCCATGTGTCTTCTTCTTCCTCCCCGGGAGATCAGGCAGTTCTAGGACATGAGGTTTAGCACAGATTAAAATGTAAGATCAGCTAGAGCAGCTTCTTGTTAAAATACCTGTAGCTGATCTCTGCCTGAGGGTAGCAGGTTTAGAGTAAGGTATTGGATGGCCTACGATGAGCCACTGCAAGATCCAAGGCAGATCTGTTTGTTGGAGCATCAGGGTATTTAAAGAGAAGTTGGAATTACTTTTACATTAGTAGGTAACTACCTGTCTCTGCAGATCTGAGCTGTACACACTACTTCTGAAACACGTCAGCTGCACAGAAGAGAAAAAGGAAAACACGTGCACTAGCTCCACATATCACGCAGGTCACAAAGGGTCAATTTTGCCTTTAAATTACTATGTTCTGCTTACAAAACACCTGGTATGCAATCTAATTTCCACACAGACAAACCATCAGGATTGCTGTAAGATGTCTCTTTATCTTAAAAAGGCTTCTGTATTAATTCTTCTCCCTTATGCTCATGCCTGGCATATGCTGTCAGGACTAGATGTGGTTAAAGCGAGTAATTTTTGTTTTTATCTTTGACAACAAGTTTTTAAAAGATCCTGAAAACCACAGAATCACATTGATAGAAGAGGTGCAGGCAGAGAGCACACGTGCAGTTATGAGGGCAGTGAAGAACAGCTGCAGGTTGGATGGTAGGTGGTAACCTTTACAACTGACTTTGCTGCAGCCAGAAAAGCAATGGCCTGTACTGGTCTGACTGCAGTTTTGGTGACTTATTCAGAGTGACAGTGTATGCCAGCATCTGGGTGTCAAGCTGGGAAATAGTAATACGACAATGGATGCACTAATTGTCTGACTTGTTGAAGTCCAGAACTCTTAGTCACGATCCTCACCCACCTAAACTCCGCTCATGGGTCCAATTAAACTCAGCAGTCTTCAGAAGTATTACTGTGAAAATAATTTGACTTTGAGTTGAGTGTGGAACTGAGAAAAAAATAGTGTTTTGGGTTGACAAGAAACTGAAATATTTCTATTTTCTCACCAGAAAAAAATTTTCTGTGTCAGGCCAAACAAAATGTTTTGTTTTGTTTGCAGGGCTATTTCCCTTCTTCCACTTCTTAATTTGTTTATTTGTAATTAAATTTAGGTAAATTTCGTTTCAGCGTATCATTTATAAGTGCAAACAAGAATAATGTTGTTGTCACCAGTAGACTAGTCAGTCTTGCAAAATCACTCTGTGGCAAAAGGACCCACGGAAATGCAGAGGAAAACAGGTCCTTGGGCAAAGACCCAAGCTTGGGATAGGACTTGTCATTTCTCATGAGAAACCCTTGCTTTGAACCACATTTCCAAAGCAAAGCTCACTGCCTGTAGGTCTGATGACTCACGCCCTTCAGGGCATATCCTGCACAATTCCTGTGCGCTTTCACGGGTGCAGTCACAGCAGCAATCTGTTATCATTTATACAATTGGAATTTAGCAATCTGGAATTCCATCTAAAGCAACAAAACACAGCATGTGAGCCCTATGGGTAAATATATTATAATTCATGTAAATGAAATTGGCCAGAGCTTTATCCCTATGGAGTGAATACAGAGTTCTTTCCCTCTAATCCTTCTAGCTCTGGAGCCAACACTAAATTACATTTTTAAGGGAGTGAGTGAAGCCACTCTTAGGTGGGAGTGAGAGCCTGTCTCATCATGTTTCAAGCATGGTGACAGTCACAGCGGGACCCTGATCTGGAGATCCATAAACAGTACGCTAACGTAAATAGCGATATTTGTGGAGGACTCCTGCACGCTCTGGCCGTGAGGATTTTATTTGGTTCTGGTTAGGGACCCTCAGTAGTGCTGGGGCTAAAGGGAAGGAAGGGCAGGGTTCCTGATGAAACTGCAGCAGGGGCTGCTCGGTTGTTCTTGATAAGAAGCATGACAGCTGTGCCCACAACATCTGGTTTTCATTGAACCCTAGTGAGAGTTCCTTGCTGAGCCTCTTCCACCCCATATGTGGTGGTTTAATTGATGGAGCCTGAGAAGTTTTTAGGTCCAGCGTGGAATGCCGCCTTTCACTGTGATATGTGATTCCAGATACAGTAAGGGCTGGGCTGCTTAGAGTCATCTTTTAAAAGCATTTCTTCTCAATATTGAATTTTGCGTATATTGCCCTCTGTTGGCCCAAGCGCATGATAAAGCTCCTTTTCTAGGTGGAAGCTAACAAAAATCTCCTTCTGGCTGACTGGCAGGGTTTGTGGGTTTTGGAAAATGCAGGATCAAGTTAGCTGTAGCCTTGTGTGTGCATGTGTGCATAGTTCATATCCCCCCATAGCTCTGTGTTTAGGAATGCAGGCACAACATTTTAACTAGGGAGGAAGGGGGTCTGGAGACCGGCTGTCTCAGCCATTGTGGACTGCACATACAAAGAGAGTTTTAAGGAGTGACCGGAGGGGATAGTGGTTTGGTAAGCCAGAATAAAGGGGATGTTGCACACTCAGGAAACAGCACAAAAAGCAATGCAGAAAAGCCTGTGGGAGAACTGGGCAAGTGTGAGATAAGTTAGTCTTTCAGGTCTGGTATGCAACTGCCAGAAATGCTTTGGTAAAAAGTCTCTCAAGGCTTTATTTTCAATTCCAAACCAAAAGAAAGATGGCAACCCACACTGTCAAAGCTCCTTCTGCACACAACACGTGCCTTTGCACTTCCTCTCAGCTGGATCCTTCCTACCTAAGGCATATGACTCACACATCTGCTCAGACCAAAAAGGATCCTGCCCAGTTATCTTGTCTCTGACAGCAAACAACAGCAATGCCTAGGGAAACAGTCTAAACCCGTTAGCTAGGAAATGTGCTTTGGCTGGTTCTTCGCACTTACACGCTCCTCCTGCACAGAGCCAGACCCAGGTATTCTCCCGAACTCTCAGAAGGCCCAGGCATGAAGGCCACCACCCTGTGCATACCAGGGTACACGTTAGTGATGTGACATGACAGTGGTGATGCCAGGAGGGGACAGCCCTTTCTATGTAGGGTGAACGTCATGACAAAGCAGAAACTCCAACCTGAGGAAGTAGAGAGTGCAATGGATAACAACATCTGTAGAACTAAGTGATGTGAGCAGACCATGGATTAAAGAAATCATTTAACCTTCTGCAATATGCCTCTCTTTCATAATAGAGGCTGAGATGTAAAGATCCAGCCTTTCAGATCTGGAGCTCTGTGGACCTTTCCCTGCTGTTGGCTAGGACGGCAAATATCAGATTGGCATTTCCCTCATCTGGTACAGCAGCACGTTTCACAGCAGTGGTGGAGAACGTCCTTTTTGTTAGGGCAGTTAGAACTAGACTGGAAAATGTGTTGTTCTGTGAGCCATACAGCAATATGACACTTGGTTTCTTTTAGATTTGTCTTACTGCTTCTACCTGAAATAAGCCCCATACCTTCTCTCACTTGCTATCTATTATGAAAGATCCACCCTGGGCAAGAAACTGCCTGTGTCACAGCCAGTTTGGAGTTGCTCTAGGACAGCTTGGCCAGCCTGTTCATCTGTGCTGGCTGGCTAGCGTGCACAGAGTGACTGACCCGACACTGCTGCCAAAGAGCTGAACTCTGCCTAACTCTCCCTCGGTGCAGTCCCTGTCATGGGTCTCTCTCATCTACCTCGCAGCCAGAGCACACAAACCTCTAGAAACTTAATTAACTTTCAAACTGTGCACATCTTTCAATGGTGACTGCAACTGGTCAACATGTCATGAAGTTACTAGAGGGAGGAAGAAGAGACCTGATGAATGCATGGATAGGTAAGGCAAGATAAAATTAATTTCCTGAGGAAGCCAATGGAAAATAAGCTGAAAATAAAAAAGAAAAGTTGACTGTAGTGAACAAATCTGACAAGTGACCTTGAAAGGCCTCTTCCACCTTTAACTCCTGAGAAGGAACAGTCTGGCAGGAGCTGGTGTGTGTGTGTGTGTGTGTGCGTGTGCACCAGGGAAATCAGAGGGGGTCAGGAGCTGTAAGCAGTGTTTTTAGTGGATCAGTAAAAGTAGCAGGAGTGTACTTCCCCCCTGCATTCCAGATACAGTATAGCTGTGACATTGCTGGCTGGATAGCCTTCATCCCTAACCTGTCTCCAAGTTGTGTGGAGTTTCACAATACCAGGAACTATGCAGTTAAATCCTGTGCATGCCTTGGAACATTAAACTCAGTTTCTGGAAAACTAAGTGATAAGTATCAAGGGGCAAGAAAACTAGATTAAGCTCAACTCCTGGACAGCATAAACACACAGGACCATAGATTGCAGAGACTATAAACACACCTCTTCTTGTGAAATACTGCTCTTACACAGAAGAGGGGCTCAAAATTTGCAAAACCCACCTTTGTTCAGAACTGCAGTAGAAACCTAAATGATCAAGACTGGAAACAATTTGCTTTGCATGGACACTCTGTCTGAGCTCTCAGACTGGAACCATTCAAAAGCCTAATGTATGTGTGTTGTCCTTTGGAACCAAAAAAATAATCAAGATATGAAAAGTCTGAGATGGTTAAATGTTTCCTCCAGAGGCTGGGGATTAGAAGTCTGGGCAAGTAGCAGAGGAGGAAAAAAAAAAAGAGTAAAATAAAAGAAGAAACTCTTAAGTGACCTGACAAGGGAAACTTAAATCTTATTTTTAAGGGGTTAGGTTGTACTAAAGCTTGAAAAATTAAATCCACAGCTGTCTCCAGAGGACTATATCTCACTAAGAAAGCTTCAAGTAAGTTTATCATGTATCCAACACCTAGACATTGGACCTCAGGGACCACTAGGATAATATTTCCTCTGGATTAGCAAGAAAGCTAGCAAGTGACATTTGTACGAGACTAACTTTAAGTTTAAGGGGTTTTCTTGTTATAAAATGATAAATGAAGAATAAGCATACTGGGAAGGAAAGTCCTTGCAGTTTGTAAATTTAACACATCCCCACTATTTCTTTAAAAATGCACTGTTATCTCCTAAATTAGTTTTATTTGGTGACATCAGTAACTTGATGTTTTTACGTCTATCATCCTCTCAGTGAGGATCAATGTGTTCTTTATGAGCAATATTTTTAATCTCATAATCCCCTTTATGAGGAATGCTTTTAATTTCAGAGACCATGAGCACTGGCATTGAGACAATATAATATATATGAAAAAAATTCAAGAACGAAACTATAGGAAACACAGGATGGATCTGGCACAATTACAGTGCTTTCCTTCTTCTGGGATTCTTCACTACTAGCCAATAAAGCCCAGGATATCTTGGAATGCTATTAATTAACTCACCTCACTGTGCCTTGCCACGACAACTGATATGCCCCTGGGTTCCAGGCAAACCTTATGAATCATATGAGATGCAATACTTAGCTGGAGCTGGGTGAACTAAGGACAACTTTCAACATGTTAACTTTGAAATCTGAAATCCAATAGCGAATTGAGTTTTGTACAGAAGGTACAAAATAACACTCAGACATCTACACAAATGCCAGTGTTGGAGTTTTGAGGATAAAGCACTTTTTATTTACGTATTTTGCACCTTCTCTGTCTGAAACACACTGGTGTGAGAAACAGACCACAGATCCCCACAGCAAAATGCCTACTGTCTGTGGATGGGCCACTATAATCCAGCATTATCCTATTATTCCCACAAAGCACATCAGTGACAATTGTGTTTTCCAGTTCTATGGAAAATCTTTAGTTACACACCTATGTGCTACTCTGTGGCTGTACAGATGCATATGTAGGAGGTGTAATGAAGAAAAGGCATACGTAGCAAAATTAAATGGGAAAGTGAAATGAGGGGAATTACTTAAACAGCTTACAGATGGTGACTGAATTAGTTGAAAGCTTAAGGATTGTTTTTTCAACACACAGCTCAACAGCATTGTAAAACTTCCATTATTGTAACCCAGAAGCTCATGAGAAATAGTAATTACCAGAGCTGAACTCCTGGGCTCTCGTATTTTCTTACCCATGGGCTGCCCAGACCAGCCCCCGATCCTTCCTTTTCCCAGTGCTTTCCAGACTCCTGAAAAGTACAGCTGAGGGGATGAAGAAATAATTGGTCACTCCACGTTCCCTTCTACCTCTCAGGTCTCCCATTGCCCCCCATACACCTTATTTTGAACACCGTCACCCTTCTCTTCTGAGGCACCCCATACACTCGCCTGCTGTTCCTTCACTGTGTTTCATGTCCAGCACCATCATCCACATTCTCTTAGGTTTAAAACCAGAAGGGACTTCCATGACCAGCTGGCCCTTCAGTATAATACACACCAAAAAGCCCCATCCATTGATCCCTGCATCAAGATCAGCCTTATGACTACCAAGCAGAAGGATTACTTCATGCCCATAAACAATATGAAGTCACCCTTCTTACCTATTCAGCACTGGAAAGACTTCAGCTGAAGTACTGCACCCAGGTTTGGGCATGGCCCTTCAAGAAAAACATGGGCTGACTGAGGGTAGCTTTGATAGAAAAAATGAATGGTTTTCTTGCAGTAACAGCAGTTCAGTCCTGGAATAGATTCCTGGAATAGAAGCCTGGAAGGCTATAATGCACATCACTGAAGATTATATTAGTGATAGGAATAATATGGGTACAAATTATTTGGCTTGGGGCAGGGGGATAGACTGAAAGAGTTTGCTTCAGCACAGTTTGCTGCGAACCTATCAGTCTGTTTAAGCTGAATCATTTGTTTCACAAAGGCATCTACTCCTGACATAAGGATTGCTAATAATGGGGAAGCATCCAGCCAGAAATCCTAAGGTAAGTTATTCCACTGGTTAAGTGCTATCTCACTAAAATTTTGTGCTTGATTTCAGGTCTGAATTCATCTAGCTTAAATGCCTCTCCTTGTGCTTCCACTCTGATACACATCTCATGTGCTTTGACTAAAATTCAGTGGAAACAAATACACAAATGCTACTATCTGCAAAAGGAGCAGGATTTGCCCTGATATGAAGAACAAGGCTAGTGTTGTCCAGGATAGTTCAAAAACTTAATGAAAAATATTTTTGCTGGAAAATGTTGTGCAAAATCTTCACTTTTTTTAAGGAAATACCCATTGTCTGAGATATTGATAATAAATTGTTGGAAACAGAAACTTCCCTTTTGAATCTGTTTGAAATGAGTAACTTGCTTTAAGTCAAATGTCACCTGAGCAACACCACTTCAGCTGAGGTACCCATTCCTTGCTCTCCCTTTGCTTTTTTTGACAAAACCTGAAAAAATAAATGGCGATTATTTTTGAGCAAAATAGAAAGAATTTGATGATCACATGCAGAATCCTTTTCTTTTGGAGGGAAGGGATGAGGAAGGGGGTGAATTCCTGATTTATGATCAAATATAGACTTGTTCAAGTGTAAAGGAGACCCCTTCTTGAAAACACTTAAGCTGGCGCTTAACTTTATTACTGTGGCAAAATTAAGCATGTGCTTGAGTGGTTGCAGAGTCAGAACCATAAAATGTCATAGCCTTTATAGCTATGAGTCTGCTTTCTGCCTGCTGCATCTAATAAACGTTAAGAGGTGAAATTCTGTCCCCATCGGGGTTAATGATAAAACTCTCATTGACTTCAGCAGAACCAGGATTTTGAACAAGAAGTCTCCATCGTTGTCACTGGGGCCTACAAGATGATATTAGCAGAGAGGCCATCTGCTCACTCTTGCGTGGACACTTTTATATTTAATCTTTCTATGTTTTCCTTACTCCAATTAAATTAACCCAAACTGAAAGCACACCATTGGCTTTTTGGATAGGGATACTGCATTTCAGATTGTTTGTTAGAAAATAAGCAGAAATTAAATACACAAATTCTAGCACACCGTACATACTGAACATATGATACAGAACATCCTGATGTGTAGGCATGGCACTTAGGGACATGTTTTAGTGGTGGGCTTGGCAGTGTTATGCTTACAGTTGGACCAAACGATCTTAAAGGTCTTTTCCAACCTAAATGATTTTATGATTCTATGAAAATATGCACCATGCTGTTCTATGTTACAGCAAAATTCCCTCTTAAAGGAATCCCTTCAGGAAAGAAAAGGTAATGTAGCACCGTTAAGGTACATTTTATATCTTCCAGCACTTCTTAGATCAGTCTTGCTTAGGACATGAGTAAACGGCTATTTTTTCCCTATGTAACAACCCTCACATCTCAAGTCAAGCACTGAAAGTCTATGTAGATGGTTGCTTTGCCACATCAGCAGCTGCAGCTGAACTTGGGTACTGTATTCCTACCTTGCAGGCTGGCACAGGTCTGCACGCACAGAGTTTACAACACTCCAGCTGCTGAGGAGCACTGAGGCACAAGATGGCAGAGGTCAGTTTACTGCCAGCTGGATATACTCACTCAGCCAAGTGAATTAGTGTACAATGCCATCAAACAGGATCACTTTCATGCAAGTGCGCAATTCTGATTTGAATAAGCCAAGGGAGAAAACAGTACAGCCTTTAGTCTATAACATCTAGTTAAAAGAAAGCTCTGCTTCTCTATGAAGAGATCTGCTTCTTTTCACATCTTTAAATTTTTCTTTCTACATCTAGAAACCACGAAAACCTACAGTTAATTTTCTTCACTGGTTTAAATGAGCCACAAATTGATGCATTTACTTAGCTCAGTGTTGAACTAGATATATTCTAAAATACCAATCAAGCTCTCCATAGAGAGTCCTGTTTTCATTTTTGTGAAGTCTCGTGTTCAAGGATAACAGGAGCACCCAGTATTTACCAGCACAATCACGTGTCATATTGAAAACGCCCTTCTCTTGTGCAGATGTCCCTGTCACCGCTGATCAAAAAGACATTCAAGAATCACCTTGATCTGTGTTCCAAGATTAATTTCATCCAGAAGAGTTAAGCCAGACTTTCTCTATGCATATCAGATTTTGCTTTGCCTCGTCTCACTTCTTCCTTCCAATATAAACTTTTAAGCCCAGAGTTTATTACCTCCATACCTCAATCACTTACTATGTAACAGCACATCAGAACATCATCTCCATCCCCCACAGAGCAGCATAGTCTAACCACTTAAAATGTTTTTCTGAAAGTCAGTCTTTCAGATTGCTGTACTTTATTTTAGCTAATAAAAGGCCTTAAGGAGTTTTATACATAGTTGATTTTCACAAGGTCTAGGAAAATATCCCGTGTTCCCTATTTTCCCCTTGAAATCCACCTACATTCTTTTTTCCTGACAGCAAGATGCAATCTTCAATGGAAAGATTACAAATCTCAGGGTTGCTTTGGTTTCTTAATTCCACAAGTCAGAAATTAATCTATTACATTTTAACAATTCCATTTGCTATAGAAAAGTGATGGCTATTTTGTTTGATTTTTTTTTTTCACAATGATGTAAAAAAAATTATCTGTGTCGGATTCAATGAAACTGAAGAAATCAGACGCAAGGCATTTTCAAAATGTAGTCTCACGGTTATATACCAACAGCCCATATAAAGTTCATTGAAGACAATGGAAACATCTTTTGTGACTTCAAAATCAGGCTTAGTATCAGTACTTTTCAGTCATAATGAATTTGTTTTATACTAAGAGAACAAATAGGAAGAAATAAAACTTAAGTTACCATGAGACGGTGTGGTGGGTGTTGCTCCGCTGTCACAGAGTGTATTCTGTCTATCTGGTTAAAAACATCTGGCCACATATTGAGGGGAAAAAAAAAAAGGTCTTAATTTTTTGCATAGAAGCGTGCTTTCTCACTGACATTATAAAGGGTTTTCACTTTTTTAATGCAAAGAACAAAAATGTTGTTCATCCATATTTATTCTACAAAAATGTTGTCCATTTCTTCTACACTTATCCTACTGTATATTTAACTTAAGAATGCTCCACAGTTCTGTCTTTCCTCTTGTTCTGTTTACCCACCTGCTTCACTCCTCTTACCCAACATCTCTTCACGAAACTTCCACTACCATTCCCTCCCTATCCCGCTTCTCTGTGCAACTCCCCTGCTCTCTTCCACCTTTCTTTACATTCCCTCACTAAAAAACCTCTTCTTCTACCTGACTCTAGAACAGTATTTCTTACAACTGCTCTAAGAAAAAAAACCAAAAACACCAAAACCCAAACCCACCCATACAAAAGAAAAAAGAAACACAGAAATACTGCACATTCCAGCTTCTCTTTGCAACTTGATCACCCTCCTCCCTCAAATACCCCCCTTTCTTTCTTCTTGTGTATGCTTCTAACACACAGGTGAGCGGAATCTCCAGGGTCCCCTGGTAGCGCAATAAACCTTATCACACTATAACAAAAGGGATATAAGAAACTGTGCAAAGCAACATCAACAGGTCAGAGAAAGGCTGTAGAGCCAGACCTCAGGCAGCATTTGTTTTACAATTTAATTTTAAAAGAATCTACCATTCAATACAAGGTGTTTAGTGTTTGTGCCATGTGCATTTCAAAACTCAGCATCAACTGGTTGTCACTGACAGACAAAATTATCTGATCTTGGCCCTGCTTGTGGCTTGGTCGCTACAAAGCTGAAGTATTTTCATTTGGACTGTGTCAGGCTGAAACAGGCTGCTGTCCTTTCAGGCCCTAATAAACAGCCAATTTTAGCCCAAACATTGTGGCACACTGAACTGCAATAAATGTTCCTTCTCTCATATTTTTCAGGTCTCACATTCTTTTGTGCCATTCTCATCTTGTAATCTGTGACCTACTTTTACATAGGTGTCTAAAACTATTTTCCATTTGTAGGCATATGTGATGAGATTAAAAAAAGAAATTCTCAGTGAAATAGATGACGATTGCCAGGTACTTAGTACTCAGGAAATATCAGACTATTTATTTATATGACTTCAGATTTTAACGTTTGGCTGGTGGTTATCTGAAGACCTGATCATGTAGTCATATACACATTTTTCGTTACGACAGCCCTTACTAGAAAATATTACTGTGACAAAAAGTAGCATAAGGATAGTAACAAACACGTTATGGTCAGGCAATGTTTTGGAAATTAGTTGCTCTAAGGTAGCACTTTATACTTCACAGGGTACATTCTTCTTCCATTTCCTGTTAAAACAAAGGCAGGGCACAGTATGGATACCACAAAGTATTTTTTGCTGCTCTGCTACAGATTATGAAAATACAAAAATTTTCGGTGTTCAGTAGAAGCAGAAGGTATTAAGTATTTATTCTTAATATTTTGCCACAATAAAAACAAAAGCTTAGTTACCTATTATTTATTTATTTCTGTATTACCCCTATGACTCCATGTAGACAGCCATTTCAGTTGTACGTAATGGGCCTGTAGTACAGCAAAGAGCACTCCAGAAAGCAACACATACATGGATCTGCCCTGCATCTTATATTATGCTGCTGTTAGTTGCTACAGAGTGGTATTGTCCTTTTATTCTGAAACCCGAACACCTATCCCTGCTCCTCAAAAAACTCTTGAAATAAACAATCTCTACCAATCCCATGCAGTTCTATTGAGTTTTACAAATATAAGCAGAAATGAAACCCCTATTTTGAGAAAGTACAGTTCAAAAAGCCAACAAGACACTGCTGCCTCTAGTTCTATGTGTTAGTTTCTAACCAGATGGACAGCAGGACCATTAGGCAGCTGGGGATGAGCCTGCTTTACTGCTAGCATGGGTATTAGAACAAATAGCTTAGAAGAATCTCCATTTGGGACTGGATGCTGCTCTGATACAAACTTTAGTTAAACTACAGCCCATTAAGATAATTTCTGATACCTCCCGGATACGATGCTGCTTGGTTGTTCTTTAGAGTGGCTGGGAAACAAGGTAAAGAGGGAGAGGATTCAGGTGCTGGCTGTACAGTGTAACTTTTGCAACATGCTTTTGGATTTCCAGCCACTTGCCTGAGACTGGAGTTATGGCAGTATGGCCCTCATGCCTCTTGCATGTCGGTGGCTATGCAACACTGCTGCTGACCCAAGACGATGATTATGTTTCAAAACATCTTGCTGACTAAGGCTGCCTTAAGGCTGGGCTTAGCTAGGAGGTGGCGCTGAGGAAAAATGACAGCTCAGATAACCGTAATGATGGCCAGGAGCAGGACACCCCAACAGCTCTGAACATGAAGTCCCCTTAGTCCTGCTGCTCGCAACTTGCTGGAGTACCAGGTACTAAATAGGTACGATCTTTCTCTAAGGACACAACTGTTTCTTGACTTCCTCAGGGCTCATGGACCTGTGATCATGCCTCACCTGGGCCCTCACTTTCCTCAGTGCCATTAACTTTGCTGGGGGAACAGCCTCGCCAGGTCTGCCCTGCACAGGCCTGCAGGCCACCGTGTCCCACTGGCCCTCCTGTGAAGGAGCGGGCAAAACCTGAGGCACCACAGGGGTTTGATAACAACCCCGCGGGGGTGCTGAGGCCTGTGGCACAGCCCTGGCCCTCAGAGGGGTCTGCTACACCCCCCGGTCTATGAGTGCCCCAGGCCCAGGGTGGTTACCTGGCGCAGCAGGTGCAGGCTGCTGCCCAGCCATTGCACCCTGAGGGGCACTGGGGACCCTGGCACATCATGGCACGGCACATCCAGGGGTGCCAGCAGGGTTCGTGCAGCGGCCTGCGAGTAAGGCGGGGACGGGGCGTGGAGGCCGCTTCGCGCCTCACGCCTCTGGCCGGCAGGACAGCGTCACCCCCACGTCCGCAGGGGGCGCCCCGCCCCGCCCCCGGCGCCCCGGCCGCCGGCCCCCCCGGTTGGGCGGGCGCCCCCCGCGCCGTGCCCGCCCCCCCCGCG
>JAVJGI010000032.1:8297552-8373864 GCA_035590275.1 Ibycter americanus | reverse complement strand
CGGGTGGGAGATGATGGGTTGGGGGGGTGACGAGGGAGCTGAGGTGTTTTAGGCTGGGCGGGGGCCTGAGGGGTAAGTTGTGGGGCAGGGGGGGTAAGAAGGGTTAGTCGGGAGGTGATGGGGTGTGGGGCTGAGGTGTTGCAGGTGGGGGGGGGGGTGGCTTGGGGATGGGTGGGAGGTTGTGGGTGAGGAGACGGGAATGGGGAGTGTTTTGAGAGGGGGGATCATGGGGTGGGCGGAGGGATTGGGATTGGGTGGTTGGTTTGGGAAATGACTGGGGGTTATGGTGGGAGGCACTGGGGCGAGTGGTTTGGGAATGGGAGACTTGTTTGGGGCAGGCTGAGGGGTGGCTGGCGGGCTGGGGGCTCGGGAGGTTGGGTTAGGGAGGAGCGAAGGTTGTAAAGTAGGTTTAGGGTAGCTTGAGAGACGGGATGCATGGCATGCCGGGGGTAACGGGGGAGGGGGAAGGTGGTAGTTTGGAGGGATGCACTGGTTTGGGGGTGGCTGTGGTGGCACTTCGTGGTGTGTGTTTGGGATGATGCACTGAGGTGGCGGCAGGTTGGGAGGAGAATAATAGATGCTATTAGGTGATGAGTGAGGAGGGTTGTGTGGGGGTTGGGATGGGGCAGGTAGTTGCTTTGGGGAACAGGCAGGCTAGGGACCAGGGAGGGAATGTGAGGCAGTAAGGGCAGGTTCAGGGTGTAGCTGGGAAAGATGAACTGATCTGAGGGAGGTGTTAGAGCATGGTGTGGCAGATTGGGGAGGGGATGGGGGGGGCAGGTAATGAGGTGAGATAAATTGAATGGTTTGGGAGTTGGGATGGTCGTGGGAGGTAACTGTGGTGTCTAAAGCTGGGTGATCTGGGTGTGATATTGAAGATATGATGAATGAATGGTGCCTTTATCTGTCTTATTTGGCAGTGAGACCAGTCAGCCTAAAGAATAGGGTATGTGTAGACAACTACTGAATCTCCATCAGTTGTTTCAGAGCAAAAGTGGTAGCAATCCTAGAAGATGTCAGGCCATCTAGGTCTCTGTTAAGATGTGATGTGTGAACAGTGTCACTTTTTGTTACCATGTGGGTGATTTTATCCATCACATCTTGAATCCCGTGGAGTTCCTGGTCTTTCTTTGGTTTTTGATTATTTCGTTTTTTTATTTTCCAGTTATTAACATTTGCAGAACTTGCTGTTTAGGCTGGCTGGGGTTTGCTCCGTTCCCCCCCACCCCACCCCCCACCCCGGCCACATATTAAGACCCATAATTAGAAACAATGGAGAAAAAACCTTCTTGATAATCTTTGAACATTGGTTCAGTCATATAAATGTGATGACAGATAAAAATCAAATGGCTACCTGTAATTAGATAAATAGCTGTAGCTTGAGAGCAGTGCCTATTTTTAGCTTTGCATGTTCTGTTTGTGCCATTTTATGTGATTCTGGAGAAATCTTTATTTTGTAGTCATCCCTGCAACAAGGTGAGTTTTCTTTCTTGTTAGGGAGTACAAACCAAAAAACATCCGCTGTGCTGTGTAACGTGACTAGGATTGTGTGCAAATCTGATGCTCCTCCGATCCCTATTTCCCTTTGTCATCTTACATGAGTAGTCAGTCGTCCTCCCACCAAGTCTGACTTGCTGGGATTTGTTACTGGATTTTCAGCCTTATCCATGTGCGCAATTTGTGCCACTTGTAATTAGGATAGTTTGGTTTTGCTTTTTCCCCCTGAAGGAATTAGTTAACCAAAGCTGGTGTGTGAATACCCTTTATTATGTGAGCTCAGCTAGCACAGCTTTTGTCTGTAGAAAAGGCCTTCCTCTTTTAAACCTTTAATAGAGCAGGATTCTTGTTGACAAAGCAGGCAGTGAAGTGAAAGGACAGGCTGATGTGTGAGAGCTCCCCAGTGCATTGCTGCTTCTACCAGTTATAAGAATGTCTGTATTTTTCAATGTTTTAGGAAGTGACTTACAAACTCAAGATGGATAGAAAATCAGTAAAAATGTTTGTTGATTCGAGGGGGGATTGTTTCTCTAAATAAAGATTTTTTTAAAAAAAATAATAATAATTTTTTGGGGTGATGTTGGCAGTCTGAATGCAATGTTTTCCAAATGGAAAACAACTTCAGTGGCTGGGTAGTGCATTTGAGTGTAGGTCTTCAAGCAGTTCACAGGGTAAGATTTTTTTCAGAGGGGGAACTTGAATGTGAATTGATTTGTGACTCCATTAGCTAGGAAATACCTCAAGTAGTGAGGGTGGTTATCAATGTGAGAGGGCAGAAAATCTCTGCAGCTCTAAATTCTTCAGCTTACCCATCTGTCCCTCTTAAGGACAGAATTAAACAGGGGAAATGCTAAAACTCTTTAAGCAGTCTTAAGCTGAGGTTCTGCTGGTTTACTAAGCTCATCAGTGGTTTATTGCTGCCTAAAGGAGGAAGTCTCACTCCTTCCTCTTTAGCCCTTTATATATGCATTATTCCCTTTCTATAGAGCATTTTAATTAAGTAACACATTGAAAAACTCCGTCTACCCAAAACACGAAGAGTTCTCTGTTGGATTGCTGGAACTGGCTGTGAAAGGGTTTGACAGGCCCTCACGCTGAACCAAGGTGACTGCCAGGAGCAGGGAAAACATGGGAAGATCTAATCCTTTTGGCAATGGTGAGCTGTTAGTTCACCTTAGTTCTTGTAAAACTATGCCAAACTCCTTCGGGCCACTTCTTCTCTACCAATCTTTTTCTTTGTAACCCTAAATATTACCAAGCTGTCACTTAATGGAGAATTGACTGTCAGGAGGAACATTTGTGGTTGGGATCTCCTGGTAGATCAAAATATGGGGGAAGTATTTTTGGGGGTGAGGAGCAAGAGCCAATGTCTTCTGAAATAGATATGCTGTAAGCTTTCTGCCCTGCAAGGCTGGACCCTGTGAGAACAGACTGTAGTGAAGCATTTGCTTCAAAGTACCGTTAAAAGAAAAAAACACAAGTCTCTTCAAAAAATCTTAAGTGATAAACGGAGTTCTGCTACAATCTCATCAAGGAAAATGTTGCTCTTTAGCAGTGAGCTATATTTGTTTGCCCGGTAGCTTTATGCCCTTGTAAGGCTGGTACTTGAACTAGACTTTTAATTTCCCACAGCAGACCTTTCTGTGGTTTGTGGGGTTTTTTGGGCAGCTCTATCTCAAGAAAAAGATATTTTTTGTGCAGTTGTATTCTGCAGAAGGAAAAGCAGCCACCACAGTAGCTGGGTAGATGGAGACACACATTGCAAATATTTTCTGAAGAGAGTGGTTACACTGAAGGCTGCATCCAGATTTGCTAATGTTTCCAGCACTGTGAGGCTGAAGTAGTTTTCCCTGGTCTGTTTGACCCAATGCCATAGCTAGCTGCTTTCTCATTTATGCTGATACAACTACTGGTGAAGCCACCTGTAAATCTGTTTATTGACATGATCTGTCTAAAAAACCCCAAGTCCCAAACAAAACCCCAAAACAAACCAAAAAAACCCACCCACACACCAAAACCCAAACCCACATTAGGGAGTTGTTTTTAATCTGTGGTGTTTTAGCAGCCTGATTTGTGGCATGGCTGTATATACTCTGTTGACAGTACCAAGGGGAAAAGGGGCAAGTGTCAGCTTTACCACCAGAGACAGAAATGTGTAACTATATTCCCTGGATGTGGTTCTCCCATCGCTTGAAAATAGAAATAAGAGGTATCTTTATGGCCTTTGATCCATGGCCTCTCCTCATGGCCCTTGTATTTCTGTGTGAACATGGGGTTGCTGGCACAAAGGAGGAAAGAGCAGGATAGGCCCTTTTGGCAGTGATGTACCCAGAGTGCTTTGCTGGGGAATGCTTTTCCAAAATATCTGTAGCTGTAGTAAAGCAGGTAGATGTGCTTGATTTATACCTGTTGATGGCAGCTGTTGATCTGAGCCTGGCAACAGACACAATGAGGTAAAGAACATAGCAAAGAGGTTCGTGCTTCAGGAGAGAATAGTTAATTTGAAATACAAATTATTTTTAATTCATTCTTGGTAGGTTTTTTAACTGTTAAGATTTAGCCAAGTAAGTCCTTGAGGAAGAATATCCATTTGTAAATGACCGTACTAGATTAATGCCATTAGCAGAAGATTTCTCAATACTGACAATGTAATAGGGAATCAGCTGGGAAATTCACCACCTCTGTGAAATGCATCTTCTTCCTGATTATAGTTCCTTAAGAGAGCTGGGAGACTCAGAAATCAAAGATTTATCCTGTTTCTTCCTTACATCTGTGACTAAGGCTTGGCCAATGGCTTGGGTGTTTCTGTACATACTAGAGGTAATAGTCAATGATAAGCAACTAGCACTAAGCTTTGGTACAGCTGTGTGAAATGAAATATGGTGTGCAAGGAGGGCAGTGCTTGGGTTTAGGGTCTGAATAGAACAGGAGACAGGTGGCTGTTACTGATCTATGTTCTGATATGTTTTCTGAGCTTTTCATTTAATCAGTAATTCATTTTTTTTTTATTATTTGTGGCAGGAAGGTAAAAGGAGGCAACATAGATGTGCATCCATCCGAGAAAGCCCTCATTGTCCACTATGAAGTGGAAGCAACGATTCTGGGAGAGCTGGGAGACCCCGTGCTGGGGGAGCGCAAGGAATGTCAGAAGATGTAAGGTCATAGCATGTTCTGATAGGTTTTTTTCCTGGTTTTCATAGAGTCATAAATTCAATAACTCAAAGCATCAACAGCCTGTAAGAAATAATATGTTCTAATCTTTATAAAACTCAGTGCTAGATTAGCAGAGTGTTTAGAAGCCAGGAAACAATGTGTGCCTAGAAAAGTTAACAACTAAAACACGTGTTGTAAACTGTTTTTCATCTATGTACTTTAAGGTGTTTTGTAAAGAAAAGTGATTACTCCCATTTTGTGTGGTGGAAGCTTGAGGTAGAGAGAAGTGAAGTGATTGGTTCCTACTCAAATGATGGTTAACGTCGGAGCAAGTAATCCTATTGAACTTTCTGACAGCCTTATGCTCTAGCTGTTGGCCCTCCTGTTGTTTTGATCTGTCACCCCTGCTAGTGATTTCACTGTGGTATCTGCGTTTTGCCTAGTATTTTTCTTTTAAGAGCATTAAAATATTCCCCATTGGAAAAGCCCACAGGATTATTATAACTTTAGTTTCCAAGCTGCAAGTTTGGACCTTTCCTGGGTTTTATCTCTATACTGAATTCTTTTTGAAAATTTGAGCTGAAGTGGCTACCTGTCTGAATGCAATGTAAGAAAAATAATTGAGGGGGAAAAAAAAAGAGAATCCTTAAATTGTCTTAAATATCAGATATCAGAAATGTTCATCTGTTTTCAGATGAATCAACGTAACTTGCATCTGCAACGTGTTGGAATTCCTTTGATCTATCCTATTGTTAATGCCCACAGAGATTTCTTACTGCTCGTTGCTTGTGGACCTGGCTGCAGGTCTGACAGATCTATGGGAGACTGCTGACACTGCATCTGCAGGCACCATAGCAGAACCTTCCCGTGTAGTCAACACCCATAGTTCGGGGTTTTTTGTGTATGCAGTACTCCTTTGCAGCCCTGTGCACTTTTTTTTGGGCTATATTGCAAATAAATTACTGGCTGCTGTGTCTTAAGGCAGTTATAAGTGATCTGTTTGTACAGCTGCATTTAGTGTTGCTGCTTGTCAGCTGATGGACAGTTATGCTCTGTCAAATGTGTTTGACGGTTACTTGCCATTTGGAGTTGTGGAGAGCCACTGCTTTCATATTTCCTTTGTAAGCCATAGGATGGGCATTGGGGGTATCGGGATCACATTTCTGCTTCAAGAAATTAATGACTGTGTAAATATAAACCAAAGGACTGAAGGTACAAAAATTTAAAAGCTGAGAAGAGACCTATCTGTGTTGCAGCATTCGGCTAAAGAGTCTTAATGCAAATACAGACATTGCTTCCCTGGCTCGAAAGGTGGTTGAAGAATGCAAGCTCATTCACCCCTCCAAACTTGCAGAGGTAGAACAGCTGTTGTACTATCTGCAGAATCGCAGAGATGCTTCAGCGGGAAAAGGTAAATAATACAGGAACGAAGTAGCTTGGGACAGGCTGCTTCAGCATTGAACAACTACTGTGTGAGGTTTTTCTAGCTGAGATCCTAACCTGCTTGATGTATGAGTTCTCTAGAAATAATTAGAGTGGGGAAGATGTATAGTTAAATCACACTTGAAAAAAATTACTATCTTGGAGTGAGATTGGGGGGGAGTTATCTTTTTAACAACCAAAGTTTATATTTTTGTTAGTTAAACTTAGTATGGATACTTCTTACTGGCTGCCTTGTGCTTTAACAGGACTTGAGAGGTAGAGATTCCACTGTTTGGTGCAGCCTCTTCACGTTGCATCTGCACTTGCCAGTGACATCAAAGGATTGTATGAGTGTCTCCCTGGAAAGATCTGTCATCAGGTGTTGCAAGGGTAGATTGTGTTCCTAGGCTGAATTTGCGTTGTCTGTAAAGCTGGAGTGAGGAGTTTCAGAGTGTGACAGGCTTTGGTACAGTGTAGCAGACTGCTTGGGGTAATTCTCTCATCTTGTCTTCTTAAGTTCCTGGCATCTTGGTGGTCCTATTTATGTCTTAAGTTCATCTTAAACTTTCTGCTCAGGGGACAGTTTCATATTTAACACCTGACCCTGTATTACTTTGTGGTTAGCAAGGCTCCTTGCAATCATGAAATGGTAAGCTTTTCTTACCTTAATGGGATGAGTTTAAAACAAAGATTAATGTTATTTACATGCTCTGATTGTAACTGCTTTGGATGTTTACCCTCTTTTATTCTGTATATCTGTCTTGGTGTATCACAGGGCTGCTTTGCCACAGTGTACAGGCAGAATCAAAGCTGCTAAGGTATGTCACTGTGGAAGTGAGTTTTGTCACTTGGCTTGCGGTAAGGTATATTACTCTCTGTCTCCCCGGCTGGCTGGGCTGTAACTGATCATTTAGACTGAAGAGCTGAAAGGCATCTGAGGGTTTATTTTGCTCAGTGTGGGCTGTTCCGCTTCAGGCACCCAACATACCTTAGCTGTGTTAGTCTGGCAGGTCAGCTGAACACAAAAGGACTTTGACCTTGATTTAACTAGAATGTTTACTATGAGAATACTGGATATGTTTTTTGTCTGTGAATGTGTGACTTAACTGCAACCATGTCTTTTTCTTTATAGAAAGGAAAGAGAAGTCCAGTAAGCCAAAAGATCCACCCCCGTTTGAAGGAATGGAGGTAAATATTAGTGTTCAAAGAGAAATGTAAAACCCATTTACTTAAGTAAGCAGTTATATAAGGGAGGAGGGGAGAAGAAATGCTGAATTCTCGGGGTTTTTTGCTGCTTGTTTTTTAAACAAAGGACTTGGTTTGGAAATACTGCACAATGGAATAAAAATTATCTCCATAAAGGGTAAAATATTTGACTTGCATACTTCCCCCCCACCCCCCCAACTGTAACACGCAGCAGGACAGCAAGTGAGGTCTGGAACATCGGACAGGACACAGGGAGTTGTGTCTGAGCATCCTTTGTTTTTTGTAATTAAATCTTCTCAGATTTCCTGGTGTTCATTGGCAGTGATTCTGGATGTGTTGAATGTTTTTTTCCTTGTATTTTATTTTTTCCTAAGATCTTAACTCAAAGCTGTGCACTCTTTTGTCTTGTGATTGAATAACGTTGTGATTGATTGTGTTGAATTGACATCTCTCTTTCTCTGTGAAACCCTTGTTTACGACTACTCTCAGATTGACGAAGTTGCCAACATCAATGACATGGATGAGTACATTGAGTTACTGTATGAGGACATTCCTGACAAGGTGCGTGGCTCTGCCCTCATCCTGCAGCTGGCTAGGAATCCTGATAATTTGGAAGAACTGCTTATCAATGGTAATTTTAAAACCCAATGGTAACTTCTCTTAATTTGGGATTTTCTCTTAACTTGCTAGGCTGTGCTTCTCAGTATATAATATGCTGGCTGTCAAAGCCCAGTTGGATCTGTCTACAAATGGATGCCGTTTAGACTGTTCTTAGGTGGGCCTAACACAGAAATTGTCCTGCCCTCAACAGGCTTTACTTGTTTTTTCTAATCCTAGTTATTTTGATGCTGAATTAACTTCAGTTGGCATTGCTGCTGGAGACAAGAGAATGTAGAGTTGTATCCTGAAGATCAGGAAACTTGCTTTGAAAATGGGATTTGCAGGCTGACATAAGTTTAGGTGTCTAGTTTCCAAGAGAATTAATAAATTGAATATGGGTGCATCACCCAAGTATCACTAGCACACCATACTCTATTTGCTTATGGATCCATTTTAAAATCTTAACAGAATGCATGATAGCACATTCACATTGCTGTCATCTTGTGTCTGCATACGTATGTGCTGTGCCATGTGCATTTTGAGAGCTACATCAGTGTGGAATAGTGTGTGTTGGTAAATGCATATGTGTACAGGTATATGCATTCTCATTTCCCATTGCCGCCTCTCTTCTGAGACAAAAAAGGACCTTACACTCTGTAAAGGTGTCAGACAAAGAAAAGATAAGGGCAATCCAAACCAGACCTCTGAAATGATGGTAGGTTCGTGTCTTAATTTAGTTAATTTAGTAATTTTTTAACTTTGTCCCTGTTGTCTTTTACTGAGCTTTTGTACTCCCACATTCCTCGAGTAAATGGCTACTCCAGTATGTACTCTACCCATCCTGTGATGTCAGTAAGCAAGATTATTTATTGTAAGAATTGGAAGGAAAGGGGAATAGTAATCCATCAAATAATGGCTTGTCCCCATGAGTTGTTGTGAATATTCCAGTGCCTGAAATTGCCAGCTGCTGCTTTTTTCATTCTGATCGTGTAACATGGTGTACATGAAGAGGGACTAGATAGGGGAAAGTGAATGGAAAAGATAAGTGATTCAGAGAGCAAAAGTAAGCTAAAGTTTGACAAGAAGAAATATAAATGAAATTATTAAATAATGCAGACTTGCTACGGGGAGGAAAATAAATAGAAAGAAGTGCATGAAAAATGATAGTTGTCAAGGTAGAATTTTAAGGGGATTTGGAAGTAAAAGTGGTGATGTTTTAGGTAGGGGTGGTAGTGTAGTAGGCAGCCACAGTGTAGTATGGAACATACAGCTGGCAGAGACCACAAGATCTTCAGTTTGGTGGTAGTTTTAAGATTATTTTAGTGTTTGGTTGCAGTTTCCTTGCATGTCGCCTCTTCTTACAGTTTGTGAGTGGATGACTACCCAGGGTACTCTATATTTTAGTACCATCTCCAAACAGAACTTGTGAGTAGTGTTACCTGTTAAAATGAGATACCTCTGAAAATCTTCCATTAGAAAACTGATATATGTGGAATAAGGTGTATTCAAATTCTAAGTCTCACAAGACAAAAAGAGGGAGGTGAAATACTGATGCTCATCTAAATCTTGTTTCACTTCAGAAACTGCCCTGGGTGCATTGGCTAGAGTGCTGAGGGAAGACTGGAAACAAAGTGTGGAACTTGCTACCAATATAATTTATATTTTCTTCTGCTTTTCAAGGTGAGTGCAGAGTCCCTGTGTATAGGAACATTAAGAAACTCTCTCTGCTGAGTGACTTTTCATTTGCTTTCTGCACTGCAGTATAAAACCACACTGAAACAGGCAAAAAATTTGCTGAAAGAGAAACACACTTGTTAGAAATGACAAAATGGAGGCACGAAAACAAACCCCACGGTGAGGCAGTGTGTAGCAGAGCCAGAAAGAAACCAGTAAGGATTCTGACCCATAGCTTACAGGCTGAGCTGCCAGCTTTTAATTCCTTCAGTATTTCTACAAGGAAGAAACAGTATTCAAAACTGAAATCAGCGCTTGCTCTTATTTAGATATGCCAGTGTTTCAGCATACCCTGCCTAGAAATAAATCAAACTGAATTTACACTGCGACTTGATTTTAGACCTCTCTGATATTTCTGGTGAGTAGGCAGTCCTCTGAAGCACATTATGAAAAGTGGGGCTGATTGGATTTCCTTTATGCGTGAAAATTGGAATGTGCTTTTATTTTGACTTGGAACAAAAAACTGTTGCTTGTTCTTCCACAAGTTTGGAAAAATATTCATGTTTTCAGGAATTGTTTTTCTCTATTGGAAAATTATTCCAAAACAAGTGTTATAATGAGGCACATAGTAAATACCTTTTTTTAATACAAATGGTGCGGAGTTGGGACATTGCTGCCGTAGGTGTCAAAACAGATTTGGGGTGGTTTGTATTTATTTTTTTCCTCACATATGTGTTTTCTTCAATCTAGTTTTTCTCAATTTCATGGAATAATAACACACTACAAAATTGGAGCTTTATGTATGAATATCATAGACCATGAACTGAAGAGACATGAGCTTTGGCAGGAAGAAATTGCTAAAAAGAAGAAAGCTGATATCCTTTTGATATGCTGGGGCAGCTTGATGGCTTCTGACTTGATAGCTGTTGTTGACTTATATGAGATGAGCATACAGCACCTAAGCTGAAGTTACTAAAGCAACACAAGAAAAAAAAAGTTTTAGAAAAAAAAAAAAGTTTTATCAGCAGTATGTCTTAAGAATGTTTGTGCTGACTATTAGGATGTCATACATCCAGGACTACAAGAAGAAAAAAAATCATGCTGTAGATTACAGGTGTAGCAAGCTGTTGCTGAGGTAATGTCTTTACAGTTGCTGTTTCATAGATTTCTTGCTTTTTACTAGTGATTGAATAACACCTTTGAGGACAATAGTCATCTAGGCTGTGTAACTTTTATCTGAACTCCTTAACTTCTGCAATTTACTTGATGAAGATCCTGAAAATCAAACCTTGAAAAAGGACTATGAGAAAACTTACAAGAAATATCAAGGACTGGTTGTCAAGCAGGAACAGCTACTCAGAGGTACCAAATCCAAATAGGAAATTTTTTCCTTGTTAGTGAATGTGCATAGAGAGTTCTATCGGATGCTTTTCATAACCAGGATGTCTTAAACATACTGAATGCATGGATGAATATGGAAGAGCATTGCCAAATAATAGGGAAAAGATGAATACTTAAGCAGATTGACAGAATGCTTTAAAAATCATTAGCATACTGTCAGACAGTCTTAGAGGAAAAATAGCAAAAGTGATCCACTTAACTTTTCTTTGCTCATGATATGTTGGTTCGGGAGGTGTTGAGTATTTGTGTTGTGTACATTTGATTTTTTTTTTTTAACTTAGCCTGTATCTGACTCACATTGAATAGCTTTCACTTATCTCAGTTTTTGTACTAAAATAAGCTTAACGTTAGGTTGAAATGATCTGAGTGGCAAAGCTTTTTAATGGTTCCCATTGGAATTGAAAGAAAAAATACGAACAGCTTCTAGTGATCATAATTTTATATTATTTTCAAAGCCACTATTAGAATTAATCTTTTAAATGCTTCTAAATGAGAATAAAAAGCATTCGTGGTCAGTTTCCTTCAAAATGCACTGGGCAGGGAGCTGAATGCTTCTGAAAGTCTTCTCTTAAGCACTTAATGTGTATATAGAGACTTGTTTAGTTCTGTTGTAATTTGTCTTTGACTTTGTTAGTTGCACTTTACCTGCTCCTAAATCTTGCTGAGGATACTCGCACTGAGCTGAAGATGAGAAACAAGAACATTGTCCACATGTTAGTGAAAGCATTGGACCGTGATAATTTTGAGCTGCTTATCCTGGTTGTATCTTTCTTGAAGAAACTCAGCATTTTTATGGAGAACAAAAATGATATGGTAAGGCTCGTAGCACTCTACTGCAATATTAGAAAGGTATGGACTCCGAAAACTGTGCCGTTGGAGGGAAGAGGGAGACATCTCTGTCCCCATGCTAAATATCTGTAACACTGATTTACTCATTTTACTAGTAGCAAAGTAGGATAAAGAAAAGTAGTACAACATCCAGCATAACATACTGCAAAAATTTTTGAAGAACTGTCATGCCATACAGTGAAGCTACCTCACAATATGATACAGGAAATTCCAAATTTTTAAGCCAGCGCCCCAAAGTCTTGTCATACACCCACTGCTGGAGATGTCCATAACCCTGCCCTCAATCTACACTCTTTTGACAACATATTATTGTCTCTGCCATGTATTGTCTTGGAAAGAGAGGTAGTTATCCTTTTGCAGTTTGCTAGATTAGTTTTCTTATTTCCTAGGTCAGCTTGGTCTTCAAAGGCACCTCACAACTGGTCCTTCATGCTGCCAGGGGCTCATAAGAGCTGGAGGCAGTGTTACTCTTCATAAGCCAGTTTGCTAAATGAAAATGAAAAATTTTCTTTATCCAAGAGGTAATCTGAGATTAATGTTTCACTTAGATTGTGAGATGAAAATATCTGTGTAAATGCAATAGAAAATTAATTGCATCTTTGTTACTGGAACTGTCATTTGCATGTCTATGCACTGAACACTGCAGGCAAGAGGTATCTCCCTTATTTATATATGGGTATCCTATTTCTTAACAAAAGTCAGACACCAAGCATGCATTTTTGGGGGGAATGTAGGCTGTTTATTAGGTGATTGGTCATTGGTTTAGTTTATACTTGTGTAGTGCCCTGAAGGACTTTAGGAAAATAAGAATTAGCTCTCCAGCCCACTGATTTGCTGGCACAGTTTTGCATTCCATTTGATTTAGTGGAAAGACAAATGAAACAAAATTGTTAGATTTATTTTATTGCAGTGTTTTAACAGTTTTGAAAAGACTTTTGAAAAGGTTTGTAGGCTTCAGGTCAGCTGTCTGAGCATTTCATACTGACAATACAGATGATACTTTTCTCCACGGAACCTACCAATGAAGAAGGTGTTCTAATATTTATATCAGGCAATAACACAAAAATGTCAAAGGCAAAATGAAGCAAGATTAGTTGTGCAACACCCGATTTCAAGTAAAACTAAATAATCTATGTATATTTATAGCACATTCTTTCCTTTGGTATTCAAGTGCCATATTAAATTCAAAGCAGTGAAGTAGGAGTTCTTGCTATCTGATTGTTTTTGATCAAAGGTATCCAGTCAGTTGTTTGATGCCGTGTGGGGAAAGCTGTAGTTTCTTTTCTTAGTATTCATTCTGTGTGTGTTTATAACTGAAAGACTAGTTACATACATGCAAAGGCTTGATGAATGCAAAGTAATTTTATGTGCTCCTTCTGGCCAAAGAAGGTTCTGGGAAACAGAAAATGAATGCATTTAAAAGGTTATGTCAAATAAAAGCAGAAAAATGTTGCTTAATGCTTAAAAGATGATAAAAAACTTTCTGAAGTCTTGCCAGTCAATGCTCAGATGTCTTTTCTGGCTGGTAAAGGGAACACGATCTCAGGAACTGATACCGCTTCTCAGTTCCTGGATTCCACTTTTTAATTTGAAAGTGATACATGTTTCAAGATTATTTTCATGCTTTTATTAAATTAATGTACAGGATGGTATGCCTCTTCTGAGAGCACATGCAAAATTCTGTCTAGGGGTTCATTTGAAATTCATAATGAGAGGTCTCAAATTCTTTTTGGATGCCAATTTTCTGCCTTTCTTGGTTGGGTATCTCTTTGACTCTAATGTTAGCTGCTCCAGGGCTGCTTGTGTTTGAGTTTAAATGAGTTTGTGGCCCTCCCAGAATTTTGTCTTGCAAGTGACATCTTGACCAGATTCTTGCAGTATTCCAACTGTGAGGAATATTTCTAAGGTATCTGAACTGTTTGGTTCAAAACCTTCTTTGAATCCAATCTAGAAGACTTCAACCACAAAGACATAACCAAAGCTACTTCAGATGAAAATGCATTGTCAGCCACTATTGTGGGTACAAATTGGATATGTATTTGCTTACAAATGCTTGTGAACATATAACACAGAGAGGGCTTTTACATCGAAGACAAACGTAAGTTTGGATGGGTTATGGATTTTTCTTTTTCTTGATATACAGGTTGAAATGGATATTGTTGAAAAACTTGTGAAAATGGTACCCTGTGAACATGAAGACCTGCTGAACATCACTCTTCGACTCTTACTAAATCTCTCCTTTGACACAGGCCTAAGAAATAAAATGGTACAAGTTGGTCTGCTTCCCAAACTCACTGCACTTCTAGGTATGTTTTCTTTTGTTCTAACATAGACATTTCAGCAGGGATAACGAAGCTGTTTGCATGATGATAGAGTGTGCCTAGAAGTTGCTACATCCCTTTTCTCTTTGCCAAAGAACTTCCTCACTACTCCTAACTTTTTATCATTCAAACCATCTTTTCAGATGCAGGTTTAAATGGAAGTTTAAAATTATGTGGTTCCCAGCAGATTTATTGCTAAGTTCTGTTAAACTGTTGAATGAATCTTCTGGTCTTTAAAAATAACTGGCTACCTGAAAACCACGTGAGCTGACATATGAGCAATGCTTGTAATTTTGGGGGAGCACCCAGGAAAAATAGCCAGCAACTTCACAGAGCTTTGCTGATGGGGACACCAACTACCTTTTTTTCTTTTTTTTTTTTCTTTTTTTTCCTGTTTTTACTTTGTGAAGCTTGGTATACCTGCTGCCTCTTGTTACCTTAATGGTCCAGACAGATCAGAAATTTCCCAGCTTTATCAGCTTCAACTCTAGGCAGTACTGATTTTTAGACATTCAGCTTGACAGTCTGTAAGTTGTGTAAAGATCATGTGAGTACTTCAGATACAAGTGAAACTTCTTGTCTGTAGGGGAAAGCCATGGCCAAATTAAGAAGTTTGGGAAAAGCAGTGGATTGTCTAATTTGATCACTGTTATATGCTAGATTTCTCAGGAGAGAGTTTTTATTGCTCCTTGTGTGTTTTTTGGCTGATACTATCTAGAGGCCACTCTGGTAGATACACTAAAAGTTTAGCAGGATTTGGCCATAAGAATTGCTGAGTGTTCATTTTGAAGTGGGAGTTGAGGATCTTGTGTGAAACACTGGTGCAAGACATTGTTAAAGCTTTCTGAGATACATTGCGTTTGGGATGTACTAAGTCCAGTGCAGCCGGTGTATGCAGACGTGATTGGAAGAAGTAGAACGCAACACTGAATCTGTGAGCTTTCTCCCCTTACCTTTGTATAGTCTCTTAGGGTTGTTTGCCTCCTCAGTTTTATATTCAGCCTCAACATGGCCTTATTGCTGTTTAGTATACAAGTTAATACCATGAAAACTTACACTGGTTTGGAAGCCTTAATCCTGTTGCTGATTAATATAACAGCTACCTGATATATCCTGAAATGCCTCAGATTTTTTTATGCTTTCTGCCCCACAACCATGTTTGCACTTGATGTCCTCCTCTGGGCTGAGCTAGGAGGGAGAAGAAAAATGGCATTTGGAATCTCTCTCTTCTTTATACCTTTTTTTTTTCCTCAAGACAGTGTTATTTTGCAATAAACTAAACTGGGAAGTGGAGGCTGGTCAGGAAATAATATTTTCCTCTTGTTTGAGAGAGGAGCTAGGTAGTCTGGTTCAGCTTGCATGGTAAGCTTTTTGAAGCAGGAACTTCTTTTGTTCCTAAAGCAGCTAGCACTGTGGTCTAAGGCTAGGGCCTCTGGGTGCTTATCACCCCAAGCAATGGCACAACACAAATCGCTGAGAAGTCCCTGCTCCCAGAGGTTCTCCATTTAATACTAGTCAGACTAAACTCACCAGTTAGATATCTGTTTTCCAGTGTCCAATTCTAATGTGGAGAGGAGAATTTCTCTTCAAGTGCCATTCTCTTGAACTTGTCAGCAGGCTTGTGCAGAGGGCTGTTTAGTTCAGAAGAACTGGCTGCTGAAATTGCAGTCTGTTCCTGAAGTGTCTGTTAGGGTAATCTACGGCAAGTTCTGCTAGTACTTCCAGAAGCTTCACTGTCCATTGGCTCCACGGGCAGTTCTTTCTGTGACTTGGAAGTCTTAGATCCTTTTCTTTTTCTTCTTTTTTTGCATGGAGGCATGTGCTGTTTGCCCTAGCTCCTCCCTGTAGAAATTCTTGATACTTGTTTTGTGGTGTGCTGGTTAGAAAATGTATGTAGAAATACTGTGTATTACTTGTTTCTTAAGCCAGCTCTGTGATTTGTGAAACTTTCTTCATATGGTGATTCAGATAATTCTCAAATACATCACTTTGGGTATCCTGTCTCAGGGAAGCCTGCAACCTTGATAATAAAATAATCATGTGCCAGATGCCCTTTTTATATGGGTTACTTGGGTATTAAATACACATTATTCAAGTCAGTACCCTTCGGCTTACATTTGCAGGTCACCTTAAAGTGCTAACACGCCTCAACAGCTGTTGACAAGTTACCATACAACTCCTAATGCCAAGAGGTCAAGTTTGTTGACTCAGCCTACTGAAATTTAACATTTGTGCATGCTGTGTGTTTGAGTCTTTAGCATTGGGTTTGAGATGAGTGTAGTAGGTGTTTAAGGGGAGAGTTGAGATTGCAAAGAATTAAAGGACAGGATTTGTCAGGCAGCGGTTTAGGGCTGAGCGCTGAGGTAGTTGCAGCCTGCAGTTCTGGAAGATATGCTGCTTTCCCAAGGGACACTTAGTGGCTTGGGAGCAGCAAGGCTCTAAATGTAGGTGGAGGTTGGAAGCAGCTCAGATGAAGCTGGTCCATCCCCTCTATTGGGAACGGACTCAGTATGGCATGGATATATTGGAGAAGGACCATCTTCTTTCTTTTACTCCAGAGTGTTGAGGCTGCTGTTGAAAGCATGGACATGAGAAATTCTGCTTAGTCTTGGTTTCCTTTTTAATAGTGCCAATGCCTGCTTCCCCATGTAGCTTTGCCAGTCAACACCACTTGCTAGCTTTCACGGCTTCTCTTCACAAGTCTGAAGTATTGTATAAGACAAGACTCCTCTTGCTCCCTCCAGGCACCCAAGTTAATCAACTACAGCTGGCCTTTGTTGTGTTCTGAATCTCAAAGAACTGGGTGCAGTTGAGGGAAGTTTGGCTTCAGACTTGAGATCAGAAGCTGAAGCAGAGCTGTGGAGGCCTATGATCTGTAGCCTGCTGTATTTATGTTTTTCCATACACATGCTGCTTAGAGGTATGAGAAAAGATTTTGGTTTGTGCGACTTCAGTTCTTTAAGAAAAACCTTGTAATTGCTGAGTCACCAGGGCTTTGTGGAGAACTTTTTTTATTTCGCTGGTGGCTTTGTTTTAATACTTAGATCATTCTGTAAATACAATTTCTTTCTTTTCTATACATTCTCTGTGTGAATGCTTTATGTGCCAGTATATGTGAAGTATGGCTTCAATGGATTAAGGTGAGAATTTATGTGAATTCACCAAGTGGTGTAAACTAGACATTTGCCTGAAATGTGGAAAATACAAATTCAGTGCCCTCTAATCATCACCTCAGAAGGAGAGACCAAAGGAGCACACTATAGACTGTTCTGTGGAGGTTTGCTTCACTCTTACAGTGCTCTCATTTGCTTTACATCACATAATTCAAGTGTAGCGGAGTGGTTGCTCTGGGTACAGTAGTGTGGTGGTTAGTGTATTAGCTCGTGGAAAGTATTCTCACTGAAAGGGGGAAAAGTAGAGCTCAGCTTTAAGAATAAACATATTCACATCCCTTATCTCTAGGAATGCTTGTCCACTGTTGGACAGAAGGGAAATGTTACCCTCTTTCATAATTCTTCCCCTGGATGTGTGATTGGTTTCTAAAGTAAATGCCCTGGCAACAAACAGAAGAAAACATTGTCTATAAGGAAGACTGAAAAAACCTCACTCCTTGTTTGGACCAAATCCACTTTGTTTTTCAGTTAACTGGCCAAACCAAATACAAAATTTTTAGTACAGCTCTCTTAAATACACGCACAGCTTGTGATTCACATTCTTCTAATAAGGGTGCTATTTTGTGCTGCTTCTGAGTGGTTTCTTAGCCTTTGTGAAGTGAGACAAATAGTTCTCCATTCTCCATGAGAACAGCAGGCAGTTTGTACAGCAGAACCAGCTGAGTGCTGCTGTGTGTGTTATGGCAGGCTGCAAACTTCTTGGTGGACCTCTGTTGAGAAGGAGCTCCTGGCAGTATGCGGGTGTGGCAGGCAGTACTTGGGTTTCTGGGTCCACCTATGAGTGAGTTACTCCTCTCAAAAGGTTATAAATGCTAGGGAATGGTGTGAAAGCTGTTACAATGGGAACTGTGTTTCTGCTCAAAGAGTAAAAGGAGTCAGTCTGGCTGCATGCAGGGAGCAAACGTATTTTTTTTCTGTGATGTGTGTGTTCATCCCTTTGAGCTGCTGGATTGTTCTTAGGTGTACTGAATGCATATTGTCTTGAAATGCCATTTTCTTTTCATTCACTTCCCAGTGCAAGGCATGCTTAGAGAATGTAAACCTGTTATGCTTTCAAGTCAGACTAAAGTGTCTCTTGGTTGCTTGAAGTTGCTAGCTGCTTTTAAAAATCAAGGGCTGATTGAACACTGGTATTGGTGAGCTGAAAAGTGGGCAGGTCACAAACCAGTACCAATTGCAAATTGGGCTCAAATGGGACATGGAGTGCCAAAGGGTTGTGCATGTGGCTGTGAAAGTGTTGCACAGTGCCAAGGTGTTCAACCTCAAAAAGATTTTAGGTGGTGGTGAACATCCTGGGTTATGTTTTCCAGTACATATTAGTGACTGAAAGAAAATTGGCTTTGTGGATTTTTATTCAGGCAAGTAAATGAGTGTTTGTTGTACCACACGCTGAAATACAGTGTGATCAGTCCCAAGCTGCAGTGGTACAGTTTTGGCAGTCACAGTACGTATTGAGCCTATATGCCTTATTAATATGAGTAGCCTGGCCTGATGTTCTTAATTTCTCAGTGTTCCAAGACTTAATATCAGTACACTGAGAAGTAGTAGGCACCTGATCTTACATAGAAGTCTAAGGGCTGTGCAATAGTCTGCAAACTCCAAACTCTGAGTTCTTTATTTAAGCTGGAGATAGAGCAGAGGTTGACTTTGACAATCAAATTTAGTCCTCACTGAAGAGTCCATCTTCATTAGGTTCATTGATAGAATTTTTGAGAGTTTTATTATCTAAAATCTTTTCTGGAAACTTCTGAAATTCCTCTGAAATTTTTCCATTCTTTACAAGTTAGGTTTAATGAGCAATCAAAGAATTGCCAAACAGTTGTATGTTGGGTTTCTTTAACAATTGAGTCTTGATATGGTATGCAGCCAAGCTGGATTATGTGTTGACTGCTGTTTAAAAACCCAAGAAGTACTTTGCTCTCTAATTAACGGAGTGCTGTGGGTTTTTAATGTTCTATTCCTTTTATGAAAGTTTCTTTTAAGAAGGCTTAAAGTAGATGTGTTCTCTTTATGAGTTCGCTTGGCCTTTTTGTAATGAACTTATTATGGAGCTTCACACATCTGTTGAAAAATGGAGCTTCTTATAGGCTACTGCAGTGTTTTTTCTGACTTTAATAGGCCTCGTTTATCCTGTAAAGCAACATACATTTTCTTACCTGATCAAGTGAGCAAACAATAGGGGTCAGATGTGGCAGAGACCCTAACAAAAAGCACATGTCCAGCCATCAGGGTGAGGTAAAGTCATATCGGGATTGCTTGAAGTTATTAATGGCAGTAAAATTTATGCTTCCTCCTGTTTTCCCAATTAAATTGAGAAACCTTTTTTTCCTAAGGTGGCTCTGCAGCAGCTGGTTCCAATACTACTTGTGTGAATATTGCCTGGGGTGTCTCCATTCCTTTATAGTAGAGGCTGGCTGAAGCACATTAAGTAACAGTTCAACTACAGGGACCAGTCTGTTGGAAAGCAGTAATTATTAAGGGATTTATTTTAATGGTAGTTTTTTTATCATTTGTGGTGAGTATGGCCAAGGCTTAAATAACCCCAACAACCCACAACAAACAAGCAAACAAAAAACCCCTACCAAAAGAAATGCAAAACAAACCCATCTCTTAATATTGAAGGTCTAGATCCTTGTTAGAAGTGCAAATAAACCTAGCATGTCTAACTCACCTGAGGAGTGTGTTGGGTGCACAGTGTGTCTTAGAACCCAGCACCTTATTTAGATACCTTAATTATGGATTAGACAGCAAAATTTAGAGAAAAAGTGACTTCTGAAGTTGAGAAATACAGAACTCAAAGTATAGAGAGGTCAGTGTCTCTAATACTGTGTTTGAAGCAGAAACAGAATCCCAGCTAACTAAGTTAAAAGCCTTCACTATATTCCTGCTTTGTGCTATTGGTAAATTGTACTGAATTATCAAGAAAGAATAACTGAATTTCATAGCGTCATATTTCTGTATAAGCTTATAAGTTTTTGAAGTCTATTTTCTAAGATTTTTCTAACTCCTTTAACACCGTCTAGAGTTGGAAATGGTGTTTTCCCATTTTGTAGCTGTTACAGGTGGATCCTTGCTAATCTGAACACTCAGCCTTTGACTATTCAGGTGAGTGAAAGCTCATTGCTGTGGTGTGCTGCTCACAAGTGCACATGTGTATTTAGTTGTGTTAGTAGCTTTTTTAATGAAGAACATAACTCTGGTGTAACACAAGAAACTAACTTCATGAGTGTTGACTGAAAATAGAAACGCTTATGGCAGCAGCAAGGATGGGAGTGGAGAGATGGCAGTAATCTAAAGACAAGGAAGCGGAGTTGTTGGAAATTCGCTAAAACAATAAATGGGAAGGATACCCTGAGCCAGTATTTCTACTGTGAAGCTTACAATATGTGACTGCGTAATTAATTGAATTATTCTAATTGTTTCGTTGCATATTGCAAGAGCAAATTAATACTTAACAGTAAAAAGTAAATCTAGTCTTCCACATGAACTGTTGACATCTGAAAGCTTTACTGGGCATAATTTGGATGCCTAAAGCATGACAGAACAGAAACAACCAGCTCTAGTTTCTTGGAAAACCTCCATAAAGAAGGGGTGGGGCACTTCTCCTAGTCTTCCTAATCTATGGTAAAATCTTCAGGAAGCCTGTGTGAGGGCCAAGGTAGAAGAGAAGGGAGCACCTTTTCCAGAGCCCTTGTGAAGCCTGCAGGCAGAGGGATGGTCTCCAAGGATCACGTGGAACAATTTTGCAGATGTGGTAGTCCCATAGATCCTGAGGTTTTTACAAGTTCAGATGTAAGGGAGGAGGTTACAGTCCGCTTTCTCTTTTGGAATTGTGGAAACATCTTAACTCACAAGTTTCTGCTGTTTATCTAAGAGTTTCTCAGATGATCTTCTTCAGTGCAGGAGACCGACTGCACAGTCCCCATGTCTGCAGTTGCTGAGGTGAGAAATCCTTTATCAGCTGATAGTGTTATCTTCAGACTCTTAGAGCTGATAGGGGAAGAGATATGCTAACTTAAAAATTATTGTTCTATAGTGACTATAGTGCTGGTAAATCTCTACACAATCCATTTCAGTTCCTTTGGTCTCTGACACACAAATGCTTTGCAGGATGAATTTTAATTTTACATATTTGAGTAGTCTCGTTGTGTAAAGCACGACTTTCATTGTGAGGCAGGGGCCTTAAATGTGTGTTTATTCTTTTTGGAAAAGCTATCAGATCTGTGAGAAACTTGTAGATCATCAGCAAATGACCTTTGAAATGACAAAACTGTAGTGTTTTCACAATAAGAATAATACAATTGAGTTGTTTACCTTTTTTTCAAGACTTTGCCTGTAAGAGTATGCTGGTACTTGCACAGGAACAGTATCTCCTGAATAATGTGGAGCTTAACTCCTGTTATCTGGAAGACTCAAAAGCTCAACCAGTATTTAACTCTACTTTTTGGACTTAGTAGATTTGAACCTCAGCTTTATACTTCAGCGACTTTGAAACACAAGTAAACCCAGTTTTCGTTTCAATGTGGTGATTCATGCCTTTCTCAAAGTGAAAGGTAGAATTCTGCTTGTTGGTTTGGGTTTTTTTAACACCTTTGAGGAGGAGCATTTAGAAATACAGCTGCACCATCCATTCAGAACTGAAGCTGCTCTGCTGTAGAGCCGTTCATCTGCAGAGCCAGGAGCATGGAGACCTCCACCTATTTTCGTTCCCACTGAATTCCAAACAAGAAAATTGTGAGGTTTTTTTTAGAGCAGAGAAGTCTGAGTATTTTCTAGTAATTGTAATCGGAGCAGTTCATGTAGTTTAATGAAATATAGTGCAGATGTGGCAAAAATTATGGATGTCCTATAAATTTCCATTTAATGTATAGCATTTAATCTATGTAGCTTGGTGGAGGAACAGCTTTGCATGGAATTTTTTCCACCTACTTTGGAAGTACATGTTTTCTTAGTCTGATTCAAACTAAGAACCACCTCTTAATTTCCAGTTTCTTATAATAATGGTAGTTAATTCTTTTTCTGTCTCTTGCTTTCTTCCTTGATTGTAGCCTGACCTAAAATGTGTTTCTTTTGTGCAGAAAAGTAGCTTTATCTTCTTCCTTCAGGGTTAATCCTATTGCCTCCTGTTTTCTCTCTGATCTGAACTTCTAATTGATTTATCTTTGGTTTGTGCAGTATATGGGATATTATAACCAATCTGCTTCCAATTTCTGTGTGAATTCATGTGAGTTCAAGTATGATTGGTTGTAGGACATCCTAAATAACAAAAATGGTGTGGTTTTTTGGGTTTTTTTTTCTGTAGGAAGATCAAACCTCAAAAAAAGGACATACCTAAATTAAGTAGTATGTTTCTAATGTTTCTACCCAGTGGCTATGCTTTGTTGTCTTTTATGAGTAGCAGTTCTGCAGTGAGGTGTTTACTGTATATTTTTCAGTCAGTATTGCACAGAGTTCCAGGCAAAGAAGTTGATCCTGGGGCTCCACATGTACAACTTAATTTTTGTCTATAGCTGTAACATTAAATAACTCAACCTAAATTAGTCATTTATTAGTCCTTTGGAGTCATCACTAATTCCTTCTTTGTTTCCTAGAAAAAAAAAAAAAGGATCCATCTTTCAGATGTGGCATGTACTTAGTTCTTTGCGGAAAGAAAAAAAGCAAACCAAAAAAACCCCCCCTCCAGCCACGGCAAAATCAGGGTTTTAAGTTAGGCTTATGGTATGAAGCCAGTTTTAAATAACATAAAGGTGGCACAAGAGGGGTTATTAGCATGTAATTAATATCATAATGTATTATTTACAATACCTAGTCTCCTTGAGTATGAGCAGATTTGAAAATTCTTTCAGGTTCGCTTGATAAAATAAACTGATATATCCAATATGATTTATATTTACGTATGTAAATCAAACCAATATGTGTCTAAACCGCACATGGAGTAACTTAGTCTGTTTCAGAGCTGGTTGCAAGGAATAATATGGGATAGAGGTAAGCAGAGAGACTCTTGTATTATTTTTTTCCTAAGATCACTGCTGATTGATACAAGTGAATACACTCTTGATTTCAGTTTTTTTCTGACAGCAGTGTGAGACAGTATATAGATCTGATATGCAGTTTGTGACATTCTTATTCATCTAGTTTTCTTACTTCCCTAATTCAGCTGCAGATTTGACTTGAGAGTATCAGAGTTTGAAACTGAAATGAAGATTCACTCTGCCATTTTAATGAGCATTTACCTTTGTGTTCTGGTTTTGATTTAGTGTAGTTACTGTTTTGCTCGTGAGTTGGATAGGATATATTTCATATATATGAAGACACTGATGAATCCATTAGAAATGATGGCTACTTGAATTACGGGTAGTGCTACATTTGAATAATATAGTCCATAATTTATATTTTCATTTTTACTTTAGCATTTGAAAGCTGAATGCTGCTGCCGCTGCAACTCAGATTGGCATTTCAGTTTTACAGCTTTAGGGTTTATCTTTTGTTATTGTGGAGCTAATGGAGGAGTTTTTTTCATTTTAAGCTCACACACTCAACCAAAATGCAGGACCCTATCTTGTGATGAAGAAATTGTATTTTTCCTTTAGCTTCTGCTACTAGTACCATTTAGATCTTTAACCTTAGTAAGAGCTAGACATGGAATTTAGGCGTTGGTCCACAGAACTGGCACATGGTTTCTTATTAATGTTCAAAGGCTAAAAATCTGAAGCCATTTTGAACTCAGAACCCATCATGTATTTATTTCCCCCTCTAATTTGCAGAAAACTAGTTGTGAAAACAGCCCGAGGGACCTGATATTTTTCCATCCCAGCTGCTCCAGCTGAACTACAGCTGCAAAAAAAATCTAAGTATTGTTTCTATAAACTGTTGAGTGTATTTTATAACACAATAATTCCCACAAAATCAGTAACTGCAGTTAATGACTGGTTTGTTAAGGCATTAACTGCACTCAGCTGGGAATGACCAATTTCTCTGGAATGGCTGTATAAGAACTAAGGATAATTCAGTAACACTTTCAAATAATTATTTGGTTAATTAATGGTAAATTCTTGTGGAAATCCTATCAAAGTACTCATGACCCCCACATTTAATATCCAATGAGTTCATTATGATTCATGTTTTATTGCCATAAATACCAGAAGAATCCATAATGACTAGGCCATTATTTTCCAGGGCTGCCCTTACTGCTTTAGGCCTTTTGGCTATTCCACCTTCAGTCATAAAAAGCTCTATGCTCAAAACTACCAGCATTTGTAGGCCACAACTTTCTGGCATGCCACCAAAACTTTGGTGATTTTTATGAACACGTTTGGCAGAGATCTGGGGGTTTTGGGGTTTTTTCTTCTTTTCTTTCTCTTGCTTTTCTAGTTAGGGGAATAATTGATGCCTACTGTACCAAGTCATAAGGAAGTTTTCCTTGCAGTGTCTGCTTTTTCGTGTGTGGCCTTCAGTAGTGGTCAAAAATAGCAGAAAAGGTATCACTTCCATGCTTTGGAAAGCTGTTCTCCAGCCAGATACTAGGCCGGGTTTGAAATTTTTACAGCAAAGTCTTTAAACAGTGATAGGCTTAGGGCTTTATTCATTAGCATTCAGATGAGTATAAAATAATTTTTTTTAAAAAAGTAAGCTTGGTACTGGCATGTTGAAGTAATAGTCATTAGCTTGCCAGTTCATATTTTTGGAAGTGAAGGCTCTATGTAAAAGGATGGCAGCTGGCTTGGTGGGTTTTTCAAAAAGTCTGTTGCTTCTTGCCCTTTTATACAATCTTCATCCTGCAAGATGATGCTTAGTGTTTAAAATGCTGTAGATGTTGAATCTGTTCTCTTCCTAATCTTCAACAAACTAGTTATGCATGGTTTCCAGTCAGCTTTCAATAGGCTGTATGCTTCCTAATAGAGCACGAGATTAACAATCACATTAAATCATGCTGGTTGTGCTTAGAAACAACCATGTCCTCTTGATTTTCCTGAAGTGTTTGATTTTCTGGATCATGGGTTGCTACTGGTTTGCATGAGAACTGAAAAAAGTCAGGAGGTTCTGCTTTTTCGCCACCAAAGTGCTTCCACAGGGAAAGCGGGACAGTGAAACTTCCAGACGTCAGCCTGAAATTTGTTCCTTTCTGGGAAGCTGAAATGAAATTAAACTTAAAATGCGTACAGTATTAAATACTAAAAAGCTGGTTTATTTGCACACTGTTTTCTTTTAGCTTTAGTTCGGTAGTTATTTTCATCTTCAAGTTAGTAGAATTCAGAGGTTTTTTCTGTTTACTCACAATTGAAAAATGCTTCCTTGCTAAGCCTGTTCAAGAGGTGCCTGTGCCCTCCGTGCTCTAAACCCTTCTCTATTCCTTCTCTCTGTTGACAGTAGGATAGGGGAATTCAGAGAAGATGGGCCAGTTAACTGCACAGCAAGAAGGAATTTAAATTCAACTCTTCTTTTTGAAACTATAGCTATCTTTTTGTTTTGTGTGTCATGAAATCTGCCTTATGGAACATACCTCAGGAGAATGATTTGCCAGTCATTAAAACACAACTCTTTAAGAGTTAATTCATATAAAATTGTTTTGAATTCTAGATATTTTTCACACTTTGGTTGAGTATCTAGGTATTCTTGATTATTTTTGCTAGCTTAGAAACCAAGGCAGTGCTGTCATTCAGCATTGATAACCCAAAGTGGTGTTCAGGCATCAGAAAGGTTATTGTGACAGTCTGGACCTTTGAGAAAAAGGGAGAGAAAATTATGCAAAGAGTTTATTTTCAAAAAACCAGAAGGCCTGTGCTGCTATGGTTGGCTATTTTATTTGAAAATAAGCTACCAGTATTGCCAAATACTAGGAAACTGCTATTGCTACCAAATGTTAAGACTGTATCTTAGCCGGTGCTTTATCTTAGCACAAATGTAGCTTGCAAAAATGCAGAGGAAAAAACTCCATGAAGACAGAAGTTAAACAGATAGAAAGGAGCATAGTTCTTGTTGACTGAGCTGCTGAAAGTCTGGTCCAACGTCACTCTACCTATTGCTGTTTTGGGAAACCAACTTTCCTCCATTTTTTTGCTGGTTTCTCTGTTACCTCACATAGTGTTTCCTGCATTATCCAGCAAAGTGTAACTGTAATTTGAGTCTTAAATTTGAGTCTTGATGTTTTGAGTCTTAAATAGGGGCATGGAAAGAAGTGTTAAGAGCAGTGTAAACAGCTCTTTTTTTCCTAGCCCCATGAAATTTGAAGGCATAATTTACTCTTTACATTTTTTTATTTGCTTGGGAGAAGCCTTTAGCTATATGTATGGGAAGGTTTTTTCGTGCCATCATTGGATTTACAATGTCACTGCAAGTGAATAGGTAGGTAAGATGACCAGTCACAAGAGAAGCGGAAAAGATAACACACACTTCATTTTTGTTTGCTTAAAACAAGAGTGCATATGCGTTAGCAACTATAGTACTGTCTGTACTTTTATTAAAATAATAGCCAGAGTAGCTTTCAGATTTGGCCATTATCCTTTCTCCAGCTGTTAAGTGCATAGAACATTGTGATACAAGTCATGATTTTTTCAAACAGGTAAGAATCCAGAAGGATCTGAAAGGTCAACTATGTTTTCGAGTTTGGCATGGGAAAGAATACTTCACTGTTGGATGACAACTGCCAGAAGGATTTCATGGGTCTTTAGTAGTTCAGTTTTGAAAAAAGGCACAAATGTGCATTCTCAGGATAAAGGCATCATATCCTTGCTGCTTGAAGGAAATTCCAGTGCCCAGTGATGTATGCAGGAGAAAAATTTTAGCTGTGTTGGTTGCTGTTTGAGGTCTTGATGCTTTGCCAAAGTGTAAAACAGGTATTTTCTAACTTAGCTTAAATAGAAATGGGAGGTAGGATATTTCTGATCAGTTGTATAAGAAATGTGGCTAAATTCTGAGTTGGTGACCTTATTACATCCTGATCTAAGTAATATAAATGTTCAGATGAATGTTTTATCCCATATATAATCAGTATCCTGCTAATGGAGGCCTAGAGGAGAGCTCAGGAGAACGTTCAGTCCAGATTTCAGCAGTGAGTCAGGATCAGATTTGTCTGTGTTGTTCTTAAACACTTGTACGTTTATCTAAGTTGGTTTTATAGAATCTTTGAGTTAAATACTTCACAACCTACTTGCATTAATTGTTTCAATCTTTCTTGAAAATCTTTTTCTCTTTGGTAAGTATTGATGTGAAAATATACTAATGTTGTCTTTGAAATGTATGAAACGCAAAAGGCACCCACAAGATAATATTATCGTTTAGGATAGTAAAACAATCAGTATGTGGCTGACTTGAAAGGCACTGGATTCCTTCTGTAACACTTTTAGTGGTAGTTCTTATTTTTCTCTCTGGCATTGTTACATTCTTTTATCATTTCACTTTTGAGACAAGCTTGTTGTTTCAACAGGAATATCCACAGCTAAATCAGCATTACATTTGATGTTTAATTTCCTAGCTGGAAACTGATGAGGGATTTTTCTGGATGGTCTATCGTTATTAAGTGTTCCTTTCACAAAATACATTCATTGCGATGTGGTGTTAAGGAAGTGTTTTGAGGTGCTGGGGAGAGGGACAATAGTTAGCGTTGCCTTTGCTCGCTCTTTGCACAAATACGTGGTTCATTTGGATACGCCAGGCATGACCCTTTCATTAACGCTGCATTTCTGATTTAAATTTTTCCTCTGTTTAGCCAGAATTTTTGTGCTTTTCATTTTCCTGTTTTAAGTGTTTACAACACATAAAATACCAGGCTTCTATTAATATGGATTGTGGGGGTTTTTTTGTCCTTCTAGCAAATGAAAACTACAAACAAGTAGCAATGTGTATTCTGTATCACATAAGCATGGATGATCGCTTTAAATCAATGTTTGCCTACACAGACTGCATCCCACAGGTATGTGCTTTTATATATGATGAGGTGGTAAGATGCATGTTTCCCTGTGCAGGGCTTATCCTCACGCATAGCAGAGCTCGCACTGACACCCACAGGTGGCAATGGGAACAGCCACGGTGCTGCTGAGTCGGTAGCAAACCGCTGCTCATGAGGCAGTCAGACTGTTCTTGCTGTCTTTTAGTGGTCTCCAGAAAAAGGGTAAGTGACTTATTCTTTGTCAGTGCTGCTAACACTGGAGCTGCATCAGTGAATTGGTAAAAATACAGGTGACCTGATGAATTTCTACAGAAGATTGGGAATGCTTGAAAGAGATTAAAGCTTGTGCATAGCAAGTCCTTAGGGAACCTTGTGGAAAGTATTTCCTTTACAGTTTTAGAAGGCATTCTTTGCTGATCCCATTGGGTATCAAAATTTCAACGTCTCCAGTATTAACAGGATATGAACTGGAAACCAGCCAAGCAGTGTTCTGTTGCTACATGACAATTCCTTTTCCAACTGCAGGGATGTACAACAGGGGAGACTGTGAAAGGCTCTTCACCGATCATTCAGGCTGCAGGTTGTTGCATAAGTTTGTCTCCAGTCATAGTCTTTGATCTGAGCACAGGGACAATATCATGGGGTTTTGGGTTTTGTGTGTATGGTTTTTGTGTGTTTTGTTGGAGGTGGTTTTGGTTGGGTTCTCTTTTTTTTAACGAGCACCAACTCCTCTCTTGCTGATCTCTTTCTCAGTACTGGTGAGGCTGGAGTTGAGAAAGCCTGTGTTGCATAAGTGTAAAAGCTCTCCGGTAGCTTTTTCAGAATTGCACCATGGTATCTTCTTTCCTGCCAAACATGTTTTTAACATCAAATACATCCAGAATGGGAAGTTGCCATGGAAAGTTTTCAGAATGTCATTATCTCATGACAAAAATGGTGATGTTTTTCCAAATACAGGAAGATTTTGGAGAATAGAGAGGGGAGAACTGGTGGGAATAACTAGTATATGTTACAAAATGATCTTATAAACACCCTGCTTACTGCCTTTGCTGCAAGAAGGAACTATGTGTTAAGGCATTTGCATGATATAAGGGACCTGCTTTGTTCTGAGCAGTTACCAGCCAGACCAGAATTCATGCGCTGTGTTTCAGGGCTTGCATATAACGTGCTTTCGGGGAATCTTGGCATGTTTTTTTTTTTAGATCCCCAGTGCCAAATGTAAAGAGCTGTGGAAACTTCAGTGATATACTCTGAGCTTTGGTGAACATCACTGTTCCGATAGGCGGTGACTGCTCATCCCAGTGCTTACAGAGCTGTATCCAAAGATTAGTGGAGCAGGAAATAAGTCCACTGCCTTCACTGGACTTTGGCTAAAACTGCAAGTTTTGAAGGATACCTATGGCTCTTGCTGCTTCAGTGGTCAGTGTAATTATTCACAGATCACATCTGCTGACTGGTCAAAAAGGATAAGCTGGATGACCAGAGCTTAAATTTTATTAATGAGTATTCAAAATCAGGACAGTCAAGGAAGACAGAGGTAGCAGAAAACATGGGGAAATGGATGAGGCAGCAGGAGAAAATGACCTTTTTAAAAGCGCTCCCTGATATCTGATTCTACCCTGGATAGCCAAATTTTCTTCGCAATAGCAGTAGGTGCCCTTCTGTGGGGCACATCCAAACTGGCAAATACTCCGTAATGAACGTCTAGCTGTCCTAGAAAGTGATTGGAAAAATCAGTCCCCCATTGTCACTTTGAACAGGCGAAGTGCTTGACAAGGGCTTGCGCGTGCTGTCCCAGGTAAACATCCTTGTGGATTGCAGGAGTTAGTGGGTGCTATTCTAGTAACAGTTAAAAGTGAGTATTAACAGTTCATTCTTGTTTAGACCTCAGCAATGCGTGTTTTGTTTAAATAGGTGCAAATGCCATCCAGATGCTTATAAAAGCCTTTATTGGTAATAACCTGGCCAATCAAAGGGCATGGTTAGGCAGTGATGTCATGGTGATATTTAATATTTTACCGCAGAGCAGTGTGCAAGGTTCTCTGCAGCTACCCACATGTTTTCCACCACGGTTGTCCTGTTTGGCCCCTCTTTGATCTATAAGCTTCTTTTCAGCTTAATGCTGGTAAACGTCCTCTCTTGACAGCACCCTTTGCTCCTGTCCGCCATTATCTGCTGAAGTTCAGAAACCAGAGCATCACTTCAAACAGCAGAGTTAGGGAGTAGCCGGTCAGGAGAGATTCCTGAGGCATGCAGTTCTGGCATAATCATTCAAAGATGTTTGAGCTGGGCTTGGGGAGGGGGTTGGACAGAGGTGTATGTGAACAGAGAGCTGTGGGGGTTGGCCTCTGGTCACTGGTAAATAAGTGAAGGCAGGTGCCAGAGAGTCTAGACACAGTGATTTCAGTCCTGGTCTGTGGTATCTGATACTCAATATGGGACTTGTCTGATTGAACACTACTGCCTCTTCATTGCACATGCTGCAGTCTTTTTACTGCCTTCCTGTTAAATCAGTAAAAGATGACAATGGACATAGTAAAAGCAGAACAAATTTAATTTTAATATTTCCTATTTGGCAGCAATTACTCTTCCTTTTGAAGTGGCACAAGAAGCAATCAAATTAAATGAAGACATAATGGGAAACATGGAGCTCGTACGAAACTATTACTTTAAAATTTGAACGGCTTTAATTGAAACTGGATATATTTTTTCTTTTTATAGAGAAGTAGTTCAGTAATTAACAGTGTAATCCCATCTTGTTAAACATCTAATTTCCACAGATTTTGTATTGTGTAAGTAATGAGAATGTTTCCCTTCGAATAATTTGAAGGGTTTTAAAAATCTGTTTTTAAAGCTTTTGTAACAGAAGAGTTGCAGGGGGTGATTTTTGAATGCTTGTGTTCCACTTGTTAAGTGGTGACTTTCTTCTCTGGTTAATTCACTCTTACGTGACTGTCAGGCTTACGGATTTAATAAACTAGGGATTTTATAAGTTCTTAAAACAACCTACAGAAATCTGATTCTGCCCTTTTAAGAAAGGGAGGAAGAAATCAATGATAGCTTTTAAATGAGTACATGAAAGTCCCAGAAAGAGATAACTATGTTGTTACTTTTTTTTTATTTCAGTCCATTTGAAACGACTGCTGTCTTATAATAGATAAATGCACAGAATTGCTGTAGTAAAATACTTTGGAGTGAAATTCCTGCAACCTTATTGTTCCTTTTTTCCCCCTCTCCAGGGTTGTTCACCTACTTTCTCTAGTTTTTAATGCATTAAAAACTGTCTTTCCACCAGGGGGCAAGCACACAAATATTTAGCAATCAGTTGTTGCTTTCTTTTCTCCCCTCATGCCTTTGACACAAACTGAGCTACTTTTTTTTTTTTTTTTTTTTTTTTTACTTTGTCCTGCTTATCTTTAAGTTCAGTTGTTTTTGCTTCCAGTACTCTGAGTCTTGTCATTACACTGCTTTGCATTATAATCTTGACGTGTCTTATGAACCGAGCATGTTTTAGGAGCAAATACGGCGATGTTCTGCAGCCCCTCAATGAGGAAGTCAAGCAACTTGTCTGCCATGGTTGGAAACAGAAAAAGAAACACATGTATTTGTCATGTTCCTATATTCAATATGCCATTTCAAAAAATGTTCATACTGAACAAAAAAGAGACTAGATAGATAGCCTGTGATGTAATGGACCATATAGGTGCCAGGTGTATAAAATGATGTCAGTCCATAGTTTATCTGCCTAAGGAATCATCTGGCAACTCACTGACACTTACTAAACAGTTGGAACAGGATTATAGGCAATTGTCTACTTATGTTAACCCAGGTGCTTCTGTCCCATTACCAAAGAATAGGACTACTATTGAAAAGTCTTTGGTATATGGCAGTGTTCAGATCTAGCAATGGAAGCTGCAAAGATAAAGCACATTGCTGCAGATACAGCTAGTTTACCTATGAAGGGAGTAATTGCAAAGCAAAATAGTAATAGAATTATTCTGCAATTAGGTATCTGTTTAGAGTCTAATTTTGTTAAACAACCAGGTATTAATCTTACTTTCTGTGGAACTAAGTTGTGTAGTTTTTTTTCTTATGTGAAGTCTACCTAAGCTTTTGAAACAAATTTATCCATTTGTAACTTTAAAAAACCAGTAAAAATAAAAAATACGGTGGTAGCAATAAAATGTAACTAACCCAAGTTAATTTAAGGTGACGAGTGACTGCCATTTTTGGCGCTTTATAAGCATTGTTATCCCCAAATAATGGAACTATGTATCTTGTGCCCTTGACCTTTATAACTTTACTGTTCCTGTAGAAATGCTGAATATTAATTAAAAAACCCAACAAACTACTGTAGTTGACGTCATAACATTGCTTTTCTAATGCTTTGGAAAGATTGATGACTTAAGTGTGCTTGTGTTTCTCGGCAGTTAATGAAGATGCTTTTTGAGTGTCCCGATGAGCGAGTTGACCTGGAACTTATTTCTTTCTGTATTAACCTTGCTGCTAACAAAAGAAATGTACAACTTATCTGTGAAGGTAAGTGTACTGAGATTTTACTGTTTTCTTGGAGATGACGACACTTTATGCACACTTGTATATATATAAATTATTAATGTGTATATGTGTATGTATTTTTAAAAAATAAAATGCACCCTGTTTGGGTAACGATTACAAATGGCTGTATCCTCCCCAAAATTGGTCTTGGTGGCAAGAGTGACATTGAGTAGCCACACATGCCCACGTGTCTTATATGTGCATGTAGTTCTGTAAAACACACTGACAACATTATTGTGGGAAACTATGGCTGTACAGAGAGATCAAGGTTTTGCTCTACCTGATGCCTAAAATCCATCTTCAGCTTATCAGTGTTTCACCTGTCAGTGCCAAATTGGTAGCACAGTGGTGGTGTTTAGTTGCATCTTTCCATTAATTTTTTTAAATGAGCATGTTGGGTTCTAGTGTTCTGTTATGTGGTATAGATGGGTTCTTTACTTCATTCAGTAGCTCTCTAGATTGCTTTTAAAGTTTCATTATTTTCATACTAAGTTTTAAGCCGAAAATGATTATTCAGTAGCTCTAATTTTCACTTGTGCTAAAAATTTTCATTGTGAACTACTGCAGTAAATTACTAGACTTTAAAAAAGACAACTGCAATCAATGGATTCCATGACCAGCAATTCCACGTTAAAATTCTCCATAGCTCTGTAGAAGGGGGAGCAGGGAGATCCAGTTTTATATTAAAGGTACAAACGAAATTCAAGCTCATAGCACTTACTGGGTAGGCAAGGTGACCTTTTGGAAACGTAACAGTGGGACTTACCTTGTGCCATCAAGTACTTCAGATTTGTGTATGTTTGTTATGTGTGTTCCCATGTAATGCTCTATATGGCTGGTAAATAATGTTTTAAGACTATAACAGTGTATCTATTCCATGGAGTGGGGAGAGAAGTCTCTAGTGTAGTACCAGCAGCTGTGCTGCATGTCTGCTAACTGCACTTGATGATAGGATAATGGTTTGGATCTAGAACCTTTCTTGGTCCAAGAATAAATAACCAAGCACACCTGAAGCATTTAGTTAGTTATCTGACTTTTTAAGTGTCCCACTGGTACATATGGTCATAGTGGTTTTTTTAGATAAGCTGTAGAATTTATACAGAGCAGGCCTTTTCTTTTCAACTTAAACTTGGAAGAAGAAATAGTTCCTGTCTAGATTCCTTACTTTTCCTTTTAAACTTTTAAAGTTAAAGCTGTCTTACTTACTCTGTGTGTGTGTGTGTTCTCATTTTTTGATCAGCCAGAACTTTCCTCATTTTGTTTATTTGGAGGATTTCCTAAGTGTGTGTTTCTTTTCAGGAAATGGTTTGAAAATGCTAATGAAGCGGGCTTTGAAATTTAAGGACCCATTGTTAATGAAGATGATCAGGAATATTTCACAACATGATGGGCCAACTAAAAGCCTGTTTATTGTAAGTACTATCTATTATCTAATGTGACCTCTGATTCTTCCTACTGGAGAAGACTGGCTTGGGAAAGCTGCTGTGTTTTGTCTTTACAAGGTGTCCAGTTTAGGTTTTCTTGGCTGTCATGAGTTGATTTATGTTTGGTTGTATAAGGCTATCTCAGCTGGTAGATCAGGGTTTGGATCCCTCACTACAGGGAAAACAGATCTTAAGCTGCATCCAGTAAGTCCCTGTTCCAAAATAAACACACAAAAAAACCCTCAACTGCTGGGGTGAACATCATAGCAATTAACAGTTATCCTAAAAGTCTGCTTTTAGAGCTAGAGGGCAAAATAAAGCAATTTTATTTTCACTGTGCCAAGTGTTTTGTATAAGTAGATATTTAAAAATTTTGAATACTTAATATTCAGTTAGCTACCTTTTCAAAAGAAGGGGGAGCAATACAATGTCTTAATTGTGGAAATTTTAAACATACTGTTAAAATGGGGATTGAATATTAAATTGTCTTAAGGCAGTATGGAATTAGTAAGTAGAATTCATGATTTCCCTGTTCATGTTGTCAGAGAATCTAATAGTTATTTCTTAAAATATTTGGGAAGAGGACTCCATTACTGTCACTAACACAGTATGGTGTTTGCTATCTTCTTTCCCTTATTTTCTAACAGCTTTCTCAAACTGTATGTGCAGTAGCTTCTTTTGGAACATCTGAACAAACGATCCACATCTCTTGAAAGTGAAAGGAAGGAGAGGAAGAATGCTGAAAAGTTTTCTTGGGTTATTCTTCAACTGAGATTGAAACTACTTTATTAGCCCTCGTTTCAGGAGAAAAGTCTCCTTTTGAGAACTAGTTTTGATTTGACAGAGTTGTGAGTTCTTCAGAATCCCAGATTATATTCACCTGTAGTGTTTGTTTCTGTATTTTCTTTAGGATTATGTTGGTGATTTAGCAGCTCAAATATCAAATGATGAAGAGGAGGAGTTTGTGATTGAATGCCTGGGAACACTTGCAAATTTGACCTTACCAGATCTGGACTGGGAACTTGTGCTGAAAGAGTACAAACTGGTTCCATACCTCAAAGATAAACTTAAACCAGGTCTGTACAAAGTTTGATTAGTCTTTCAAAGTTGAGTCTCTTGAAAAAAACTTGAGTGCTCTTTCAGAGGAGAGTCTGTTTACCTTTGTAATTTGTGATTGTTTGGGGAAACAACGCTGAAGAACAGTATCATATCTATGGATGAATACAGAACCACCACGAGATTAAGAATTTCTAAGAGGTAATACTTTCTGCCTTCTGACTTACCAGGTTCTGCAGAAGATGACCTCGTTTTAGAAGTGGTGATAATGATTGGAACAGTTTCTATGGATGACTCTTGCGCAGCTCTGCTGGCTAAATCTGGAATCATCCCTGCACTCATTGAGCTTCTAAATGGTATGTTGCCACATTTGGCTTTAGGTCTTATTTTTCAGAGGAGTTGATGTAGCTGTGCTGTAACTGAATGCAGCATTCATTTTCTCTTGCAAGGCAGGGGTAGGTGTTTTGTATGTGAAAGGAGGAGCAATTACTCCATTATTGATAGAGAGATACTGACTAGTGGTCTAATAGATTTGATTTTTCCCACACATCAACAGCTCTTGCTGCAATCTGTGGTCTTTCTACTTGACTGGAGCAGGGAAGAAAACACTCATTTTGTGTTGTCAGGAGATGAAATCTCATGCATACCACTGAACTGTCTAGCTGACATGCAAGAGCTGCGTTTTCTCTAAGCATCAAGAGCTTCTAGTTGTGAGATCTGAAACTGTGGTGTGTCGTCTGTTTTTTTTTTTATCTTGCAGCTCAGCAGGAAGATGATGAGTTTGTCTGCCAGATCATCTATGTATTTTATCAGATGGTCTTCCACCAAGCCACCAGAGATGTCATTATCAAGGAAACTCGTATCTTTTGAAAGATTAAACATCTAGAACTGCAGCACTTAATTTGCCATCACTTATGTTTGGCCTATATTTCTCTTGCATAAACCTCCTAATCTCAGAGGTTTCTTTGTAAATGGTTTATTTCACCTGAAGAAAAAATCCAAGCAGCCTAGGCTTGTAGATGGACTGCACGATTAGTAGTTAAGATTAAGAGTTAGTTTGCTTTTAAACAGGGAGGAGTATAGGAGGGGGATCACTGGACCAGATGACCCATTAGTTCCTATCCAGTCTGATTTACTGTATGAATTTGTTTTGCAAGTCGTAGTCCATAGGTAAAACTTACATAGAGCATAGACATTGCACTGCACCATTATACATGTATGTTGCATAGTCTGAAGTTATATGCATTAAAATACTTTAATAGCGTTTTTCTTATATTGGTGTGGACAACATAAATAATGCCTGCTCTTTATTTTTTGCCCACCTAATTGTTCTTTGAGTTTTATGTTTGGCATAAGTCTCCCATCTTCTTCCCACTGTGGACACTTTGATTTCTGTTCCTGCCTGTCCTCTTTCTCCTTTTTTTGCCTGTCTGTTGATGCCTGAACCTGTTTGTCAGTTTCCCCATGTCATGAATCTGTTAAATTTTTTCTTTAAGGGTACTTAGAACTCTTATTCAGTCTTTACTACTTATTTTTTCAACCACTGCTGATGTCGAGCTCATTCAGTTGATACAAAAACTATGGATGGCGGCACTAGCAGTCTTCATAGACCTTAACTGAATGTTAAATTTTATTGAAACATGAAGAATAGGTTGAATGGAGCCCTTGTAGGGATAGCAGGTTGATTGCTTTGCTAATAGTGCAAGCATTACTTCTTAATGTCCTTTTTCATTCAGCCTCTGTGGAATATCTGAGAAGCCATTTGGGATGTTGTTGTTTGCCTCCAGTTGAGACTTCTAGGTGGCTAGCTTTAAAAAACAAAAAAAAAATAATTTGCATGTCATTTTATATATCTAATGATAAAGCACCAACATCTGAACAACGCTTTTCTCACTCAAAATGAACAAGACTAGTATTAATGCTATCATTTTCAGAACAGATTATCCTCAGTATTTTTGAGACAGATACATTGGAAACCTTTTTTTTTTTTTTTTTTAACAGTCTCAAAAGGTTAAACCATTCCACAGAATCTATGCCTTTTGGGCTAACACGTTGGGTGCGTGGATTTCCTGTAGCAGATCAGAATGTATTTTCTTAGTAAGGGACATGTAATATTTCAGCAATTTTGAAAAATATTTGAGGAAAGGCTACTGAACTTCATATGTGATGAAAAATTCCTGACTACGGTTCTTAATGAAATTTGCAGTTGGAAGAACACAGGGATATGAAAAAAAAATAAATAGGTTTTGTCCTTAACAGTTTTTTTCCAGAGGCTCCAGCATATCTTATAGACCTGATGCACGATAAAAATGCAGAGATTCGCAAAGTTTGTGATAACACTCTGGATATTATAGCGGTAGGTGTGTGTGTGTGTGTGTGTATATATATATATAAAAAAAAATAGGTATAATTTTTGTTTAATCATCTGTCCTTAAAGAACATATTAACATGAGATAATTCTAAAATAACTAAGTAGCAAAACTTAGAAATTGAGAATATTGTTCATATGCAACTTTCTAATCACATAGGTAGAATATCAATTTTCATGGGACAATGACGATCATTAATCTGGGCTATGTACCAAGCTTCCAGAAAGTGCCTATATGCTTGGAAAATTCATACCCATTAGCTTTACACTACAGACACTTTTAAAGATTGCTTTTATACTTAAATAAATTAATCATATTACATAAGTGTGTCAAGCTTTCATTATTTCTTAGTTCTCCAAACAAATGGTTCTTGTTACCCAGCAGCTTTTTATTCAGCTTTTGTACATTGCCTGATGCCAATATTTGTTTCGAAAAGAAAATGTGGGGAGTGATCCTGATCTTCTGGGGGAACATTCAGTGTAGTACTGAACTTTTTAATATTGTGTTCAACTCATGGATAGGTTTCCTTTTAGCTACATGGCTTAGTTTTGTCCAACTATACATTGATCACAATAAACTTCTTGGAACGGTTGTTTTGTATTAAACTACTAACTTGGAAAAAAGAAAGAATACTAAATTATGAAGTGCTGTTGCTTTATCAGTTCTTATGGCGTGTATAATCTGCCTCTGAGGATCCTTGACTGTAGAAGCATTAGTATTTTCTAGAATGTTCTTCATTGAAGTAAAGACATTGTGAAACTAATTCCACCTAAAAGTTGCATTTCATTGTTAAAATTTCTTCTGGCCTTCTGTTGACAAAAGGAAACTTCATCATTTTGTAGTGTCTTAGGAATGTACAGACTGTGCATCCTTTTGCATGTAGAGTAGCTATCATTAAATTGAATCTTACAGCCAAAGAGAACTTACCTATGAGTCAAGAGCAGTGCCTTTGACTACCTTAATGCTTTTCCTATCATCTACTTAGTTTCTTCTGTAGTGAATTATGCATATTGCAGCTTGTTCTCTGAAAGGTTGAATATAGTTGACCTAATTTATGCTGCACAATATTTACCAAATCTATTTTGGCTTTTTCTGTTATACTCATTAGTAATGTCTTCTAATTTGAAATTCATCTAAGAAAAAGTAACATGACATAACATTTTCTGTGTTGGATTTCTTTTTATCTGGCTCTGGTTTTGCTTCATGGAGGTATGGAATGAAAATCATGCTCCACTAGTTAGTGGCAGAGTTGATGTTGACATTCATTAAGGGCAAGATTTCAACAAAGATGAGTTTGTACTTAGTACTTACTATTTATGATGGACATCATGTTCAGCTTACCAAGATCAGTTATTTCCAGGGACATCTCCAGTGAAAACAGTAGAAAGATTTTTGTCTTTTGGTTGAGGCCAGGCAATCCAAGTGCTTCCAACACTTCTTTTATCTTGGGGCCAGTACAGCTTCCAAGTGTCTTAGGTGTTGATTTCTTTATACGGGGGAGCTTTACAACATGGTACACAATGGCATCTAGTTACTGAATAATTTTGTTAGTAATATTATTAAGCAACATCTATTTCACAGAATTAAGAAAAATAAATACATTTAAGCCATACCTTTATATTCAATATTAACATCTGAGGAAAATGTACTTAGCTTTTTTTTTTTTTTCCCCCCTCCTAAGAGGTCGTCTTTATGCTAGTGTGAGTAAATGAGGAGTGCTTTGATAATGGATGAGAAAGGCTTCTCAACTTCTTGCAAGAAGCACCAGGCAGGACTTCTAGGGCCTTGAGGAAGAATGAAGGGAGAAAATGATGTGATACTGTTCTTATTGGTGGTAGGGGAGAAGATAATCAAGCACATACTGAGAGTAGTTTGTGTGGTGGTAAGTTATTTTTTTCTTTGGTTGTGGAGCAGTGCCATACTTAGAACGGTGTTCACTGGTAAGTTAGGAGAGTTCCCTTTCCGAGAAAACCCATTATCTAGCTGTTGGGTTATAAGTTGCATAAACCATAACTAATGCCATGCCCCTGTGGGGAGCACTGTATGCCCTTTTCTGGAAGACTAATCACTAACTGATTGCTTTCTCGGTAATGTTCTAAGCTGGTTATGCGTTGTCTTCCCATACCAAAAATCACAGGCAAAAAAGGCCACAAATTCTGGATGGTGGTGGCAGAAAATATGAAACATAAGTTGTCAGAACCTCAGATCTTGATAGGTGTTTTGCCATTCAGCTCAGAGGATATGGTAAAGCAGTTTGTAAACACTGAGGTGTTTAGGCGTGTGGCAATTTTACACAACTGGTGCCTTCTGAGGTGTCTGAACAGACACAGTCTCTAAGATTGAAACTTCTTATCTGTGCTAAATCCACACCAAAGAAAACTTAAGTTTTCAGTCTTGTTGTTCCATACATGCTGACAGGATTAGTTCCTCTGATGATGGAAATCAGAAACTAAATGTTGGAGAATAGAGATTTGAAAGTAATTTCTTCTCGGGGAGACAAATGCTTCTTTCACTCATCAGTAAGCTCTATAGAGTGTGATTGAAATAACACTGAAGAAAATCAGATGCCTTATAAGCCTTAGGGGAGATATGCTTTCTGTAGTAAAGTAATTGCCACAGAAATTATGGAAATGTTACACTAGTGATGATTTGTTTAATATAGCTTGGCTGTACTCTGCCATTGATGAACTGAAACAGATGTGCTGCTTTAGCATAGGATGTGTTGGGGAGTCTCAGCTTTGCCCTGGTAGATGCAACATATCCCTTTTGTCAAAAAGAAAGTCTGCGTCGATAATTCAGGAATGCTTCAGTCTCGTGTCATGTGCAGAGTCTTGACACCAACCAGCTAGTTTAGTGTACTTGTACACCTAAAGCGGAACGGGTCTCCTGGCTCAGCTGAAAGCCTGGAATCAGCAGCTGGTGTAGGAATCTCAAGCAAATAAAGTTCCCTTTTCTTCTGCCTCAGAAGCCTGGACACCTGCCACTCAAAGCTTGTGGAAAGAAATGTCAGCTTGCTTGAGATGGTTTTACTCTGTTCACCACAGACAATATTATCAAGAGCTGAGAGGGTTTTAATCTCTCGGGTTTCTCATTCTTTTTCTGCTCCTAGCTCAGTCTTATTGCAGTTAAATGATTTTCCTTATTTATTCAAAGGATATTTAATTAGCCATAACCAGATCCTTGGGCTGTGTAGTCTGAGCCTTCCCCCTCCCCCATTTCCCCGCATTTTCCTATTCAGTATTTTTACAGTTTTGAATTCAAGCCTGCTGTACCATCTTGTTTCTCTTACAATCAAGAGTGGATTATGCTTCCTGCAGAAGTAAAACATCATCTAGATAGCTATGGCATTGTCCATGTGATTTAGGAAGGGCCTCATGCCTAAGGTGTGTTTTCAGCTCTCCTTCTTTGCACCAAGTATTTGTTACGAATGCCAAACATTTGCCTTGTATGGAAAGCTGTATTAATGAACGGACTTCCATCTTTGCACGTTAGCTAAGTGCCGTGACACACATCCTCAGTGTTGGGAATGCTGGAATTTCATGTAAGAAGCAGGAATGTGCTGTGAACCCTCAGTGCTCTGGGATTTGGGGCCAGCTGTGCAAGATGTTGGCCAGCTCTGTTAGAATCAAGGAAGAGCAGACCACAGGGATTTGGTGTGGGCTTTATTTGAATAGGCAGCATACTCTCTGAAAATAGATAACCTTTGACTCCAGCTTGGTGTCCTCTTTCCATGAAGGAGTGCTGTAGTCACTCCAGGAAATAAGGTTCTCCCTTCACTTGTCAAGACTCCCCCTTTCTGTGGTGTCTCTTGTTCCCCTGTTATCCTCTTAACAACCATGAATACAGGGAGGTGGGCAGAGAAGCTTGGGGCTGCAGGCTCAACTGCTGACATATGTTTTCACTGATCAACTTCTGCATTGTTAAATTTGCAATCAGCTTTGGTGCTGGTAGCTTTTTGTGGCAAAGAGCCTGCACCCAGCAGGAAAGGCTTCACCAGGACTAGAAGAATAACCATGCTGCAGGCAGCATTAGATAGAGCAGGTGTGTCCTGATTGTTTTTTGTCTTCACATAAACCCATCTTGGACAGATTTCCTTCTAGCATTGGTGCTTGCTCTTTGCAGTTGTAAGACTAGGAAGGTGAGCCAAACCACTGATCTCTGTTACTTTCATAACAGCTTGCCAGTTCTCCAAAGGGGGGGAAAAAGTTTCTTTCTTCAGCTGCTGACAACATAGGAACTCTGTGGATGGTGTGCGTTTTAACACCTGAATTTAGGGGGCGTGAATGTTTACTCTTTGCTCTGCCTTGCCATTAGTTCCATATCACAGGTTTCTATTAGCTTCCCATCAGAATATATTTAGTGATAAACCTGATTGTGAAGAAGTGACTGTGGTTGCACAGGTGTAAGTGGTAGAAGGATTTTATTTTTTTTTTTTGCCTGTGAATGAATTGCCCTCCGGTGGTACTTACCCTAAGGTAGGTGTCGTAGACACCTGCAGAAGGTGACCCATAACATCTGTTTCTCCTCTTGGTTTATAGAGGCACATAGTTCAAATGACATGCCTAACTTTTGGATAGCTAGACAAGATAAATCTTCTTTCTTAAAAAATGGTTAATTTAACCTTTCATATAAACTGTATGTTTTAGGGGTGGTTAAATAATGAAGAATGTAACATATTACCAAGTACAGCCTTGAACATAATAAGCATTCTACTTACTGTATAGCAGTTTTAGTTTAGTATGAGGAATCACATCAAATGAACCCTATTACAGACCCAATTAAAGGGCAACCACATTAAAGTGAAAAGGAAAATCTGTTTTTCATCAGCTGTGAGAGAACACAAAGCAGATCTGTGTAGCTCTATGTTATCCTATAGTGTGTTAATCAGATACAAGGTGTGACGGAAGCCAGTGACAAAGGGGACCCCTGATAGGGAACAGACACGCTCTGATAATAGGCCAGTTAACGCTTCATAATATTTCAATGGTTCAGTAGTAAACAAAGTTGGAAGTAGAACTTCAAAAAGGATGGCACATTCCTTGCAGAGTCGAACCATACATCTTCTATGACAGTTTTGGATTTATGGAAACCGAATGTTAAAAACAGTGATGTCAGGGAGCTCCAAAGAGAATAAAATCAACCTTCAGGACTCCTCCTTTTATGTTTCTGAACATGCAGTACTTTGGGGGGGGGGGGGAGGGGCCGGGGGGTGGCGAGAGAATAGGCACATTCTGTCCACCACCTTGTTCTCCCACCTACCACTTTCCTAGTAGCCTGACATTTAAAAGCACTGGAGGGCATAAAACTGTTTGCATCTCCATGTTTAGTGTTCTGGTTTCATTTTTGCAGGAATTCCTTAGTAGGGAAGGTGTGCTTTATTGTGTTTAAAAAACAAAATAACCCAACCAAAACCAACAGACCCACACAAAATTAAAAAAAAAAAATAATAGCTCAAAATATAATTGCTGGAAGACTTGCTGTGTTTTAGGGAATTGTTTTGCTCTAAACTTCTTTAATTTGGTTTCTTTGTGCCTTTTGGCTGTAGTCCTACATTTACAGCTCTTCTTCCATTCTGATGTTATTCCATTAATCACTTACCCAGTGGTGTTTCTGCACATTTCTGTGGAAAATCTACAGAGATATTCCTGATCTAGGAGTACTTAAATGAACTTTTTTTTGTGCTGAGGTTATGTAAATTGTTCTAGATTAGTGCAAATCATCCTTTCCTAGGATTGCTAGCCAGAATGAAACTCTTGACAAAACTGATCATTGATCTAACTTTGGTGCAGTCACTTCTTTGTTCTTGTTGGTCATTCACAGTGAAATGCAAGGTACAAATGTAACAAAATAGCCAAACCTCTTGAACAGGTATCTTGTGATTATTTTTTCTTTTTTAAGTAACGTGCAGGTGTGTTCAATCTTAGCAGCTGTTAATTTACCATTCTGTTGCTAGTCCGGTTTTCCAAAACTGAATGATTGAAGTGAAATACCTGGGGGTTTTAAGCCTCTTAATATAGGATGGGAGATGTAGAATACACAGGAATATTCTGCCCTGTTGTCATTGTCTAAAGAAAAAGTCCATTAGGCTCTGAGAATGTTAACTGATTTTTTTTGTAGAAGGATATAAAAAGTTCATGTCTACTTGTGACAGACGTTCGGCATGTTCAGACAGTGGTGTGGAATGGAACAGCGGTGTCATGCAAGTGGGGTTCGTTTAGGGTTGTAACTTTGGGAAGATTGTTTTCAATCTGTATTTATGGTAAATGTGAATTAGGTAATTTAGCTGCTGGCCTTCCTGCTTTTGAGAACTTTTAAAGATAAACAAGGTAATGTGAAAGGGATTCAGCTTTCCCACAGATTAGTTTGCTCTTTGTTAAATTTGTTTATTTTCCCCCACTTCTTTGCAATCATGATTTCTGGGAATAGTTTTCTTAAGACTGCAGTTTGATTTCTGGCAGTTACAAGGTGTTTCTGTAAAGCCTGTAAGTAATTCACAACTGCTGGAGGCTGACATAATAGATAGCCCACTGTTTAGCACTGGCAGATGCAGCAAAAAAAGATGTTTCCAAGATGCTGGTCAAATGTCATCATTGAAAGTCATGCCCTTTTTTTTTTTTTATCAGTTATTTTATAAATCTCAGTGATGAGCTTGCTTTTTCCAGGGAAGCCCTTGTTTTGCACTGTTATTTCTAGCCTTTCCTTTTAATTGAGTGGAAGTGAGGGAAAAGATCAAGAGGCTAAGAAATAGCATGAAATGTTCTTTTTCCAAACAGTGTGTGGCATAGGTGTGTGTTTGTTGGTTTTGGGTGTTTTGTTTTTTTCTTCCTCCCTCCCTAAGGTTGCTGCATTACTATGTGACTGACAGAAACCTGGAATTTTGCTTGAGGCCACTAGGCACTGAGAATATAGATCCCACAGATGATACCTGCTCTGTGTATGGAAGTTATGCAGGAGACCAGGTTTTGAACAGGATTGTTTGTGTGCCAGGATGGTGTGGCAGGGAATTAGAAAGGTCTAGCTGAACAGAGGTGGAATTAGAGAAATTTAGAGTCATGCCACAGACTGATCAGAGCCCCAAACTGGCAGGTACTTGCATAAGTGTCCCATTAAAAGGGAGTTTACATTCTGTTTTAAGCCAGGAGAAACAAACTTGCCATTACTCCAAGTAAAACAAAGTTTAAAACCCCACTGCCACAGGATAAGGGTTTGTGATTGCACAATACAAGATGATTCCCCCTATGAAGTCTTGGATGCTCTAGATGTTCATTAGCAATGTCAGAGGAGCCTCTGCCAGAATGACAGGGCCAGTGCCAGAGTGACAGGGCCAGCTGATTTTTGTGTTACTGACGAGTCAGAAGGGTGGAAAAGGAACAGGGCAGAGAGCACGTTACCTGTGTCAGGTTAATAGCTGTGAAGACAAGGCAGGTTGAATATTAAGTCAGTTTAAATGCTGCAGTTCAGTCTGTAGGGGTTTCAGAAGTTTAACCTGAACTACTTAAGCCCACTTACTCCATCTTCACTGATCTTCCTTGACCTCTGGTTATGGGCAGATCTACTCTTGCATGTCTTGCTGGAGCAGTTTGAGAAATTACCACTTCTGCAGCCAAGGCATTGTCACTAATTGTGTGAACACTCTTCATCCCTTTCAGGGCTAAGTTAAACAGATTTTTAAAACCTTAAACTACTCTAGCTACATCTCCAAGGGAAGTCTGTCTAGATCATGTGTTAACCAATGTGAGAGTTAAGTTCTTTTCAATTTTTCTCACCTTTGCAGTTAGCTTAGAAGACAGGGAAGTGGGACCTGTTCCATGAGGGTATTTCTTCCCAGAAGTAGAAACACTTTGGTTATGAATGTTACTCTTGTTCATAATCCTCTGATTAAAAAAGTACTAACCATGGTGCATTATTTGTGAATCTTCCCAAATTGCATCTGCAATTATAATTGCAAAATTATAAAAACTGCAAAAAAAATAACATCTGCAGATTTCTTATGTTGATGAGTTTCCTGTAGTTAGCTGTGCACTATCTTTCCAGTAATATTGAGAAACTGAGTGTTATCCACAGGTCTGTGCTCCCTCAGTAGTAATCAACAGCCCACGTAGGCTGCTGTGTTTAGAATAGCCTTCTAAACAGCTGATTGCAGTGATCGTAGGCTGTGTTGCTTCCTTCTGATGCTCCTTTATATTGAATATCACATCACTTGAGTACAATTAGGCTGTAATCCAGACTGAAATTTCATGCCTACATTTTGTTTCCATAGTGGCTGGAACCTATATCCTGTTTTCCTCAGCTTTCTGGAGAAATTCCTTTCAGATTTTAGTTTTGTATCTTGGATTCCCATATCCTTTTTATTACCAATGTTGTGTACCATTTTTGTGGGTATTTGATATTAAACATAAAAAGCCATTATAAAATTTGACAAGTTGAAAATTAAATCCTGTCTTATTGGAACTCGTGAAACAAAATCAAGATTTATTGGTTTTATCACAACCTTCTTTTGTTGTATTTTCTAGTAACTAGTTGTCCTGTTGAATGCTCATCTAATGAGGGTGTAGAGGGTACTTGGCCAGTGTTAGTAATTAATTACTGAAATTCCCCTGAAAATTGGCAGTAATTGGCTCTTCCTGATAAACCAAATGAGGAGATTGTGATGATGGAACTTCCCTGCTCAAAACAGTTTTTTCTGGATGACATAAAGCTACAAACCATGAAAGAACAATTGTACTGCTGCATGTACAAAAAACAGAATAATACGTAGTGCTTGCAAAATAATTCCCTGGTTTGCTCAAAGTACTCTGCAAACTGAACAGATGATTTAAGTCCCTGAGCCCTGAAACTTGCTTCTTTTGCTGACATCAACGTCGCCTACCATTTCCTGTTCAACCAAGCAGCTTTGTCTATACCTTATTCTAAAATGCCGTGTGGTGATTTTTAACAGGAATATGATGAGGAGTGGGCTAAAAAAATCCAGAGTGAAAAGTTTCGATGGCACAACTCTCAGTGGCTGGAGATGGTAGAGAGTCGGCAGATGGATGACAGTGAGCAGTATCTGTATGGCGATGATCGTATTGAGCCCTACATCCATGAAGGGGATATTCTGGAAAGACCCGACCTCTACTACAATGCAGGTAAGGCAGCATATATTAGTGTTCAGGACTGGGATTGTTACTTCTGTGTTTGGAACGGGAGCTTGACCTGGGGCTGTAGGGAGAATCCACTGACTCAGAGCAGTGGGACAGTTACCCTTTTGTGTCACTGGGAGCAGCACTGACACGTGCCAGCTGGGGATGGGCTTGTCCTTGTCAGGATGTTAATGATGGGTTGAGTACTGTCTGTTTGTGATCTTAAAAAGTGTTACAGGTCTTCAGAAATATGAGTAGACCTATCAGAGAGCTAATGGACCTTGACAACAGATTTGAATAAAGGTGGCCCAGCCTTGTTCTTCACACCTATTTCTTGTGTCCATAGCTTGTTTGCTTTGCAAACACAAACCTTTTCTCATCCCTGTTAAATTCACAGCTATGTGGCTTGATGTTGAATTTTGTTCTGCCTCATGTTAGTTCTGTAATGAATTTTTATTGCAGGTCTTGGTGAAGTACTTCAGTTGAGCCGCATCAAACTTGTAGGTTTCTCAGCAAAGGCAATCATTCTGTGACTTTCATCTAATCTGTTTGTATGGGTTTTGCTGTCGCCTATCTAGGAAGGTGTGTGAATCTCCTTTGTAAATAATTTTTTTTCAGTTCCTCATATGACGAAGCTTTATTACTTGACAATTTGAAGTTAGCTAGCTTAAAAAAAAAAAAAAACAACCAAAAACCACCCCAGAATTATTCTTAAGAAGAATCATGTTTTTGTTTGAGATTAGCTCTAAGAAATTTTCTAAATAAAAAAGGCTTCTTGTCATTTTTGTTTAATCCTATTAGTAGTGCATAATGGCACAGTTCTGGGGGATCTCAGGTGGCATCTGCTGTCTGTCTCCTTTTGTAAAGATATTGTAGTTCTTAAGAAAATAGAAGTTGCCATACTGGATTAAGACACTGATATATCTAGTCCAGTATTGCCAGCTGTTTCAGAGGAAGGTTAAAAACCTCTGCAGGAGAAAATCATGAAATAATTTGCCCACTGGATAAATGTCTTCATAACTTTTCATAACTAGGAGTTGGCTTATGCTCTCAAACTTGTGGTTTTATATCCTTTTCAAACTCCTGGATGACTGTGTGCACATGGATTTATTTTTTCTAATTGCTGGGTTTGAGTGTGTGTTTTTTATTTTCCACAGAAGTGTCCAGTCCTTTGCTATGAAGCATGAGTCACAAAACTCTGTGACTCTGGATGCATTTGCAGGAATAGTAATAAGAAAAACAAAACCACTGAAACCCGTAAGCTTTACTTGTAGTTGCAGTGAGAAAATAATTGTGCAAGATCTCAGTAGCATTTCAGAAATTATTCACAAAGGATATCGGAACTTAGGGATTCTTTTTCTTCTACTTTTAATTGCATATGTCAGCCATAGTGACTTGCTTTTTTAGTGGTATGTTTTTTCACTTTTGAATCCTGTAGCTTTATCTTGCTCTTCTAGACCTACAAGGTTAGCGATATGAGCCATGTGTTGTACGGTACCAGGGTCTTTTCTTACATCAAGTCTCCTTTGGGCTACCTAAATTAAAGATGTGCCAGCATGCCTGTTGTAGTCTCCCCTTTACAGGCCTTAATAATAAACCTTTGCTTATTTCATAGGGCCACTTCTTTTCCCAGTAGTGTGAGCTAGAGATGGAGGGGCACCAGTAATGCTGAATTCCCTGGCTTTTAATCATTTATGTTACAGGCTTAATGTTACTTGAACAAAGATTTTTGTGTTGGAATTGATATTTGACCAGGAAGGAGAGGCAGATTTCCAATGATATGTTCTGCAGATGTTTGAAAAGTGCTTTTGTTTTCAAAGGCATAAGAGTAGGTGATTATATTCAAAGTACAGATTCACTTCTTGGGTTCCTTCTCACAAGTGCCAGTAAGGTGTGCTGGATTTATACTTTTGAGATGTGGCCAGAGGGGACATATATTCCTTTGAAAAGGCTATGGATTATTGTACCGATCAGAGTAGGCATTTGGGTTTCTGAAAGATGGAGAATTACTTAGTCAAAGAAATAACAAAAATACAAATCTTTGTGCAGTCAGAAGTTATCTTGTATTTCAATTTGATCATTTTAGAACTGACCTGCACTGATGGCGGCTGCTCAATACAAGTGCCCCTTCAGCCATAGTAGTTCTTAAGTTCACTGATGACAAGATGAATTCGTTATTGCACTGGTATACCAGTATCTCTCTTGCATAGTAATTTAAACCTACATGAGAAACTTGGTAGAATCTCCAAAGTTACCTTCGTGAGCTCGGTGTCTCTCTTGTTCTGAAAGTACATAACCCTAATGTATGTTGAAATGTACATAACAACAGATGTCCTTTAACTGTGTAATCATATTATATGCAGCTGATGCTATCCATGTGCTTTCATTTTCCCATAAATTCATGTGAGCCATAACTCTGAGTGTTATGGCTTGAATGTTAGCACTCTTGATTGAAGACACTTTAAGTAGTGGTAGCTCTAGCCTCGGAGTTAAAATGTAGTGCTTTCTTTATTAGTGTAAAGATAGATGTTGGGTTTAAGTCTCTCTGCCATCAAATAAGTTTTAACCAAACCTGTTTAAAATCCAGTCACTTAAATTGATTGATCTGAAGTGCTGCAGGTATAAAAGTGCTAATGTTCCCCCTCGCTGTTTTTCTGTGAAAAATACAGAATAGGTGGTGAGATAGGAAAACCAGGCACAAGTGTTGTTAATAGCCATTTCAACTTGCCTTCCTCTTCTTTGGTCATTTTACATCCGTATGGTATCACAGGGCCCTCGCGTCTCACTGAACATGCTGAAAGACACTAATACAGATCTGCGCCAGATTACTTGCTTGTCAAGGAGTACTTTTTCACATACTGTATACACATGTATACAATTAGAATATAGCCATCTACAGCTATCTTATGCTGCTAAAATGTAGTCTGATCATGCTAGCATTTTTCATTTACAGTCTGTTGCATTGTATTCAGTCACTTTCCTGTGAGGTACTACCTTCTAAATGAATCTCTGTGGCACCTCATCAAATGTCTGTTAGAAATCTAGATGTGTCAGTTCTGTTGCTTTTATCATTTGTCACTATATTATCTTCAAAAAATGTCAGGTAAATTCATAAAGCACAGGGAGATTTGTTTGAGTGCCTGAATCGTCATCTCTAAGCCCTTGTGTCTGTAAGTAACTTTCCACTGCTTCCTGCACAGGCAGCTTGAGTAGTTTTGAAACCACAGAGGTTAAGCTAAGTGGCCTGTGACTCCCTGGATCTTATCTCTATTTCTTTAAAGTGGAATGGCATTTGTAACTTCCTAGTCATTAGGAATCTGTCTCTCCCTTCTGTTAAACTATTAAAGTATCAGTCTGAATGTACCTGTTTCTGCGCTGTTTTTATTGGAATGCTTTCTGCACTACAAGTCTGGGATCATTTTCATACAGTAATGAAGACAAACTGATGTTGGGTCTGTTTTAATGAAATAGCTCATTTTATCTGATAAGAGCCTAATACTAATTACCAGGTAAGAACTGTGTCCTTTAATATTCACAAGAAATGTGTTTTGTGAATTGAAACAGGAAAGAGTTAAGTTGTGCTCTCATCCAGCTGGGGTCAGTTCAGTGACTTCACTTCAAAGACACTCTGGATTTACACCGATGTAACAGAGGGAAAATGTTAGCCCCCAGTTTTCTTCTCTTCCTTGCAAAGCAAGCGGAGACTGTGAAGCCTTTAAGGAATACTACTGGCTTTACAAATGTCTCCATATGCTAATGTTTTAATACAAAGGAAGCAAAAGAAAACTGTAGCCTGTGTTCTTGAGAGGAAATCATGTGGAAAGACCACCTTTTTAGGAAATAGCTAGAAGACATGAAAATATGGGGGAGATGAAAGAAGTAGGTTTGAAGTTGCTTTCCTGTTTTTCTCAACCAGTTGTAAGAGATAGTGGTGAAGGGTGGAGTCTGAACAGTTTAGACCTTTGCTGCTTTTCTACTTCTGCGCTGCTGGCCCAGATTGATGTTTGGCCCTTCTCATTACCTTTCCTCTGGGCTCCCTTTCATGATAGGGCAGACAAGATGAGTCTTGATATAACCTTTGCAGGTCTGAGGAAGAAGGGGTAAGAGAATATTTCCTAGCTATGGCTTTTTTCAGGGTGTTAGGCTGAGCTACTTGGAGTCCCAGTAAGGTTTTTTCTTTATAATAGAAGTTGCTGTTTTTCACTATTACTGTTGCTTGACATTTCTCCCGGAAATACTGCAAGTTGCTAATGAAATGCTAAGGCAAACCAGGACAGTTTGCGTTGCCTGCTTGCCCTGAAATCATGTTCCTTCATACAGTCGCCATGTCTTTCTTGTTCTTACAGATGGCCTAATAGCCCCTGATGGAGCAGTGAGTCCGGATTTCTTCAGTGATTACCATCTTCAGAATGGAGACCTTGTTGGGCAGCATCCCTTCTCTGGCAGGTAGGTTGCTGTTCGTGAGGAATGCATATAATCCAACAATGGCTATTCAAGTTTCTTTATAGGGCTATGTTTGTGGTATTCAACAATTGTCACCCTCATAGCAGCGGGAATGGTTTACATTGAAAAAGCAATTCTAGTCCGTCTGCTGAATTACATGTTTCTTTTAATATATTAACATTTCTGTTGTAATACATTATAGCTTTCCAAAAGCTGGAGGATAGAAAAGTAAAACTAGAACACCCAAGTAACTACATGTTATGACTCAAATACTATTTAGATGTTGTTGGGAAATACCTAAAGAGAGGCTTGAGATGCTGATTACCTGGAAGGCTTTTGTTTCCAGTAGTCTAAAATGGTTAAAAATAAGTTTCTCAGCTGCCAAAACTATTTCTGTGGGCTTGGTTTTTTTGTTTGGTTGGGGTTTTTTTCCCCCCTTAACCTTAGTCTTGCCAAGGTATTCTCAGTTAGATTACTGAGGGCACTTTGAAAATTTGCTGGATGAGCAAAAGATGTCAGCTTGACTTTTGGGAGATGTTTCTGTGAGTTCCCCCTCTGGTCAGTGACCTCTCTTGCTCTGAATGTCAGCAAGCTCTTCCAGTTTGAATTTCTGAGCAGACTTCTCCCATGAGTCAGAATAGAAAAGACACTTTTCAAAGAACAAAGTCTTCGTAGATCCTGTAGCGTTTAGGAAATGCCTTTCACAGAGCATGAATTATGTACGCTCATTAGCAGGAAATACTTCAAACACTGTACAGTCAAGGTACAGAATTCACTTTAACAGGATGCTAGCTGGACATGCCTAGCCCTGTGGTTGAAGTTGCTGCTTTCTGAAGGAAGGATGTTGTTTTCACCACTGACAACTTTAGTCACCATTTGTAAAGTATGAGTAATACACAGCGTGTATAGCTGAAGCAAAAAAGATTTTTCTCCCTCACTTTGACTTCTTGTAGTTGTGAAAGGGCAGTGGATGGTTAAACTTGTCTATTCTACCTGTGATGCACCAGAAAGCTGAACATTCAGCAGGAGCGGAATGCTGGTAACATTTTTAAGAACAAATTAAAATGCTTAGATCAGGGGGAGAAAATAAAAGTAGGACTTATGGGATGGATCCTCTTGAAAAAAGGAAGTGTTTATACTCAGTAAGGATCGAGTTCAGACTAGCGTATTAACCCTTTGTGTGGAGCCTGTGTTTGGGAAAGGGATACTGTTGCTGATCGTTTCCAAATGCGCAACCTTCATTTCAGAGCATGCAGGTTATAGTAAGACTCCAAGAGTAGCACATAGTTCGGGCTTCCCTCAGTTTCTCTATGTGACTTGACCATCTGCAACTTTAAAATAGGCGCACAACCCAGGAGGTGACAGATTTCTGTATTAACCAGAACACTGTATGGGTACATGATCGCAACAGTCTTTGGGAGGTGGGGTGAAAGGGTATATAGGGTGAAGCTTGCAGACTCCTTTGTTTCCAGTAAACTTAGATATAGTTTCAGTCAGGATGCTCTTATTTTGCCAGAAAGCTTTTGGTTGGGGAAGAAAAGTCTTGAGTGTCTTTGGGTTAAAGATAAAGTAGATCATTCAACCTCAAATTTCAGTCATGTATCAGGGGGCTACATTGGTAAGCTGCTTTTTAATCTGATTGTATTCCAACTAAAATGAGTAGCAAAATACATCTGGTGTATACCTAGTTAAATTAAGTATTTGTAGAATTTTCTTGTAATGTCTCAAGGCATTTTGGAGGCTCACCTCAAGAAAGAAAACAGAAAAACTGCAGTTTGGCTAATGACAAACTTGGTAATTGCCTGTTAATGATAGCCTCTGTAAATATTCCAATTTCTCATTAGAATTCTGTTTTCTAGGAAGACTTTTTTGATATGATTGCTGCATGGATTTATCTGCAGTCCAGACACACAGTCTAATTGGAAACAGTGTGGACTGCTGCAAATGTTCTGTCCTATTTGTAACAGAACAGGACTGAATTGTTTGATAGAATAGATACTGGCAGTCGAATGGCGAATCCTAGTTTTCAGATGTGTGTCATTATTGTTTTGAACTTCTTGGCGCCAGCAGCCAGGATTTCCTGATGCTTAGAGCTAATGTAAAATGCATTAGTGCTCCGAGGCATGAGCCGTGGAATTGCCAGTCCCATGAGTTTGGAGAAGTCAGACCCTCCCTTTTCCCAAATTTGAATTGGTGTTGGAAGGTAAAACCATACGTGCTAGAGAGCCTAATTAAAAATAATAGCAGCAAGTCAGGGCTCTTTTTATGTGTTATATAGTGTACATTTCATCCATACCAAAACATAATTCTAGGGTATTTTTATGCTTACAGTTTAAAGCTAACAAGAACCTTATGTTAAGGATTTATTTTTAACCAGATCCAGCTTTTAATAAATCAAGATTTTTGTTATAAAAATGGTTCATTTTTCTATTACTAATATTTGAATATGTTTTCAGAAACTGTTTTTAAAGAAAGCTGAGTTACGATTTGCATAGACACCTAGCAAGTCAGTTCATAGTAACATTTTTTGTGAGGTCAAAGAGAGATGGCCTAATAATAAGTAGATGCATATTTTTGTGGTTTTTATTTGTTATGCCTTTTTTATTTGTTATACATTTATTTGTTGTGCTTGTGTCTTCTGGTCGTGGCCTTTTGTATTAGGCTTTTTTATTCTATAATGGAAACAGTTGTTTGCTAAGCAACGGGGTGAGTTCTGAAGGAGTCTCTTCTGTCATTTAAGACCACCCTGTGAAATCTGAGGTAGGTGACAACCATGAGCTGACTTCTTGCTACTCAGCTTTGAATAATCTAATCCTTTCTTCGCCTTTCTGCTTTCCTTTGAGAGGAGGACGTAGGATGTATTACTTCTTTAATTTCTCTGAGGTTATTTCCTATCCTTGAAACTTGCTCAGGCTGGATCAGGACTTCCCCTTGCCTCCAGGAATGCCTGACAAGTCAGCCAGAAAGACTTATATTTTTAGTGCCTGCCTGTCACTGAGAAACTGATCTAGTGTTGGTGCCCCCAGTGCTTTACCAGGGCTTAAGTGTGTTCTGGTCATTGACCTCATTTTTTGGAGCCAAAGAAATGAGTCTGCGAGGAGAGGTTTTCAAGGACTGCAACCAAACTCAAGTCGCCTTGAAGATTTTCACTGTAAACAAATATTAGATAGTACCTGTGCAAGGGAGCTCAGCCTACACCAGCTGCCGTACATCAAATTGTTACACCAGTTATACTGCATTGAGCAGATGGTGGAAACCAGGTGCTTCCTTCGTTGTAGGATGCTAGTTCTAGCAGAGGTTCAGGGCAGCCTCTGCCGTTGCAGTTCTACCACGTTACATTCAGGAAGATTTAGGGGAATTGGAGCAGCAGCTATATCCAGATGTGCGATCAGTGTGGTGGTTGACGTTCTTGTAGCCCAGCAGGGATATCACAACCACCTCCTGTGGAGTCCCTGTCCCAGGAGATGCTGGACCTACATACCTGGACCTACTGCACAGTCTTGAATGGGTAGGGAAGTCTTTTCTGAAGTCAAGAGTAAAACAGGAGTTTAAAAAAGTTAAGGTATTTATAGGCACCTGCACTCACCGAGTTAGCACATAGCAGGTTTTTTTCCCCCCATAATTTTTTAAGAGGGAAACATGAAGTAATAGTATTACCAGTAAGAACAGCTATAGATCTGGTGAATTAGGTGGAGTATCTTAGGGGCTGTGTTTTTCAAAGACATTGCCTTCCCTTCACAGAGCTTCTTGGACTTTCCTTTGAAACTTAGAGTACTGACTACTGTCAAGAGTTGAGGATGCTACGTTGCATGATCAAGTCCTGCATCATGAAGTACAGAACAACTTTGAAGGGAACTGTAGAAGTATCTAGCCCTAAATTCAGTGTGTAGATTTGCTTGTGTGCTTCCTATTCTGGACATCTCCTGAAGTAAGCAGGGATAATTTTTTCTGGTACATGTCAGCATAAAGGAAAAGCAGCATGTAAGTGAAGACCTGGAAAGCTGCCATTTTTCTAATACTGCCACCATCACTTTAGGGACCCAAGGCGTTGTTAGAAATGGAAACGCTTTGTTTCTGGTAATCTAGCTTGTGTGTTTTGCAGCTTTAGTTTACAGCTCTTATTTCTGAACTATATTCTTAGTGGAGTTGAACTGTTGTGTATGATGTCTATAAATAGAATTGTTTCAGAATATGACGTACACAGAAGTGGTGAGAAAATACATAAACAGCATCTCTTGTTTTCCTCAAAGGTTTGGAGCAGAATGCAAACAGATCGTAAGGTATGTTTTCCATTCAGCAGAAAAGACATGGCTGAGGAGGTTGTTTTGACAGCTTGTATCCAGGTTTTTTTCATTGGCTAGGAAAAGACTTTTGTGATTAGATTACCAGCTTTGAATCATCTTACTGTCTTTCAGAAGCAGATGGGCATTAGGCAAAGATTTGAAATTTTCATCTGTTATTAAAATCTGTATTCAAGGCTCCTGGTTCTGATAACTGTTAATATAGAGTGAAAGTTTTATGATTGTAGCAAACAAAAAATCCCTCACCTTTTGGCTGATGTGATGACAGCTTAGTGTCTGAGCTGCAAGGGATAAAGACCAGCTGAAAGACATCGTCAAGAATCTAGGGTCATTTATCAGATTTTAATTCTCTTCTAGAGACTAATTACTTTCTTAAGACACAAATGTAATAGTGATGGCTAAATATCTTATAATAGAGAGATCCACAGTATTTTTCTTACCCTTTGGGGAAGAGACCACTTTTTAACCTTTCCCAGCTATAACTAGATAATGGTAAAAACTAAGTGCAAAAGCCAATTCTCTGTTAATATCTTCATCAGAGTTCGCAAATCCTCTCTGTAGCTTTGGAAAGATGAATAGTCAGGAATGCTGGAGCTAGCCAGAATTTTTTTGCTTTCCGAGGAAGTTTTCTTCGGTACAGAATCCTTTAACCTCGTTATAAAACGTAGCAGAGCTGCCATTGCGCAATCTTCGTTTTCAGTAAGACAAGGCGTTTCTGTGTGCGCGCTGTTCCCAGCATGTGCGCTCACATCTCCGCTCAACAGAGCGGATTGAAGCGTCTTCCCAGGAAGCAGTGCGGTTTGGCATGTCAAACAAACCCAGTTTTATGGGGTGACTGTCTGTCTCTGTCCTTGGTGGGACATCTTGCCTCTTGCCTGGATTTACAGCCTCAGACTGTAGCTGCGTTTCTTCTTTTTGCCATGGCAGGTCATTGTGATGTTTTGTGAGCTGGGTTTATGGAGCCAGGACCTTGCAGGCTGCTCTGCATTGCCTTCAGTTAGGCTGTGTCTGTTGTTGGCAAGTATAGGCGTGTGTAACCAAGCTGTTGTCTTGAGCTGACGGAAACTGCGGTGGTGTGGGCTTCAGTAACTTAATACATGGCTGTAGGTCCTGGTGGGAGCACGGGGAAGATTATTGCTGTGACTTAGCTTACCTCTAGCTATGCTACCCACATGTAATGTCTGCTTGTGCTAAAAGCCCACATTGAAAGGCAAGAGTAGTCATATCCACAGGCTTTTTTGCTTGGGTACCCTGATGGAAATCAGATGTGAATTTCATGGTGGAGGGGAAAGACCTTGGTCTGTAGCCTTCCATTCCTTTTGACTCCTGCAGTGTGGTGTGAAATCCCAGCTGAGTCACAGCTGAATAGCTTCTGTTCAGGTCTGGTACAGGAGCTGCATTAGGTGCTGGCAAATGCCTACGTTGTGAATGTTTATCAAAATGTTTTTAAATGGTTGTACCTGTAACTTATAGCCTACATCGACTTTTATAGCTGTCTTCCATGTAGATCCTCATCTCCAATTAGAAGCAGTCACGTGTTGTACTTCTCAAGCATTGAAGTTAGGGTTTCATGTCTTCCTTGCTTTTTAGTCTTTAAACCGTACAGGATATATTGCTGATATAAGGAACCTGGTTCCTAAGGGAAGGGCTGAAGGAGCTGGTGATCTTGCTATGGAGTATTTCTCATCCACGTTGTATTTTCAGTAATGCACACTGTTTATTTACAAGTTTGACCATTCCCTTCCCAGCCTTTCAGCAGCTAAGTGCCATCTTGCAGTCTGTCTCTGAAGGTGAAAAACTAATAGAATAGCAGACAGTAGAAGTGAGCTGTCTCAGGCAACTCCTTATAGCCATCAGTGGCAGAAGAAACTTTGTTTCGCGGTTCTTGGAAAGATTACCTTAGATAAAAACATGTTCTCATGTGGGGTCTGTGCTACAGGAGAATTGAAAGTATCCACATCTCTTTCCTCATTGTTTGAATAGACCCAGTAATGCTTTCCTGTCTTAGAGGTGGACGTATAGTGAGTGTAAGATCTCTTAATGGAAAGAAAAGCTAATAGAGTGTAAATAATTATTACAATATGATTCTACTTTCAAACATTTTACCATAGTGGTATCTCTTGCAGTTCTGCGCATTACTTTTTCTTTTCCATACTTACATTTTATTTTAAAAACAAAAACAAAAAACCCTCTTTTGCCTTTGCAGTATGTTCAGCAGAGCTGTATGCAGCTTCTACCATTTGGACACTATTTAATTTGCATTTCCCAAGAGAATCAAATTAGGTTTTATTAGTAAATTGGGCCTATAACCTTGTAGGCAGGTTTTATTAGTTTATCACACATCAGTATTAGCAAATTGTAAATCCCACTGAAAGGAATTTGAAAAGGCCTTAAAGCGAAGCTCAGAACCAATGAAGTTTCTGGAGACAAATAAGGGGGTTTATTTTGGTGTGTGTTTGGGTGGGGTTTTTTTATCCCACAAAAATGTTGTTAGTAGTAGCAGAATCATAGGGTTTTTTTTAAATCATATTCTGTTGTCCTAACTGCCTACATGTTTAGTTTTAAAGAAGTTAAACTGAAAATGATCAGGAGGACATCTCTAAATATCTGATATGGCTCTATATGGCTTGACATAACAGAGATAAAGCACCCTTCTCGTTTGGACACTACAGCATTTGCTGACTAGTCACGTGACAGAGGCAGGTAAGTTTGGGTTTGTTCATCAGCACCTGTTCAGGTGGTACATATGCTTGGAATTAACATCTTGCGTCTACAACATAGTGATAAGGAAGCAGTAACTGCTGTCTTCTGGAGGGTTTTCATCACAGTCTGGGACAAGCTTATTGAAAGACTTCACTTGATTTCTGTATATCCTGGGTTACAGCCTAAACCAGAATTCACTGTGTAGTTGTTTTCCTTCAGTACTTAAATGTTGTAGTGATGCTTCCAGAGCATGAGTGCTTCATCACCAAGAGCTTTTGAATGCAAGCTTGAATTTCTTCGTGTCTAGTTTATAGTAATTTGTTTCTGCACTGATACTAAATCAGAGTTACCTCTTTCCTTTCCCACTTGTTTTAGGTAGTGGTCATATTCCCCATTAGTTGTCATTTGAGTAGTTTTTTCATGCTATTTTCTCAAAGCCATGTTTATAGAAATTAAATACTGCAGCCCAATCATGTTATAATCCAGTTTAGGTGTCACTAATATGGTTTTTGACCAAATTATGCTGCTATGGTGTGGACAATTATTGTAGCATTTTTGAAGACCAAGAGTCTGATTATTCAAGGGCAAGATTTTTCTCCGACCCATATTCATCAATGAGACTTCCGCAGGGTTTGGAGATCGGCGCCATAGAGGACTGCCTGTAATTTGGGAATGTCCAGATGAGAACAACATTCTTCATATCCAGTATTCTACGTACAGCAACCTTTTTTTATGTGCTTGGGTGCTTGCTTATTATTTCTATGTTCTTAGACTGTATCAGGAGAAAATTCCAAGCGGCTCTCCTTGTATCGCCCACCAAGCAGGCGATGCCCACAGTGCGATGCACAGCCCTCGCCCCAAGGTGCTGATAGGCAAGACATGCAGGGAACCAAAGGCAAGGAGAAGTTACTCATCCAAAGTCAGGTGCCAGAGCCTGGAGTAGAGCAGTGCTCTCCTGACTGCTCAGCCATGCCCCAGTGACCGGACCACACCACCTCTCCAAGGTGTGTGGTCCGTGATGGTGAAGGATCATGTTGCACTTGTTTCATTTACTGTAAGAGCTGTTTAATTGCTTTGAACAATTACACTAGTATGCTAGGAGATGAAATAGCTTGCTTGGGAATATTTTAAAGGTGCCATTTTTTCAGCAAGTTGCAGATGCTGCTTGGGAAGAGAGTTAGCATTGAGGTTTTAATGCACTTCAGCTCTTTTGGAATATAGGATACTTGGGCCTCTTTCACTTGCCGTCAGTTCTTTTACATTTTTTAGTTGCTTTTTATTTTACTATATTCCACCTGCAGTTGGCCTCATTTAACCGGCATGGTTTAGGTGGCTATTAAGAATTTTAAAAGAATACCAAAATGCCGTAGTAGTTAGCTCAAGTCCTTTTGGAATGTCTTACCAAAAAAGCCCCCAAACCTGGGTCTGTCCCTTCTGAAATGTAACATTAATTAATTCCCACGTTCTGTCTGCTGCTCTTGGTCCCTCCAGATGTGCTACTAGGAATAGACTGGCTCCCTGGTTACAAGCCATCTGGGCTCTGTAAACTGATTTGCACTTATATTAAACAATAAGTGAACAGAATGCGGAAGAGTTATTAAAGCAAATGTACATTGCTTATAAATCTCAAAGCAAAATATTAAAATGTAGTAAACGGGAATGGAATGTGCAAATGAAGACCTGCTTGTTTTTAATGAGCTTAGCTGTGACCTTCTCGATTTCAACCAAAAGAAAAGAATTTTATTTTTCTCTTTAAAAAAAAAAAAAAGAAAAAGAAACTATAAAACTGCTTACAGAAGTATCTGAGACAAAAACAAGGAAATATAATGTTCTAAACTTGACTGGTCCAAACCACTCAAGCTGCTGTGACAGCTCATAAAACTGAGAGTAGTTTTTAACTGGACTCTGTTTTACATTGCCAGAGTGAATTTTCCTTGCAGGAAGTAGCCAGAAGGTTTATTTAGTTTCCAGACTGCTGCTTTGATCTTTCCATTCTGTCACTTCTCAGGTTACATAGCCCTTTTTCACTGCAGTAAATCTGCAACAGTTAATGAGAATAAAATTTCCTCCTTCTCACTGATCACATGCTGTTAAATGCCAAACCACAGCCAGCAGCATATTTGCAGAATTCAGCTGCACTGTACAAAAACAGCACAATCAGTTTAATCTTGTTGGTTTTGTAATTCATTTTATTGAGCTTTCCTTTTTCAAGTGACCTATTTTATCAAGACAAGTGGTTGCAAGGCCAGACCTGGAAGAAAGATTTAAAACTGTAATAAAGCGAAGGGTGTTTTGTATGCTATGTATAAGCATGCTCACAGGATTCAAAATTAAACCTACAATGAGGAGTTTTAAAACAAGTCCCGTATATCAGTGGGGTATTTCTTACGGTTAATATCTGAACTGAACATGTATGGTGAACAAGTCTCTAGTATAAAAATTAGTGTAACATATAAAATTAATTTCTCTGCCAAACAGTTAAAATTGTTTTGGTTCTAAAATTTGACTGTCTGAATCTGTGTTTGTCAGCTTCAGCCATTCAGCTATGATGACTGAACTACCTTTTTCCCCTCTGGAAAACTAGAAGATTTTTTTTTTCTTTAACCATGAGATTTTAAAAAATAATAAAGAAGTTTAGAGAGTTTATTTGCCTTCTGGGTTTTAAGCTTTTTAAGTTTTATTTTTTCCAAGAGTCCCTGCCCAACCTTTGGCCTGAAGCATTTATTTTTTTTTCATTTAATTAAAAGTTGAAATTTTTGCATAATAATGCCACTCCAAGGTATAGATCTCCAAGGAAATGTTCCACGTCTGTATTTGTATCTGCCTTGTTCGCTAATATATCCAGTGTTAGTGCTAAGAACGCAAGCAGGAAGAGACATTGAGATTTACTTCCTTCTTGGTTTACACTAAAATCATCGCTGATTTGGGATAGTTTTTGACAAGATTTCACCAGGGCCCTGTGCTGATATATAAAAGTGGCTGAAATCTGAACAATCATCTGTGGAGGTAAAAAATATTTAAAGTTTATTCGTCAGTAATAATGCTCCAACTGCATTTGCTATGTGCGCTCTAGTGAGCACTGCAAATCCCCTAGTAATGTTAACTTTCAGAAAAGACTTTGAAAGCTTTTATTGGCTGCAGCTGTAAGTCAAAGCAGAACAGATTTTTGGGTTTTGACTCTCCCTCCTTCCTTCCCTCCAGCATCTGGATTATCATCCATATTGGATTGCCTGGTTCTTGGTGCTGAGCCCTGGAGACAGCAGGACTATCAGCCAGTAACCTGTTGGTATAGCTCTTCTGGGTATTTGTGTGCAGGAGGGAACTCTGTTCCCTGTTTGTATTGAAGCATAGAGCCGAGTGGCAGTGCTTGGGCTTGAGGAGCTTGTATAAATATTTAAAGGCATAATGCTCCAGCTAAGAGCCTTTCAGTGCAGGACACTGAAAACTTGCATTTCTGCTTCAGCTGCTTATCTTAGAGTACATTTGCCCAGTAACCCTGCTCTATAGCCTAGCGAGTTTCCTAACAGGAAGCAAGAAACACTTCCTGGCTGGAAACAGGAAGGCTAGTGGAAGACGTGGACTGGGTCCTGAGCTGATCTAGTCAGCAACACCCATCGCCTCTCCGAAGTTGCCACTTCAGGATCTTACTCTGCTCAGGCTGTTGCCTGAACCTTCTGTACACAACGTAGCACTGACATTGCTGGAGCTCAGTGAGAGAGATGCTTGAAACCTTCCCAAGCCAGACGTATTGCTAGTTTAAGATTAAGGCTTACTAATGTACTCTTCAATTTATGGAGTTGACAGAAATACTTCAGGCTGTGCAAGGATAGAGGGGGAGGAAAGGACGTCTGACTTTTTACTGCCTGCTCCTCAGGGCTTTTTTAATTTGTTTTATTTCTTAATTAATTTTTAAGAAATGGATGTATCTAATCAGTAGACTTGGCTAGTTGTTGAGCCAACAGCACAGGAGATGTTTCTGTCAGGCTTATAATGGAAAATCAGAACTCATGGTTTCTGTTCCAGCTCTGACTGTGCACTTGACCTTTTAACAGATCCTGTACAGAATAGCTGAGAAGCTCCCCGTCCGTTTGGCGGAGCTGTGAGCCTGGGTGAGGGAATGCGAGTGAACTTATCCCAGTGCCCTTCAAAAGACAATATCCCTATATGAAACAGCGTGGGTTGCTGTTTTGCCCCAGGCTGTATTCTGGATTGGTTGCTTTTCTAGCAGATTAGAAATATTGTGGTTTTTCCCCCTCTTTGAGGGATGTTACAGAATAAGCGAAAATCTTTTCTATCTATGTCAGTCTAATTTGAGTCTTCTCATTACTGTAGCTTGTCACTTGGCTGTCTTTAATGTCTGGGGTGGTTTTTTCTTTCAAAACTCCAATGGGAGACTGAGGTCATGGAGAAAAGGAGCAACTTGTCCGGGATCACACAGCAGGTAACTGACAGAGCAAGAAACCGAGCCCAAGTCCCAGGCTGCTTTCACAGAGCTGGGATGGCAAACTCTACAGCTTTCAAGCAAGGCTCTTACTGAATTTGGCTAAGCAAGGGCATTTGCTTTTAGTTCAGTGCTTTCTTACTATTCAGTTGGGAAACTTTTTTTTTTTTACTGTTGCCTCCCCACCAGTGAATCTTGGCATGTGTATTGCTTAGTGCATAGCTGGAGCCTGACACAGAGGACTCAGTGCTCATTTCTCCACAATTGTCAGATTTGCATTTGTTTATAATTAAATGGCAGAAACAGGAGTATTGTGCTGAGATAGAACTGGGCACCAAGTCCAGAAGCAACTGGAAACTTTAAGTCATTAAGTGCACTGAAGAAAGCTAGATCACATGGAAGGAGAGACATGATCACATCCATAAAAGCTGTATCATGATGCACAAGGGAGCTAAAGTATTACTGCACAGGTTCATGTCAACATTTTCTGTATTTTGAGCAGATACAGTCTTTTTAAGGAACATTAATACTCGGTGCTAATGTAGAGATGGACTTGGTATTTGATGCAGTGTGCACAGTTGCAGTCCCTGTCACAAAACTGCCTTCCTACTTGAGCTTGAGGCATAGAAAGCATGGGGAAAAAAGCTTCACAGATAGGGGAGAAAAAGTTGGGACCATGAGAGGCAGAATTTAAAGACACTTGTGGTTTATAGTTTAACGTCATTACCAGTAGTGGGAGAATCTACAGTTACAGGACATTATATAAAGAAACATTGTTGTTTTTTTTTTCTAGGGTTTCTCAGTTGTATGCTGCTTCCGCATAACCCATGGTTTGTGCTCTTACTCTGAAGGACAGAAAATTTATGGTCAGTGAAACAAAACCAGAGGTAGCTGGCACGTAGAAGTGAATAGGATCTTCTTAATTGCTAACTCTTAAGCAAGGGAAAAAGTGACCAGCCCTATGCCCCTTTCTGATGCCCTCCACTCTTTCATGACTGGTGTTACGAAAATGGTATCCCATCCAGTGCTTAGCTGGCAGTGGGTATCAGCAGAAAGTCCGTGAGTTTCACAGGCTTTGAGCTTTGGTTGAAGTGTGGCAGTTAGCTGGTACCTGCAAAGGATTAGCTAAATATTTCTTACCTGAAACTAACTTTAGAAGCTGGAGGTCTGTGTGTGTTCAACAGAATTCAAAATGTTTCCCACCTCCTGGGCTTGGATGAGCACCCTGCCTGAATCCTCACTGTACAATGGGCCAACACCTGGATGCCCCCAGCTGCCCCAGCCTTTCCGTACCCTGGTCTCTGCGCAGAGGAAACCTGTGGAGGGAGGGAGGGAGCCGCAGCGTTCACTCACCAGTCTCGTAGCCCAGCTAGCAGGACTGCAGCCTCTGCCACTTTTCATATGTGATTATACTGCCCTAATCGTTGTCTCAGACCTACAGTCTAGCATCTTTCATCAATGCTTAAAAACAAACAAACAAAAAACCAAACCAAACAAAAAAAAACCCAAACAAAAAACCCAAAGACAGAGAGAAGAGAAAAAAATACTTTGCTGCTGGCAAACTCCTGTGTCTCTTGTTGGCCAGTATTATAAACAATAACTGCATCTCGGTTGTACAGGTTATAATGCTGTGCTTGTCTCGAGATCAGACTGGTGTGCCACTTCGATGGCTTAGGTACCTCCTGAGGGAAAAATACAGCCGTCAGTATTCATTTGAACAGAACTTGTTTTGTCTGTTATACACAGGAACCTGATACAGCATTATAGAATACAGGGGTTTATGGCATGAGAGTTTATAAGGCAATATCGGATGGTAACTGTACCATATGTTATCAGCGATGCTGTCACACAAGTAGATTCACAGAAGGGAAACATTAGGACTTCAAGGATGCACTGCATGGAATTCTGAATGCCTGCCAGGGTTAAGGTGGGGGATGTTTTGAGAGTGAAGATGGTGGTTTTTAGAAACAATAATATAAAGTGTATAAAGGGAGACGGTACAGAGGACTATGAACTGTACTATGTCAGGCTTCTGAAGGATGCTCAGAAACCTTCTGGTCATTCTCCGATACTTGGGAGAAGTTTTGCAAAGCTGCAGGTGTGATCAGTGGCAGCAAGAAGAGGTGCCACATGTGTAAACAGGGGCTGTGTATTTATGTCGGCAAAGAAACCTCCTCAGTAACTCACTCAAGCACATGGAGAGCCTTGGGTTGATTCCTTCACTGGGACTTGGTAGGGTTGATGAGAGCTGTAAGTAGCGTTTGCTTGGTCTTACCAAGGTCAGAGGACCTAGTGAATTATAAATTTATATTTTTTTTAATAAAATAATTTTATTTTTAATAAAATTGTATCCCCAGTGAGTAGCTGAGAACCTCTCGGACATGAAGCTGGTAAAAGCCTTGTTGATGCGGAGTAAGGAGGTAAGATTGACAGGGTTTTAGAACAGGTTTAGGATGCAAAGAAATGTAGCTGAAATCCTGGCTTTGGTGGAAGCACCACATGTGTTTAGTTTGGATTTAATTTTCAGTGGGCCGTGATTTTCAGGGTGCTTTAATTTTGGGTTACCAACCATGAAACTGATAGGCAGAAAAGGATGAAATTTTGACCCTGAAGTGTAAGCTGCTAAACTGATACTTCACGCTCTAAGGTGAAGGCTTTTCCTGGGCCACCATTGCCTGCACAGGCAGTCACAGTCTCTTACAGTACAGTCTGGTGTGATTCTTGCCATGCTGCTTCATGCCTCTCGTGTAGGGGTGCAGACCTGTTTCCCAAACACTGTTTCTTGCTGGGATCACTCCAAGATCCATGCACCCTACCAAGGGGTTTCCAGTTGGACTTCAAGGGGTTAGTTTTGACCAAGAATTTTCCCCAGTGACCTGGGATTTGCCTTTCTGAGGCCCTGCTTATGCTGGAGGAATTAGTACTGTTTTAGAGCGACTTGTCAGCACCAGCACTAGTAACAGTGTGAATGCTAGTGTGGACAGGCTCAGGTGTCTATCGCATCAGAAAAACTTACAGAAAGCAGCTTTGCTCCGTGGTCCGTCTGCACCCAGGCGCTAATTACCCTAGTTCAGACGAAGCTCAAGAGCCTCTTTTCCTGTACCACACGCTCACGAGCAGCAAAGGTACCTGAACGGGAACCCCAGCAGAGGGTGGCTGGCAGAGCGCTCCCTGTCTGAGCCTGCCAAGTCTTCCAGACGTACCACAAAGCCTACCTCGTCTCCGAGGCTCTGGGTGCAGGAGGGAGTTAAGGAGAGTAAAGTACTTTGTGGTCGCAGCGGGATGCTGGCTGGCTGCTGTAAGGGGGGACACGATTGGTCTTTACATCTTAAATTATGTCAGGGCACCTCGGATCCTAGATGGGCACATTAATTTGGATGTTATGAATCAGAGTAAGTATCAATAAGCAGAGCTGTTAAGAAATCTCTCCTCACTCATGCACATCAGGAACATTTTCCTCTTCGGCATGTGTTCTTCAGTTCCCCAGCAGTACAAGCAAATTGGAAAGTTCAGCTGTCATTCGGGGAAGGTCATAGATCACACTAGCAGCCTGAGTAATCCAAGAGGTTTTAAGTATCATAGCATTTAGTTTAAAGTGAAATTTGCTCTGACAGGGGCTGGCAGACCAATAGGAAAAAGAAATATTTGTGCTTCGAGAAGTGCATGTGTAGAGCCCGCGAGTATAACTGATGGCTGGAAGTGATTTCAGTCTAAAAAAAACAAATCATTAAGAGAGTGCATAGGGGTAAAATACACAGTTCATATTTTAAAGGGTCTCAAAATGAACCAGCAACTGAGGTTAGCAGTACATAGTAATTAGCTGTGCTGTTCACTGTTTAACTCCATCAGCTCCAGGCGTGTGGTAAACTTCGCACAAGAAAACAGTTGTGCTTTGACGGTGTGGTTAGCAGGCACCACTCTGCCTGTGCACACGCGTGCGATTTTGTGAGACAAAGCTGCCGTAAATAACTTGCAGATTAAGGCAACAGCATAAGTCATTTATCTGAGGGGTTTGTTTTGTGGTGTTGCGTGATCTGTATCAATTACACAACTACAGGGATTGCACGCCTTTCTACTAGGTACCTAGCTGAACAGGGCTGACTTAACGGGAAGAAAAAACATCAATTTGTAGATGAGTATTGTTGCCTCAGTAGTGTAATCATGTGTCCCTGACTTTTTGGGAAGACAGGCTGATGTTTGCTCTGCTGAGCACCAAGTTTCCCTGTAGATGCTGTATAAATAAGGCCAACAACACGTTTTTCCTAGGAGCAAGTTTTGAAGTTGATTGCTGGTATAAATTTAAGAACACATGGCACAAATCATGATCTCGGGCCAATAGTTACCGAACAAACGTTTACAGCCGAAAAGCTACCATCTTTCCTGGCTCTACCCTTCTGCTGTTCTTGGCAGAAGCGGCAAGGATTCATCAGGACTTGGTTTTTAAACCCCTGTCTCCACCTCTGTCGGTTATGCTTGCAGAGTCATTGCCCTTGGCCTGCCAGCCTCATGAGTAAGCCAGACTTCAGTCTCCAGATGCGTGTTTGCTGTTTTGTTGCCCTAGCCGTCAGTTCCCTCCTGGCTTCAATAGCCTTTCCTTCAACTAAGAGGACAAGCTTTTTGCTACAGGCTGCGCCAGTGCAAACAATCAAATAAGGCAAAGCTGGTATGTTTCAAGAGCACTAACATGTAAAAATGAAGCCAAGTTTTTTTTGAAGCATGGACAAGCCTTCATTTACTTAAGAGAAATATTTAGATAGGAGAGTGGTGATTTGATCAAGGTGTTTTAATTTTATTTTCTTTTCCTCTTTTTATTTTTTTTTAACTGTCCAAAGCAGTTATCAGCTGATCCATCTCTTCCAGTTTTCTTCAGGACACTAACATATGTCTGAACCATTTGGAAATAACTGATACTCCTCAAAGTTTAAACTCTAGGGATCTTTACCTAATTACTTACACATTTATAAAAAAAATATGAAAAAAATGATTTGCTGAGAATGTGATTGAAACCATATTTTCCCCGCTCTCGTTATCAATTTAAATACATTTAAAAGTTCTATGAATAAAGATTACTAAACTGGAAGTAGCTGAACAGCTCTGCCTGCAGGGATAGAGACCCATTGCCACCTCGTGGGTCAGTGTCGTTATTACACCTCACCCCCCCAAAAAACCCAATGTTGTTTCAGTTTGGTAGTATAAACCAGCGTGACTAACAGAACTTCTTGAAACTCTGCACCATCAAGAGAAGTCACGCTTACATTTAAGAAGAAAGCCCTGCTTCAGGACAGGTCTCTCGGGCTGCTGTTTGCTGTGTCCCTCTGCCATGGTGAGCCTGAGGATGGCTACTGTTGTCTCCCCTGTAAGCCAAGGCATGGCCTCTACTAGCCTGACTTGCAGTCAGCAGCCCGCCTGTGTGCAGGGCTGGCAGCCTGTGGTGCTCACAGCCTACTCATTCACCTACGACATCTTTCCAGAATGAAGTTTTCAGTAGTTAGCAGAAATGCAAAAAGCCCCTATTCTACCGTACTAATAATAAAAACAACTTATTCACAAATAATGTTGTTATAGTCATAGAAAAAAAAACATTGAAAGATAAACCCAGAAAAGCATTTTTTGTTAAAATATCTTTTTATTTTAAATCAACTGTAGATACTTCAAGGATCTTTGGAAGAAAAAAAATGGAATTCCTGAATTTAAAGGTAGCCTTAAAGGGTCCTGCCTCTCTGCAGTGTTACATGTGTGTGGTATCAGTGGCACCTGGGAACCTGTAGTAGCACAACAAAACTAGACTCTCTACTTCCAGATCGCGCTACGCCTTCTTTTAGTACATTATTAACTCTAGTACTAACAGTACTGAAAGAACTCTTTAAAAGAATCAACATTGTTTTATAGTAGTTATTCAGCTTGTTTTCTGAACTGCCAAACAAATTGGTCAGCTTCGTGCTAGGTCCTTGTTGGTGCGTTTGGAAGAGTTTTGTGGCTTGTGTTCAGAAAGCCATACCTAACAGCAGCCCCCGCAAAGTCCGTCTGTTTAATCCCTTTGCATACTGCACTTCAGTAACAGGGGTAGGAGCAGGGACCGTCCTTTAAGGTGAGTGCAGGGTCTGATGTTTCTGGAGGCAAGAGTTAGATCCAAAGTGATGGGATTTCTCTTAAACCCTCCTTTCAGGAATCTTTTAAAGCCTCAAGCCTGCTAATGAGGAAGCTGTTGTCTGCCAGGTACGAAGGAGGGACCTGGAGAAGGTGCCTCAGAGGTCACCAGCTCATTTTGTAATGGGCTTGGAAAAAAGTAATAGGACTTAGGAGTGGTTGCAGGATGGAATGGGTGGCCAGAGGAAGGTGTTCACACAGCTTTGCACCACTATAGGGTGGTGCTACCATAGCTACTCTGCTTCTTTTCGCTGTGCAGAAGGGACTGCTCAGCGTTTAAGCTCAGCCTGATAGCCCTGCGTACGAGTTACGAGACAGGGCCATTGCCAGGTCAAATACAGGCAGGCAGATGTGGAGATAGCACAGTGCTTTCAGGGTGCTGAGTTTCACAATGCATGTTCAGGTGAAACAGAATGATTTTCTCTGCAGTTTGGCTTGTTGGCTGTCCCCCCTCCCTCTCCAAGGACAAATCTCAGCCTCAGACCTTCCACCTTCACCCGATTACCAGAATATCCCATGAGTGAACTATTTTCCAGAGAAACCTGGCGCCAAGGATCCTTTGCTAGGACCTCACAGAGGCACAATCTGAGGAAAGTGTCTTTATAAGGACAGAGTGATGGACGCGGTCCCCCACTACTTCAGCTGAGCCCTTTCAGTCCAACCGATTCAGCAGCGCCAGCTTTTTGCTGAGCCAGGGCCTGGGGCCCACCCATTGTACATCTTCTGGATGGGTCATTCTTTCCCAGCCTTGACTGTTGCATAACCCATGTTCCATATGTATAATTGGCAGTAATGAGGTTCAGCTTTTCCCCACTCAAAAAGCACTTTGGTTCTTTGTGTTTTGACAGTCTTCAGAGAGGAAGTTCAACTCCTTTCAATGTATCTTTAGTCAGGCAATAAATCAGAATCCTTTTCCATTTGTCCTTCCACTGAAGTGGAAGTTAAGTGACATAACTGTGAATAGGCAGTAATCCAGTATCTTAGGCAACGTTCATTTTTCCTCTACCTCCTGCATGAGAGTTATTGTTGAGCATGAAGTATGTGCCACTTTTCCCTACGCGGCCATTGTGCTTTAGTATCTAATTCATTGCTGTAGGACTTTTTAGGTGTAAAAGATGCTGTTCTAGATGAAAAAATTAATTACTCTGTCTCATTTCAGTATATAATGATTCTTTCTGCCATTTGGCTGTCAATCTTGTATCCCACCAGAAACACTGTCCTTTACTGAACCATGTTGCTGTGCCAGATATTCTCACTTTCTCATTTCTGGCTGGTATTTTCCCAGGGGCTTCAGAAACGTACTGAAGGAAGGAACTCAGACTGCTCAGATGTGCTGTGTAGGGCAGGGTTACCAGTGGGCTTTGCAAGAAGCATGCTTGAAGCCTTTCCAGAAAGACTTGTTACCTCTGATGTGCAGAGAGAGAAATTGACTCACAGAAGTGCTTTACCAGTAAAGCCGTAAAAGGATAGAAGAAAAGACTTCTGTCTCCCCTGGGATTTCTATTTGACCTGAAAGCCTTTCCTGATAGGAGTTGTGTTGATGTCTCTGCAGCATTTCTTTTCCCACCAAGGGAAGAGGAGACCGAGCAGTGCTGGCTGCTCTGAAGGGGCAAGATGGCTTGCAGAGTTGCCTCACAAAATTGTCTCTGTGCCAGGAGGAGTTGGAGACACCAGCACCAGTGCGCCATCCCTACTGTACAAAAACCTACAGATTCTCTCTCCTTTTTTTTTTTTTGGTAGCATTGGAGTTGATGGATTTGGTCAGTCTCCAGGGGTTCCTGGCCGCCCTGCAACTGCATATGGATACCGCCCAGATGAACCTTACTACTACAGCTACGGAGCGCGATAAAGCAGCCCACTCCGCAGTCCAGGATGCTGTCACCTGCCCTGGAGGAACCCGGCAGTAGATCTCTCCCTTGGTAATGCATGATTGTACCACGATGGGTCCGTTATTATGTATCCTTTGGCGTGTGTAGCTCCAGATAAACCTAGCCTTTCTGGGTCCAGTGTTTCAGTGACAGTGTTTACTCTTTGGTTGTTCTTTGTTATCGTTTTTGTACAGTGTTTGCTCCATGACTTGAAAGCGAGAATTGGAAAGCGACTGGACTGGAAAGTGTCACATTATGTATATTAAGCTACTAATTTAATTTCTATTAAATATAAAAACCTGTGTGGTCAGCAGTGGTGAACGTGTTTCTAACCAATGTTTCGTTTGTTTTACAAGACATTTAAGAAGAATGCTTCGTGTAAAGCGTGTGTAACATGGACTGCTTCCCTCTAACACCTAAGTAACAGGAATGCTGTTAAGCCCTAGCATCTCCTGGCACTGCCCTGACACATAGTTACCAAAGTCCAGTCTTGGGTCTGAAGACGTTAATAATGGAAAGATGGCACAGATTCACTCCCCTGGAGCTTCAAACATTTACAGTCTAGTTTATATGCTTGAAAACACTTAAAATTAGAAACTGCACTACAACAGAATACCTTTGCCATAAATAGAGTTCTGTGGGCTGAGAGAAGACAGCCACATCCTGAGGACTAGCAAGAGAAAAAAGCACCGTGACTCGGTTCAGAGTGCAGATGCAGAGCCTTTCCCCCAGCTTGCCCATCCTAAAACACAAATGTATCCTGTCCTGCTTGTTCACAGGGTTTGAGCTGGATCTAAGCACAGATCATTGCCTGAGCAGCAGAGACAGGCCGAGACACCTTCACATTGGACTTGCAGCACAGTGATTGCGTTAAGCCATGTTTTGGAACACGCTACATGCCAGCAGAGTTTAGGCTAAAGCTGTTCTGAAGTTGTGTACCCCACCCATAACAGACAAAGTGTACAGAAATGCCATCTCTGCCACAGACATCAAGAGAGCAGTTCAGATTTTAACTTTTTAAAAGAAAAGCTGCCTCCACCTCATTTTGTTTTTTTAATGGCTCTTGATTTGCAGAATTGTTCCTCTCGCCTCCCTCATTTCTGGCTGAAGCAGAAAACAGACTTGCATCAGGGGCTGATACTACTCAAGCAGTAGCCAGTAATCCCGTAAGACTGGTGTACATGCTAGGAAGGTGATCTTCAAAGGCATGGGGTTGTTTAGGGAGTTGACAGGTCGTTAGTCTTATACTTTAAAAATATCTTTGAATCAAGGCTGTTTTGAAGCCTTGCTTTATCTTTTGAAAGTGCACAGGTACTTTTATATGCACTGTTACTCACTGTGTTTCATACTGCATGACTGGAAGTGATTCTAAAATTAGGGCATGGTGTTTCTTACCAGATTTCAGCCTCCTCCCTGTGCTGGCTTCGTGTTCGTGGCTTCGCTCACTGGAGGTAGGTGGAAGAACAGCATTGCCAGGATTAACTAGTATTTTTAAAAATAATTTTCTATACAATTTTCAACTAATTCTTACGCAGTTTCTTAGAAATGCTGCAGAAAACGTGAATTAAACTAATAGGTTTCCAGTGTCATACCTTTCTAGATTCTTTCCATTGGTCCGAGCCCACACTTTATCTGCCCAGCAGTTGTGCCACATTTAGTCAAAAGCTTTCAGATATTTTTATAGTTATAGCTGTGAGAGAAATTACCCAAACTGCATATTCAGATGCAGACTTTTCTTTTGAGACTGGCACTCACTCATCAGGCTTTTCCAGAAAATTAGTGTGAAGTTATTTAAAGCAGTTGCCCTTCTCATGGAATGTGTTTTGGGGGAAAGAAAAAAATGAAGTGGGTCCTTGGAGTATATGCAAACTATCAATGAAACTGAAGGAGCCTTTAATTGGAAGCTTCAGGTTAACGAGGAACTGCAGTTGAGCTTCAGCAAATGGGTGGGTGTCTGTAATTGTAATACAGTTGTGACCATGCTGAGAATAAATGGCGGTGGAAAAATCTCTGGCTGCATTTTTAGTATTCAATGTTAGGAGTTTATGAGAAAAGAATAAAAGATCAAGTATTTGTAGCTTTGCCTGGCAGCAGCTAAGAGAAGAACATCATTTATCTGCAAGCAGAGCTTGGTAAAAATTACTCAGCACTTAGTAGCCTGAGGACAGAGCCTGCTAGCCAAGATGAAAACCAGCTGTGCCACTATACTCTCTGAGGCAGGAGAGAGGCTGATTTTCCCTTTAATTACAGTTCCTGAGCCAGAAAGAGGAAAAAAGATAGGAGCACATAGACTTTTCAATGTATATCACATTTCCGGTGGGTGTCAGAGGGACACTGAGGAGTCTGACCCGTAGGGTAACTTTTTAATTATCTGCATTTATGGATTCAGTCCCTGAGTACTGTATCCTGCACAAAACAGGGCAAGGAGGGATCTGCTTTCCTTTAGGAACTTATACAACTTATGTCCTTTCCTCCTTTTCGTGCTTTCTCTCCCTGACTTTGTATAGCTCCTCTTTTCTTTCCCTACAGCAGCAATCCCTATCCATCGCAGGAGTAATCCTCCTTCCCAGTCTGCTGCTAATTAATTAATGAGTTTGGTTAGGCAGGTGTTTTAGATATAATTAGGCTGTAAAGTTAACAGCACAATGAAATAAGCATGGGCTGAGAAGTTCATACGTCTGTTAGCTATTATTCAGGCTTTCTGCAGATGTACAGTATAATTTCAGTGAGCAATGGACTTAATACAGCAGCCTAAGATCTTGTTTTAAATTATTATTTGTACCACGCTAGTACTTAGGAGCTTACTAGGACAACAGAGGGTGGGTAAATGGAAAAGTAAACAAATGTCCTTGACCTAGAGAGCTTATGAAAGACCCGATTCGAAGTCTTGTAAATATTGGTGTGTGCGTGGAGCTGTCTGGTAACAATTCAACATGTGCATTTCATTCTGAAGTAAGACTGCCATGATTCTGTTTAATTCAATCCACTCTGGATTAAATGAAACAGGAACAAGATGTATCTTCTTCTGGAATAAGCAGGACAAGCTCTGTTCAGATACAAGAGATTTCAAGCCTCTCTGGCAGGCTTTTTAATGGAATTCCTGTAATATGCCACTGGTAAGCTCAGCTGTCCACTCCGCATGGGAGAAGGCTGAGAACAGGTACAACCTTCGTTCCTTCCGTGACCATCCTCATGAAAAATAAAATACAGTGAAGCTGACTTGGTGGTGCAACTTACGCTGCAGCTGTCAGCCCTTGAAGTTGTGATCTGCTCATTTTTTCTTTACGAGGTTAAGGGGAGAGCTCCGAGGCACCAGGAGAGGCGCTGGGGCTGCCTGCCTGCCTGCGTGGGTGGTGGAAGGCAGCGCTGCGGGGCATGTAGTTCACAGGTGGCAGGTGGCATTTGCAACCAGGCAGGTCTAGAAACCCACTTGAATGAGAACACAGACTTTTCTGGAGTTGGTATATTGGGGTTCCTGCCCCCTCAAAAGAGAAACCTACTTCTGTTTATTAAGAAATAAGAGCACTTGAGAAATATCCTTAGCAGCAAAAAGTGGCTGTGGTGTAGTTGTAATTAACATGAGGATGCAGGAGGAGAGCATCATTGGAAGTCATCGGCTGCAGTTCAGGTGGTGCTGGGAGCACCACCCCAGCCCCATCTCTTCTGCTTTTCCAAAGCCCCTGTGGCCTAGAAGAGGAAGAGCTGGGGAACATTTCTGCAGTGCAGACAGCGACTGCACCGGAGTCAGCTGGACAGCGCTCCCGGCTGTCCTTTTAGACCTTACACGCTCTATTTCATAGGCGTGCCCTTTGCTCTGTCCTCGACACTTACCAGCTGTCTCTCCACTAAGCCAATCTTTTCTTGCCCAATCAACTCAAATAACCAGTTACAACTCGCTAAGAGCTCTGTAATCCTGCTAGTTCCCCGTCTACTCTTTCTCCTTCTGCCCTTGGAAGAGAAGGAAGGGGGTTCACACCTACTTCATTAGGTCCCGAGCTATTCTCTGGAGGAGCCTACGCTGGCAGTTCTCAGGAAAGGCAAACCACAAAGTTTGAAGGACAGAAGCGCAGCACACGTGTTTGTGCAGCACCTAGTGCAGCAGGGCCCCGAGCAGGGTGTGCGCCTCAGGACCTCTTCGGTTTGTACAAAACAATGGAGTCATGCGGGAAAAGCAGCGAGAGGGAAGGAGTGCTTTTCCACAAAGGCCATCCAGCAAAGTAAATACACCGTAAATGATGCAGAGCAGCCAAAGTTTGCTTTTTTTTTTTTTTCTGAGAGCCACATGAATTACACCACAGCCTGAAGCTGGAGCCAAATGCTGTGAGTAGAAATCAGTTGTTGCTTATTACGAATTTTTTGTCTTTACCTGCAGTTGTTCAGGTCTTCCAGTCTTCTGCCTTTCCCCTGCCACACACACACGACATACAAATGTGTGCTTAGGCCCTTGAATAAGCTGTGGTGAGGAATGTCCACATTTCCCCTTGTTTTGCGCTTCGGGGCCGGGGTCTGTTGGCACGACTGTGCCATTTGGGCCAAAGACTTCAGATCTTTCCTACCACTGAAAGAGGGAGGTGGCATACCTGAGCTTAATTTTAGTATCTGTTCCTGTATGCATGATGTTACCCCATAACATGTGACCCACTTTGCCTCACACGCTATGTATGGCCCATTCTACTTTCCTGCACCCTCCTCCTCCCATCATCTCTCTGCTTTACTTCAGAAGACCCAGATCATCCAGCTGCCAATAAATCCCTCTGACAGAGCAGTGGACTCCTGGCACTCTGCCCCTTTGTTAACCCTGACATGCCAGCTTACAGAACTCACTGTGCACAGTCGTAGAAGAAAGCCTTCCTCTTTGCTTGCCTAAAGAGATCGTGAGGCTCAACTGAATGGAGTTTGGGCGTGGATCTGAGGGGATCCCTTTTTCTGTCCAGATACCTGTGGCCTTGTTGTGCTGAAGGGACTCCAGCTTCAACAAGCCACTGGCCAGCAGCCCTGTGTCTCTGGGAGTACCTGCACTGTCCACGCACTGGGCAGGGACTGAGAGGAAAGTGTATTGCTAAAGAATACACTCTACAAAGTTCACGCTACGTTTGATGGCACAAAATTTAATGCAGGCTAAACTGGTGGAGTTTAGTCACTAAAGAAAACCAAGGAGTTAGCACGGCTTAGACCACCTTTGTTAAACACGCTGCCATTGCCATTAAATCTTTGTCTAGACAAGGCTGTGGGTATGGGGTGTGCTGGTGGGCCCTGCTCACGCTAAGTGTTCGGTTCAAAATGATTGAGCAAACCACATCCTAACGCCCTGGCGCTGCATGAAACTGGAATAACAGTGGCGATATGAAAATAGTGTGTGAAAAGCCCAGACCTCCCACCGCACTGTAGTAATTCCTTTCAACGTTCGTTCCGCTGTCCAAAATACTCACGTGAAATCTCTCCCCGGAGTCACTTTACTCCGCAGCGCAGAGAGCAATTAGTTTTAACGGCATTTCAATAGATGGCCTTACGCGTTACCCCAGCGTGGCGATGGCGCAGGGCTGCGTTGGACAGACCCCCGGCCTCGCCGCCCGCCCCGCGTCGTGTCGGGGCTGGATGGGGCGGCAGGGCCCGGTCCCGGGGCAGCGGTGCGGGGAGCCTGGGGGCGGCCCCGAGCGCCTGGACCTGCCCCTTCCCCGGGACCGTCCCCTTCCGACCATA
>JAVJGI010000032.1:8254786-8296700 GCA_035590275.1 Ibycter americanus | reverse complement strand
AGTGTGTGAGCGCGGGGGGGGGCAGCTGCCGCGTTGTGGCTGGAGCCGTGTTGCGTGCCCGGTGCGGCCGCCTTGCTCCCGGCAGCCGGTGTCTCTGGGGCTCCCCCCCGTTAAACCGCTGCGCTCTGCCCCTGCCTGCTGCCCTTCGGAAGGTGCCACAACGTCGCGGTTCCTGTCCCGGGGAGGCTGCTGCCCGCTGCCTGGTGCCCGGCCGACGGCTGTAGTTGCCGTGTTGGGAAACCGCAGTTTTTGGGAGCAAAGCTGCCATGGCCCCCGACAGCGGCTTCCAGGAGGCTCTGCTGGCATGGGAGGTGGCGGGCAGGGCGAGGGGAAGGCCGGGAGCTGAGTGTTATCGCTCCACAAAGAAGCTACATTGAAATTCCAACGCTTAATGCCGTTTATGGCAGCAAACCCAAATTGTTCTTAACTACCAGTCCTTCTGGCTTTCCCTGCTGGGCTCCTCTCCATCTCACGGTGCGCTGTTTGTTTACAGTTTATTGGAAATAAGGTATGAAAACGTTGTAAAATGGGCAGCCACCTGAAACACATACACTAAGCCCTGTCACTTCACAGCTAGGAGCGAGGCAGCTCTTCACTTGCAAAGCATATGTGGTCCTTACGCAGTGTAGTTGTGTGAGTGAGGGCTTATTTTAGCGCTGAAAGAATTCTTCTGTGGGTTTTAGCCACACCTAGGCGCAGAACTTTGCAAATGCTTTTGCCTGCTGGAATTTCAATAGCTGACCTGTTTTGGAGTGGTCTGAAAAAGAAAAGAAACCAAGGAATAGTTTTGTGAAGCTGACATGCTCCTGAAAAGCGTGGCTCGTGGTTCCACAGGCTGCTGTTGCCACTTGGTTGTTCAAAGGTTAAGGTGCTTGGCGTTTGGTCCTGAGAGCTGCTGGGCTGCTCCTGAGAGGCGGTTACCTGGAGCCGGGGACGTTTGTTTGGAGCTGGCTGTCACGCAGTGGCACTCAGGTAGATCGCAGTTATTTCAATGAGTCTGATGTTACAATATTTCTGAACTGCGAGAGTCTCTGAAGCCAAATTTGTAACCGGTGAATGAATACATCCATATATATTTGGAGGAGCGCAAGGCACTGGGTCATCTCAGAGACTTTCAGCTGTCATATGCACAGTCTGACTGAAAAATCATTAAAGTCGAGCTAGCAAACAAAGCAAAGCTGGAAGGACCAGAGGATGCAGATGAATGCACTCAGCTGTGCCCAGGAGGAGCAGCCAGTGCCAGTGCACATGGGTGGAATGTTAACTTGGGGTGAGCCAGGGCAGAGCTGCCATGGGCCGGCTGGAGAGGAAGCCCTTCCATCTCAGAGCAGTGTGCGGCCTTTTGTGCCAAGGAGTTCACAAGAAAAGTCCTTTTTAGAAACATGTGTAACTGCTGCCTCGTGTTTCCTTTTCACCTGTTGGCCCCTCTGTGTAGTGCTGGGAAGCTGCAGTTCAAACTTCTGTAGCTTTCCCTTTATTTCTTAAAGGTCACATTAAAGAAATCGGCATTAAAAAGGCGCAGATCCATCCCTGACACTAGAGGGGAGAGAATGATAGGACGTTGCATGTTCTGTGGTTAATTCAGTGTTAGATTTTAGGTGCATCAGGACACAGAAGCTCAATTTTTACAAAAAACAACATAATTTCAGGCTGTGGTGGTTGTTGTACGCTCACTTGGTATGCTCTGGAGGGTTAAGGTCTGTTTGCATCTGACAGTTAAGAGCTGTAAGGTGTCCTGGTTCCCATATCTAATGTGTTCATAGGATTCATTCCTCCCAGCGAGAAGCCCATCTGGAGTTGTAGCTACCTGTTTGTTACAGAAGAGTTAGCTAACAGAGGCAGTTAAATGATGCATGAGCAAGGATTTGTATGAAGCCTATTAAAAAGGGAGCATTCTGCTCCTTTTTGGCACTCTTGTTGACTAGTGGATTGTGCAATTGGCATCTTTACATTTAATAAAACCATCAGATCATAACACATTTAAATGTAAGATACTTTGGGGAAAGTGTCGGGCAATCATTTAGTTAACTAATTCTTAATTAAGGCAGTAAAAAGAAGCCAGGACACTGTTAACAGACCAGCTGTCCTTCCGAAAGGCCCCAGCGCTGCTGCCCTTGGAGCTCCTGGGAGGGTTTGAACTAGAGACACCAGCGAGGGGCAGAACCGCAGCTTTGCTGGAGCAGCCCTGTCAGGGAGCTGAGACTCTCGTGTCTTTGCCCTCGACTCCCATGTTGTTGCCCTCCTGAAGCCCCAGGTCATGGCTGGAAACAACCACCATAAAGCAGTTGCAAAAAACCACTTGGGGGTAGGCAGTTCTTTTCCCCACTTCTCCTGAAAACTGAGGTTTTGCGTTCTCCTCTCATTACTAAAGATCATTCGCTAACTTCTGTATGCAAACCAGTATTCTGGATCTCACCCGCAGCCTGTGATCACAAGCCTGATCACAGAGCATATGCTCCGTCAGTGTTTTCTAAAAGAGCCTCTGCAATCAGCATGTTTGTTTTACCAGTTTTGTGTGTGAGGAAGCAGCACAAAAATCTGTGTCAGCCTCTTCCTGACAGAGGCTGTGGGAGGAAGGAAGGGTTGGCAGGCAGATGGAGTATTTGTCAGATGGAGAGAAGGTAATCAGGGGTGGTGATGGGGAAGCATGCCGCTGGAGCTGACTGTAGCTTCACTGAAATCCTCTGCAGCTTGTGGAACTGAGGAATGGCTGTTTTTACAAAGGCCAGGGGCTCCTTGTGCCCTAAGGCGGTGGCAGCCACAGTTCCAAACTGCTGACTGTGCTGAATTGGAATTAAACCTCTGGAGTAGGTGTCTGCAGGACCAGGGATATTGGTGGATCCTGGTTTTGGTGGATTCTCAGTTTGGTAGCCAGGTCAAGGACTAACTGTGGATGCCATACTGTCTGTTCGTCTGTGTGTCGGAGCTGGTGATGTCTGATGGTGATGCTGACACAGATGCCAGCACAGTCCTAGATCCACAGCTGGAATGCTGCTCGCCTGTTGATATGAACCCTTTTGTGGACATTTGGTTTCCTTTACAAAAGAAATGATAGGGATTTTTTGGAGGTTCGTCATGGCTATTCCATGTTTTGCAGAAAATGCTCTGAAGGAGAACTGTACAGCACCCGCTGGAACGAAATCTCTCTGGAAAAAATCATCCTTCACCCAAAGGCCTGTTTGTCATCAAGGGGAAACGTCTACAACGGCCGAACTCTGCAAGTGATGGGCTCGGAGAACAGCGCTTTAAAGAGCTACGCACTAGAAGAGCCGTCGTTCACGCTGCCAACTGGACACACGATTTATCCGGCCGTGCTACAAGATGGCAAACTCGCTTCGGTTTTTGTCTACAAGCGAGAGAATGAAGATAAGGTTAATAAAGCTGCCAAGGTACCGTAGAAAGCATGCCTGGGACAGACTTGTCACAGCTGTCCCTCCTTTTTCTGGGCGGGGTAGGAGTCAGTTAATGAGGGTCAAACCCTTGGGGAGTAAGGGCAGGAGAGAAGGTCGAAGTTGACCCGGGCTGCCGTGCAGCAGGGAAGAAAGGGTCGGCAGCTGCGAAGCTCATCGTGCACCATGTGACGCGAGCGGTGGCAGGCAGTGACGTTCAGATAGTGATACCTGCATTACTTTGCAGAGTACTGATCTCTTCCTGCAGGTGGAAGTCAGGGAGGTGGATCCTACCCAAAATACCATGTGTATTCTGTGTAAGACTTTGTATCTAGACATTTTATAAGAAGTTTTGCAATGAGTGAGTGAGTGTGCTGAGTGGTTGGTGAGGAACAGGGATGGGCTGTCTAAATTCAAGCCGAAAACATGGCTAAAAGTACAAGGCTAAGCTCTGCAGCCAAGAGAGATGCCTTGGAGGAGATTTAACATGCGTCTTTGTTTCTGGAAGCACCTGAAAACCTTGCGCCACCCTTGCCTTCTGCGCTTCCTCTCTTGCACTGTGGAAGCAAATGGGATCCACCTGGTTACTGAACGCGTGAAGCCTTTGGAGATGGTCCTGGAGACGTTGTCTTCCGCAGAAATCTGCGCAGGGATCTACGATGTGTTGCTGGCGCTCATCTTCCTCCATGACAGGGTAGGTATCACTGGCACTAGTCATCGGGCTTTGGTGGGAGCCAGATGAAATGTGACAGGAGAACGTTGTACCTGGGCTTGCCTGGATGACCGTCTCATTCCTGATTCCTCACAAACAGACACGCACCCCACAGTTCTTTTAGGCTGAAACTAGTAAAATCATTGGCTGCTTTGTAGGAGGAAGGGTAACTGAAAACGCTGTGGGTTTTTGAAGTAAGGGAGCAGTCCTGCATTCTTGAAGTGACATCTGCTTGTTAGTGCTGCTTACTTTGGGGAAATGAGATTGCTTGGCCGTGGCATTTATTTACAGCTGTTGCCATGTGTCAGAGATCGCTGTCACCGCTCCCCTGTCTTGACACTGTGTGTTTGTCCAGGACTGCAGTTCAATCCCAGGTCAAACTGTAGGTTTTGGGCTTTGTGTTCATAGTTGGAGGTTTTCTCTGGATTTACAGTAGCATTGCAAGGGCTGTGACAATTAGAGCTTTGTCTGCTCTAAAACCCCAGCCCTTCTGCCTGGTACCTGCTAGTTGCCAACATCCCGAAAGACCTTTAGAATTATGTGCTTTTTCGCAGCTTTTCCTCAGCTCCTCACAGCAGCTAATTAGTGCTGATTAAGATGTTACATCTTCACCTATCCCCAATTCTGTTATCCTTTTTTTTTTTTTTTTTTAATGTTTTAGGGAAACCTAACGCATAACAATGTCTGTTTATCATCCGTGTTTGTAAGTGAGGATGGGCACTGGAAGCTGGGAGGAATGGAAACAGTGTGTAACTTCAATGAAGCCACCCCAGAGGTAAGAGCCAAGCAGAGCACAGGCTCGTGGCCTGCTGAAGCTGGCCATCTATGGATGTGAATGCCCAAGGCCTTCCAGTTATCTGAATTTACTAATAAGTGTGTTGGCTCACTTCCAGCTCTGATCTGAATCTGTGCTGTAAGGATGCTGTAACTATAAACTACAATGTCTACACAGACAGAAGATAATTCCCCATTAGGCAAAAAGCAGCTACTTTTCTGAGGGAGACTGCTGGCTGGAGGGTAGGTTAAGACTGAGGAGAGGGAGAAATCTTTGCTCCCTTGGACTGATTTAAAAACAAACTTGAAAAAAAACCAGCTTTAGTGTGATGCAGGAAGATCCAGGTTGAAATGAATCAATCAAGAAAATAATGTAAATGACTCCTTTGCTTTTGCTGCTGGCATCTTCTGTGCTTGTTACTGGTATTAGCAGAAAAATTCCTGGTTCGGTTTCTGCTGCATGCTTTGCAGAGTCATTGCTGCAGCCTGGCACTGTGTCGTAAATATATATTGCCTTTTCTCACGGAGGGTCTACAAATCCTTCACGAACCGTATTGAGTGTCCCTGGTGTGTATCACCTTTCAGAAGGGATCAGGCAGACACGCAACTGGTGTGTGTGGTGGTGCACAACAATGCAAAGAGCACAGCAGTAAAACCTGACTGATAAAGCTCATGAAGTCCTTTCCCTGTCCAGACAGATCATGCGGGATGATAGGATGGAGGACTACAAGGGATGAGCTGGCTGTGATGCCCTGAAGTTGCTTTCTGTCAGCTTGGTGCTTGACACCTGGTCCGTTTGTGCTTCCCCCTGCGGGCAAAGCAAAGTGCAGCCTGCCCGGGGTGCCAGCTGAAGGGGCAGGGGCAGACCTCCTGCCACACGCTCGACCCTGGCCTGCGAGGAGAGCCTGCTCCTGCTGCTTGGCACAGATAAGCCATTGAGGCAGCTCATGTCTCCCTTCTTCTCCTTCCAGTTCCTCTGTCATGTCAAGTCGGTACGAGACCAGTCGTGCATCCCTTGCGAGGAGATGGTGAGTAACGTCACTTGCTGGAGGAACCTTGTGCTAGCAACAAATGAAAATGTGATGTTCAGGAAATAGTTTTCATTCACATGATTTATTTTCTTATGCCTGAATGGGAGGAAGTGGCTATTGGGTAATATCTGAAGTTCACTCTCTTCCTTTTTCCCCTCTTCCGTCCCATCCCTGGTTTGGGAACGGAGCTGAGCACAGGGAACTGAAATTCTGAATGAGGAGTGATGGGACAGTAGGTTCTCATACTATTTTTCAAACACTTTGTGTTGCAGCTTTAATGCTTCAAAATCACCAAAGCTTTGCAAAAATTACAGAGTAGTTGCTGAGATTGCCCAGATCGCTGTGGTCATGTGGTTGTGTAGCTCTCATAACAGCGTTTTTCTTGCTTGTTAGTCACCTCCTTGCCATTAAGCATCCTCTGAGTTGCTTATGCTAAAGGAGCACTCCTTCTCTTTCTAATTACCACCTGTTTCCATAGAAATGCTGACAGCTGTTGACCTGCAGTTGCTGCATGCATTCATCAGGGAATTGTTTCATCATGATGTAGTTTCTCCTTTGGGTTATGAACTCCCTGGTGGAAGTTTTTTTAGCGTGATATTCTACTTGTAGGGTACTTAGTGGAGCTTTGGGGCTATGAAAAGAATTGGAGAGTGTATAGGGCAGGTTCATGGAAACTACCAGGTATATCATAAACTCCTGCTTTGCCAATGTTTTTGGTTTTATTTTCAGTCTGCAGATTTCAAAATTCTGCCCAACAGCTACGGGCACGCGAGGGATGCCTACGCGTTTGGAACAACAGTTGAAAATCTCCTGACAGTCCTAAATGATCAGGGTGAGGAATTACATGTTTATTTTGCTATTGACAGGCCTCTGTAGCTTCCTTTGTGCGTCGAGCCATTTGCCTTTTGTTGCAGCTGGCAGATGTGCTACAGGTTCAGTGACCTTTGTTCTTTGTGCTTGCAAAGTTAAAATGCAGACTTTGGCTCCTCCTGTATTCCCTTTTTGCTGCATTTGAATGTGGTCAGATGTGGCTGGAGGTCACCAGCCCGGGTAACCCAAGCACTCCCAAATCTGCTCTGTCAGGGGTACGCTCGGTCCTGCCCCGCCAGCTGCTTCATCAGAGGTTGTGGGTGCAGGCGCATGGATGTTGTGTTCCACAGCTGAGCAGGTCTGCTGCCTTCTAGCAGAGAGGGAGCAGGAAGCTTCTTGGGAGGACAGTAGCACTCCTTGGTGCCCCAACAGCCAAGCAGCTTATGAAGAGAAATGGAAATGCTATTTTCCCTTCCTTTAGGGACAGATATGAGCAATTTTGTTGTTTAAAAGAGCTAAAAATTAAGTTTTTTGGGAGGGTGGAGGACTCCTGAATATAGCTTGTTTGGTGTTGAGAGAGAAATCTAACTAGGCGCTCTGGCTTTCAGTTTCAGCAGATATTCTCTCCAGCTTTCAGCAAACCTTGCACTGTATGCTGCTGAATCCAGATCCAAAGTGTCGTCCACCACTGTCCAGCTTACTGTCGCACGAGTTCTTCAGGTAAGGAAAGGAATATCCTGCCTCTCTTGGTATGTCTTCATACTGCTTATTTCTGTGTTGCAACTCTGTTACTTATCAGATGGGAAGTGCAGACTCCCTGTCTCTTACAGGGATCTTTGACAAAGAGACTCGTAAAATTAAGCAAGCATTATCAGCCTTCCAAATGAGGTGCTGAGCTGGCAGTGCTCACAGAAGCCTGTCCCTTAGTCACACCCAGTCAGCTGGATCTCCCCCTGCTCGTGGGAGGTGGTAGGAAATGCTCTAGAAAATAAATCCTTAGTGATACCGCTTGAGCAAGGCAGGCTGCAAGATAATCCACACAGAGCTGTATCTGCTGTCACCTGAGTGCTTCTCTGGGTGGTGGCATTAGTGTAGGGCAGCACTTCATTCTCCTCATTGCCCCGGTAAGGTGGTCAGAGGTGGCTGATGCCACATTGCCCAGGTCTTCCTCTGAATTTCTGACTTCAGAGTGCTGCACTGCACAGGCCCAGAGTTTGGGGAACTGGTCACACCTCCACGCTGGCTCTTCTTGGTCTGCCAGTGTTTAACTTGTTTCCCTCTGTCTAGTTCTCTCTGGTAAATAAAGGACAGGGATTTGCAATCTCTTAGTTGTGGGTGGTTTAAGCACCAATAAGGATCACACTTTGACAGCATACGTTTTTGTGCTTAGGAATGATTTTCTGGAAGTTGTGAATTTTCTGAAGACCTTAACACTAAAGTCTGAGGAGGAAAAAACTGAATTTTTCAAGTAAGTGAAGAAACTATAATCTGGAAGCTTCTTATTTCAGAATACTTCTGCCAAATGGGACTGTGGGGGCACCTGGGAAGGCTTGTGGCCAGAGAGGTAGTTCCTCAGGCAGCAGGCTTCGATTGCTTTAGCAGAACATTTGCTCTGTCATATTTTGGGCACTACAGCCAAAACAGTGATTGCATCAAAGAGGAAACTCTTCACTCCTTCCTTTCCCAGTTTCTTGTGAATGGTTTGGTGCTTGGGAGGAGCGGTACCTGCTGGGCTCTGCCTGATTCACACACTCGCCAGCCTCCGGAGTGATGCTGTGCATGGCTGTGTGGACAGCGGTGCCTGTACCTGCTACAGACCAATTGCTGTCGCTGGAGAATAGTCAGAAACTGGACTGTGGTGACATGTGTCACTTCAGGTGTGCTTTTCTGAATCCTGTCTGCTTGCTAGCAGCTGGGTTGAACTCCTGCAGGGCCGGTAACAGAAGCTTTCCCAGGAGCACAGGGATATGAAAAGGAAAGAATTTTCCCATTGTCCACGTCCTAATTGAGTTAATGCACTTTGTGGGGCATAATGCTGATGTTATTAGCAGAAGTTAAATTATTCAGGTTCTCTTCCCCCTCCCACTGCCACAGCTAAGCAGGACTTATTTGAAAAGCCTTTCATGTGCTGTAGCATCGCAGTAGAGGTGGGAGCGTGGCCTATAACAGCAGCTCCAGCTGTGGTGAACAGCTCCTCACTGGAGCTGTCCCGGGGTCCTGTTGTTTTACACAAAGGCTATCTGCTTGCCCAGTTGCAAAATACTCTGAATTATCAGAGACCTTCTTTTAACGTGCTGGAAAAAGAGAGTCTTTCCCCTGCCTCATTCCTAGCAGTAGCTTTATTTTAGATGTGACTTTGCAAAAAAAGGAAATATAGCACCAGGCACCTGTTGGGGCTGAATTTTTTTTCCATTTAGGCAGATCTAAACTGCTAATGAGAGTTTTTTCAATAAAACATGTTGGGTGAATTACTTTTGTAGTGCCAGCCCTGTCTGGGCAAAGCTGCTGTGTGTAACAGATGCCTCGATTGCAGTAGTGCAGCATCTGCAGGAAATCCTCTTGTCATGGTCCCCAAGAAATTTTCTGTAAGGGAAGCTTCCATGTAGTCATGGCATTATCTGGGCCTGAAAAAGGGAGAAGCTGAATTTTTCTTTCTTCTTCCATATAAAAGAGCCTGGATGTTCTTACAGAACTATTTTCCTGCCTGTTTTATACTGCTGTGGGTCACCATCGGTTGTAATATGAGTTTGATTTCACTAGCTTCACACGAAGTAGAGGAAATAAAAGGGAAAGGGGATCTTGGCAGCAGCAGTCAGAATGGTTCCCACTGTCTCTGTAACAGCAGTGTTCACTGAGGGAGGGAATGAATACTTTGCTTAAAGATAAGGCAGCGTTGCCCCTTTATTAGGCAGAGAGGCTTTCACAGCATGTGCACTGTTGCCCTTAGTCTCCTTCAAGCCTAGAGAAAAGCCGTAACTGTTACTGACATTTTAAAAATGAAAATCCTACAGGGAAGAGCAGTTGCACAAAATCAAACTCCATGAGTTAAATAAATAAACCAACCCAACCCATGCTCTGTCGGCTGCCTCTAAAATGTGTTAGATGGAAATGGTTTCAAAATGGGATTCCCTTTTTGCCAAGGGAACTTCCCTTGTGTGGTGGGTAGAACAGTCTTTACTCAAGCAGCAGGAAAATTTTTTTCGATGCACTGGGTTGTGGGGCGAGAGGACAACTCTCTCCTGCAGTTTTAATGCTGTAGCACTTCACGGGAGATACAGAGATACAGCTCAGAGACAGTTTGATGCCACAGCAGTGGGCAGTTTCTCAGAGGGGGAAGCCTTCATGTGCCAGCTGCAGGTGCAGTGGTGCTTCTGGATGTGCTCACGACAACCTGTGATCTGTGTGTGTGGTTTTACAGGAAGTGTCTGTGGCTCCTGTTCTGTGTTATCTTTGCCTGAAAGCCTCAGACCTGAAAGCCTCAGACAGGAGCAGAACCTTGTCCTGCTAGGCAAAGTGCACACAGCCTGAGGGGCTGCGATGGGTCACTGTCTGTAGGAGAGAAGGCATTCACAGAAAGAGGGGAAACCGGTATGAAGGGAAACAGTTGCAAATGCATGGAAGGCTGCCTTGTTACTAATTGCTTTCTCTTGGAACGCAGATTCCTGCTGGACAGGGTGGCTGGCTTGTCAGAGGAGCTGATAGCATCACGGCTAGTGCCTCTTCTACTCAATCAGCTCGTGTTTGCAGAACCTGTAGCTGTCAAGAGTTTTCTTCCTCATCTGCTGGGTCCAAAAAAAGGTGACCTTTAAATACTTTCTCTCTTCACAAGTATTACTGACAAGTTTGGGATGAATTCAGAGTGGTCATTGCATTGAATCAAGGGAGTAGTGTTGTTTATTTAACCAGAACAAATACTGTAACATGCAGTAAAAGGGAGTTACGCGTGCTTTTCCCTTTGCAGTACTTTCCACTGCTCTGCTGATGCTGGGAGAACTAGGAATTGCCTGGGCTCTTTCCCAGGTTTATGTGTCACCCCACCCTAGGCCTTCCCAGTGGCTCACTGTATATTCCTCTTCTCACTTTTCCCCTGCCCTGCCTGCCCTTTTTTCTTCTACCACTGCGCTCATTCTCCTGTAAAGAGTGCTCAGCTTCTTCTCCTTCCCTCTGTAAGAGGTGCTCAGCATGTCTTGTGGGATCCCCAGCTATCTCTGTCCCTGCTGTTTGCCTCCCTTCTCTCAAAGGTTTTCCTAAATAGCTACTGGTGTTTCAGCCAAGCAATACCCGTCTTGTGCTTGTTTGACCTTTGGTGTTCAGAGCTGTTGCCATCGAGCAATGGACAGTGGCAGTGCTGCCTCTCCTCCCTCCCGTCTCTGGCATCCCAAGCAGGCTGTGTTGGCAGCTGACAAAGAATCAGACCTGGCAGTGGGGTGACACTGTAAATCTCAGCTGTGATGGTTTCCTGTCGAACAGCTTTTGGGTGCGCTGTCTCTCGTTGTTGAAGCAGCCTTTTCCCATCTTCACCTCTCTTCCCTAGAGCAAACTGGAGAAAGCCAGACCAGCTGCCTCCTGTCACCAGCCTTGTTCCAGACACACGTCATTCCGGTGCTGCTGAAGCTATTTGAGGTTCACGAGGAGCACGTCCGAATGGTGTTGCTGTCTCACATTCACGCCTACGCAGAACTGTTCTCTCGGGAGGAGTTAAAAAACATCATATTGCCACAGGTTAAGGACAGCAAAACAATATGCGGTATATCCTAGAATATGGGATTTCTACTGTTCGGGTTGGTTCTTAGCTTAACGTTAGGATCTTGTAGCGCTGGCCACAAACAGTCTGTAACCTCCATTCTATGCAAGCTCAAAACCTTGTACCCCATCCTCATCTGGAGTTCTGGTTTTGTTAAACCCGATGCCATCATGCACACCACTCGGGCTGATACGCATCAGCCTGGACTGGCAGCCTCACAAGAAGAGACTGTGTTTCCGCTTCACACCACAGCTGTCAAGAATGGAGGAGTGACTGGTCTAAGCTCAGGGTGCCTTGGCATTATTACAGTCCAGCGCTCCCCAGGCCCTAGGATCAGCCACCCTCTTTAGCTTGTAGCACAAAATGGAAAGCTTATTTTATGCTACGAAATAACATCCAGTATCCACTGAGAGTTGTGGGAGATCACAGAAATGAAATGTGCTGCAAATATAACATTTAAAGGGGACAAAAGTGAAAAAGCAAAATTTTCTGTTCTTGGTAACGTGATTATGTTCTTTGTGTAGGTATTGCTGGGCCTTCGAGATACCAGTGACTCTATTGTTGCGATAACGCTGCACAGCTTAGCAGTTCTCGTCTCCCTGCTTGGGCCTGAAGTAGTTGTAGGTGGAGAAAGAACAAAGATTTTCAAAAGCTCCGCACCAAGCTTCATGAAGACTGCTGATCTCTCCCCAGAAGGTAAATGATACAGTCAGAGCACTCTCGGGATTCTTGCCCATTCTGTCCAAGCAACACAGGCAGAACTTCTTGGATGATTAATGTGTTGCTGTTGACAGGTTAATTGATGATAAAGCTAATGTGCAGCTAAACTTCAATTCTAAATTAGGTGCTGTTTGCAGATACAGAATTGATATTAGAAGAACAGTTGTATAAAAGTATTTTAAATGTAGGAAATACATGGGGAAAAATTTAAACCTCTTCATTTAAGAATCTCTGTAAGCAAAGGAGATTAAGTGTGTGTGTCTGGCGAAAAATTATACTGCCCTTCTAAAGGACTTACATACTTATCCAGATAGTTGTTTAATGTTCCCTCTGTCCCTCATGTTTTTAAAAATAGTAAATCTCATCCTCTTCCCCTAATTTTTATTCATAGATTGGAAAAAGAATACGAACTTCCCTATTTTCTCAGCTCTCAGGAGGCTTTTCAGCTAATCCAGATGAAGACAGTAGTCCCTGCACCCGCTAGATAACTTGGAACCAAGTGTACTAAGGGAAAGTTTTTCTGGATATTGAAACTAAGAATGCTTATAACTGGAAGGAAGAATCGGCATTTGTTCTACTTTAGACATATAGATACTAAATGAAGTGCATGATAGAGATCAATTTAAGTATAAATGTTTTCTTCCTGATTTTGTGTGTACTGACAGCTGCCACCCTTTATTAAAATCTGTGGATGGCTCATTGCATTATTTTTGTTTAAATTACTTTAGTAGACTATTGTAAATAAACCCCTTTGGATTGCATGCTAAAGCCAGGTTTATTTTTCAGAATGTATTTAAAATTAGACATGATTAACTACTGACAAACAACAAAAAGACCACCTTTGTCCTCACTAGCAAGTGACAGCCTGCAAAAAACAGTGCTAAAGGCTGAACATGTGAGGGTTAATAAGCTGTCTGCTTAAGCCCCTAAAAGGATGTACCTTTTATCGAGGATGCTTTGGGGAGGGGGTGGGTTCTGTCTGTTAATGGCAGTCCTTTCCAGTGCCACAGCCTAGGCAGGCACGGCACTGGAGCACAGGTAAGCCGTGTGGAAGCGGATGCCATGCTAGGGTGGTGGCAGCAGGGCTTCGCATAGCCGAGGCCGGTGCTGGTGAATTGCTGCCACCACTGATGGTACGCTGCAACTCCCAAAAGCAAACTGGAACTAGGCGCTTGCCAAGCCATTGTCACTGGCTCAGGGAAACAAACCTGCCTTGTGCAGCTTCAAAGCGTGGCCTTGACTGGGGTGTGACACGAGGGAGACTGTCACACAGACTTCGGGGTAGAGACTCTTGTTCCTGCACACTGCTTTGCTCGTGCCCTTGCATGAGTTTGCTTATCCTCTGAATCGTTGTGACTGTCAGTGCTGTGCTTTTGTACAAGAGGCAGGTAACAGGGAATGTGTGATGCCATGCAGTACAGAAGCTGGGATTTTGGATCCAGCCAGGTGTCACGCAGCATTTTTTAAGCATCTGTTCTGATGACAATCAGTTTGTTCATTGTGTATTTCTTGAAAGAACGTATCAGCAAAACCTGACCATTTACAGTTGTCTGAACTTTGTGCTGGCAAGAGCTGCAGATGGCAGGGACAGAGGAGCGTTGTGTTATATACAGGTTGAGAGGTGCAGCTGGAGGATTGCGGTGCCAGTCTTCATCCAGTATTGCTTGTCAGCGCTGTAAAATAAGAATGTTCCAGTGCTGCAGGCAGTTTCAACTAAGACTGTCAACACACCTTGTGGACTTGGTGTCCTTTCTTTTATCCCTGCAGACTCCCCCAGTCATGTTGTAAGCAATCACAGAAATCAAACCTCTCGGCCCTTGAAGAACAATTCTAGCGTGTTCCCCATCTCTGGAAATGTACCTGTCAAGAAGCTTTCTGTGCGACAAGACAATCCACTGGCTTTAAAGACAGGTAAAACTTAGCCCTAGCTCTTCCTTTTTAGAAATCAAGTGTTCTACAAATGTGTTGCTTGAAAAGATGTTAATTTCCCCCAATGTACTGACCTGAAAGATTCAGTGAACCAAGGAAGGTAACGGTGAAGGAAAGAGAGTGTGACCCTTGACTTCCTAGGGAATAGTTATTTGGGAGTCTGATACAGGCTGCTGGCTGGCCTTGAACTTCTGTTTCCTTACAGCAGGTTCTCTGCTATGCTTTTTCACCCCTGCCACAGCTTGGCAGATACACTTAAGTGTATCTATAGGTCAGCCTCAGGAGCTGACTCTCTTTACTTTCATGGCCTTTTTTCTGCTACCTATTGCTTATCAGCAGTCAGCTTTCATTGCCCCAGAGTTTTGAGATTAATACCCCTCCTCTGCAAACAGGAAGGTGGCTGTGCTTAGTACGAGAGGAGCTTAGCACTGAAGCATCTTTCCAGTAGGCATTACTGGCTTATTTCCATGCCAGGTGCTACCTGTGATGTCAAGGAGTTTCATGCACAACTCTGTCTCTACGCTTGTTCTCCTGAAATGACCGTGTAACACCTTTGTCTTTCACAGGTGAGCAAGACACTCAACCCCCCCTGAATGGAATTCCTGGAAGCATTAATATGCTCGGGAGCAGCAGGAACTCTTTGACTACCTCTGAAAAGCCAGCAGAGGAGTGGCCAGACTGGAGTGAGCCAGAGGAGACAGACACTGAGAAAACTGTGAACATTCAGATTCAGCCCCGAGAGCCATGGGGCAGTGTGGGACCTCATTTTGCTGAACATGATGTAGATGAGAAGCCTTGGGATGACTTTGAGCCCAGGAGCCCTAGTCCTGAACTGTCCTCAGGAAATTGCCTCACTGTGACACAAGCTAATGCAGTTGAAATGCCAAGGCCTCTGCCAGGTACCCATCAACTGAGCAAAGAATTCAAAAGCCTCAGACTGAGTCCCCCCACAAAGTCCTGCCCCGGGAACAGCTGGAGCAATGACAAGTGGGACCACCAGGAACAACTGGGAGAAACTGTGCTGCCAAAACCAACCTTTCAGGAAAGATTGAAGTCTTCACTGGAGTCTGGCCTAGGAGAAGAATTCACGATCAAAGTGAAAAGGAAACCTGTGCAAGACCCTGAGCTGGACTGGTTTGCTGACATGATCCCAGACATTAAACCTTCTTCAGCTATCTTGATTTTACCTGAAGCGAGGACAGAAGCAGTTGTTCCCAGTCACTCTGGTGTAGTATCCAGCAGAGAAGGTGCCTCCCAGAATGTGCTGTTCTCATCCAAATTTGCAGCAGCTGATGTTATTGAGGTAAGAGGCTATAGGCAGTGGGGTTTAAATGACTGCACACTTGAGAGGATCCTAAAGCATGTACATAGCGCAACACACTGTTGTAGCACCAGCTGGCTCCTTCATCAGATGGTGGAAAACCTGAGAAGGAAGCAGCAGCATACAACCATACAGTTGAGTCTTTGCCTGTGAATACAAGATGCTGAGCTCTGAATGATGCATCTTACCAGGCACCAGGTAATTTAGTGGGTGGTTACTACAGCAGTGAGAGCTGTGTTAAGAAATAAGGAATGGACTTGTACACTGCTAAAGGCACTGACTAAGGAGTTTTAACTCCAGCTTGTAATTTATGCTGCTGTATCCTGGATGCAAGGACCCTCCCACTAGGTTAGGGAGGGTCTTGCTTTGTCAAGAGAGGTAAAACAAAGCTGGATTTCTGTCTGTTGAAACAGCCCCATACACAAATGGAAGGGAGCTTTCAAGCACAGAGGATGCTCAGGACTTAATGTTGCTCCTGGCTCTTCTGGGAAAACCTAATAGCACTGTAAATAAATGACCAGGAAACCAGAACCTCTGGATTACAGAGTAAAGCTTTTTGGGTGCTTTATTTTCATGAAAAAATAGCCGAGACATTTCTCCATTTCAGAGAACCAGGAATTCTTCTTAAGTAAGCAGGTAAATCCCTTTAGCCCCGTTGCAGAAACTGCTGCAGTTTCCTAGGAGGGGAGGGAGCACTCCCAACACTGCCACCAGAACACATAACTCCATTAGGGAATAGGTGTTGATTGCAAGTTGTTTTGCTAATTCAGCCTCAAGAGAGCTAGCACAGGGGGAGCAGGTAGCATGGGGAGAGGAGCCTTGGATGTAAACTGTAGTTGTTTATTTGAAAATGGCACACTGTCATGATATCAACCCCATGAGGCAGGGGAAGAGTATCACACACTATAGTGCAGTCAGGGCTGTGTCAGTAGATGGGCGAGATCAAACTCAGAATACAGCAGGACAACAGCCATTTCCTGGGGGAAAGGGATGTAATTTATAGCATCCAGTTCTTAATGGAAAGTGGGTTTGGTACAAACAGTTTTTGCTTTAATTTTAGGGGGAAAAGAAAAAAAAAGAGACTCTCCCTATTAGCTTGCTCTTGTCTTTAAGGTGTTCTCTTTTGTATTTAGAAGTTCTTTAGCACTGAAAGCTGCAAAGACTGGCACTTCTTTTCTGGTCTTATGAGGGGCTTTCAGCATTCTGGATAAATGTCTTGCTCTGCTGTCACAAGCCACACAGGCTACTGCCTGGCTCCTGTGACTGCACCAAGTACAGAAGTATAGTACGTGTGCCTTAGTGCTGATAATTCTATGTCATTCTAGGCTGAAGCTGCAGGCTGGGGTGAAGAAGAGGAGTTGAACTGGGAAGATGATACTAACTGGTAATGGGACTGAAAGAGACAAAGGCAATCTGTGGTGTGTTGGATTCTGTAAGAAAAGTCGCTGCTTCCGCAATACAACAGTTAAGTACCTCAGCACTGCTTTTGCCAGAAGGCAGGCACTTGCTGCAGCAGCCAGCAAGATCCCATGGGGCCTGATCCCTTGCAATGGATGCTCCTTTCCAGTCTGTGCCAAAAACTGCAGGAGTGAGGCCTGCACTCAAGCAATATGCCCAGCTGTGGTGTGCACCACTGCTACCAGAAAGAGGAACAGCGTGATGGTGCTGACGTGCTACTGGAGGCCAAGAGTGGTGTAAGCGATTGGTCCAGAACTCATCCCTGCTCTGAAAAACTGATGACAATAAATGAAAGTCACACTGAGTTCTTTGGTTAATGTGCCTTTTTCTTTTTTTCCAGAAAAGTAAAGCCCTTAGAAATGGCTCATTTTAACTTTTTAGCTAAGAGATGACTTTAAGATGAATGTACAGTTTACTCAACTTATTTATTTCTGTTTATATAGTTCTGTCAGTGGATGGCACAAGAGGTGCCAGGAACCGTGCAGTGAAGGACCACTGAACACAAACTGCTTAAGCATTCTTTCTGCTCTTAACTGTGACCAATAAAGATTATTTTTTAAAAAAAGATGACCCTAGCGTGGAGTGGAACCCAGCAGCAGAGGTATGTTCAGAGAACAGTACAGAGCCTTAAACTGTTATTCTTGTGTATTCTAAAATTAAGATAAAAACACCTACTGCCTGGTCACCTCTACATGAGGGGAACAAAGGTAACTGTTACTTTTACAACAGATTCAAACATCTTAGTATTCAAAACACAATCTCATGAAATGTTTACCACCATACAGTAGCTTAGAAGAGCAAGCTATACATCAACAACATACAAAATGACAGCTCAGGTGCACAATAGTGTCCATTAAAATATATCAGTCCTTCCAGCCAGTTATTATGGAAGTATCTCACACCTCAGTTCATTTTGGCACATTAACCGAGATCCAGCAGTACAGCAGAGCATCCCCCCGTGTCAGTTTTTTCTTCTCCAGCAATCACAGCTATAAAGGCATCTCTTCCCTCAGAACAGGGAGCTGAGCTGGTTTATTGTCTCTAAAACCTGTTGAGCACCTTACCGTACACTGTCTCTGAGGATGGCTATAGCTGTATGTAGAGCCTCCAGTTTCACTGCAAGCCAAACAGGGGGTGACCCTTTCCGGAGCAGCAGCTTCACAGCCTCCACTGCCCCCTCCATCGTGCCTACTGCTGACTTATACTCCTCCTCAGAGGGTGGGTGACATGCTCTTTTTGCCAGAGGCTGCAGATTTAAGTAAACAGGAGATATCATTTATAATGCTCTACATAAGTCATCAGTCTTCATCCAAATGCAAGAAAACCCTTAGAAGGAAGAAGAGCTGCAAGCGACTCCCTTGCCTTGTGAGAGTGCTGGCAGGCAATACAGAGCATTCAGGTTATAATACTAAGGGCCAGGAGAGCACACGACCATGGCAGGCAGCAAGACCATCTTGAACCTCTTTAGAGACTTCCCAGAACTGACAGCAATCAACAGTGGAGCCCAGACAGGTTAAAGAAGTGCATGTACCTCTCCTGTTGACTCCAGCTTTCCATCCATTTTCATGAACTGTGCACTGCAGGTAAGCCTTTCTTGCTTCATGCGTTCTGTTCGTGCTTCTGTTGTCTCTTCCACTTGCCTCGTCTAGGGAGAAAGCCACAGGAGAGGTAACTAAACCAAGGCGGCATTACCAGCCTTTGCAGGCTCAATTTATACGCCAGAACGAAGGGGAGGGAGCAAGACAGAGATCCTAACATGCAGTTCCAAGATGAATCTAACTTCTCACACACTCTTCTGAGCAGGAGACTGAAGTTATCTACAACTTTGATGCAGCATCACTGGCAGCTATCAGTTCTTTTGCTCATTATCTGTTTGTCAAAAACTATTCATGCAGGTAGCCCTGCCTTAGGTTACAGCGTGACAACCACCTCCTCTTTCCCACTGTTTATGTTCTGCATGAAAAGAGCAGATGGCTAAAGAGAATTTTTTGTAACATGAGAAGAGGACTAACATGTTTTGTACTTGTTCATCTAGCTTTCAGAAACTGACCCAAGAGAAACAGGGAAGAAAATCACACAAACCGAATATGAAATCACTGTCTTTTTAACATAACTTCTCTGCTTACAACACTAACTGTGCAATTTAATCTTTTTGTTGTTGTTCAAGAAGGGAAAAATCAAAGTTCAGAAGTGCTGGCAGAGCAGCATGTACAGGAATGGCAGTTAAGTCTGCTGATTAAAGCAAGTAGAAAAGTTCAACCAGATCCCATTTAACAGAACAATTTATTTTAAACTTACTTGTTTAATCACCATGCAGACAATACAGGTGTAGACATAAGCCGTGTACTGCTTACAATGGATGTGTACAACATCAACTAAGAAAGCAGTAAAATGGTTCAAACATACATACCTTAGCCAGAAAACTAACAACTTTGTTCTTAATTTCTTCAGAATTAAGGCACTGAGGAACAACATCTTCATGGCTTGTTTCCTGCCAAAAATGTTGAGTAATAGTAGTTTAGTACATTTGTATTTACAAAGGAACAGACAAAGTAAAAAATGTTTCTGTGACAGTCCCTTCTCTGTTGCAACCGATCTAAGCAACCAGTGCTTCATCTTCCTTCACTTCCAGCTCCATGAGCCCTCATTACAGATGCTATGGCACATCAAAAGTAATACTAAGATGCAAACTGGTCAGTGAAGAGCAACAAACATTTGAGACAGAATTCCTGTATGATAAAAGTTAACAGAGCCAAATACAGGCACCCAGAACTCTGCTATACTTACCTCTGCAAAATGCGTGAATGCCTCTAACGCGTGCTGGTGAATCAGCCAGGTCTGGTCAGCTAGCAGAGAAGCAAATAAACACGACAACTGGGGTACAACTTGCCTCTGAAAGAGCAACAAATATCTATCAGTTCCAAAGAGTTAGTTGTGCATATCTTACCATCATGATTTATTATTAAAGATTCGCTCTAAGGTCAAGGCACAGGTTTGTGGAACATGAAAGTGCTACTGCCCTGTCTGGCAAAAAAAAAAAAAAAAAAAAAAAAGGGGCGGTGACGTTCTGTTATTTCTTCTTGGAGGTTCAAATGTCAGTCCTTTCTAACTGGAGAGAAGCAACAAGCAAATGAATAAACCAAGCATCTTACATGCACTCAGCAAGTCTTGATGAAAAATAAAATTGCCATAGACCATTAGTAAGTTGTCGAGATGATTATGTCCTGGCAGTCCTGTATGTATTTAATGAACTTGATCCATTAACTTTATATTTAAATAAATAGCATATCTTTTCTTCAAAAAAACTGAAGATTATTTCACTAAGGCCACAATTATATTTACCTGTGCTTCTTGTGGTATAAACACCTTTCCCATAGAAGAGAGAAAATCCACCATCGCTAGGCGAACATGATCTGGGGGATCCAACTGGAAAAGGGAAGACTGCAGTGCAAATACCTGCAGAAAAGAAACCCCAGTGAAGCTCCACTGAACAGACTGCAGGTGAAAACCATCTCATCTTTAAATGTCAGGACACTGAGTTTAGAAAACTGGACTGAAAACAGGAGGAGGTATCCTACATCTTCAATAAAACTGGCTAGTATAAAGCTGCAGTGTGCATTTTAGAAAGCAATGAGCATTCTCTATAGCACATCCATATCTCTCAATTACCTTACAGAGTAATGGGATTCTCAAAAGCAAAGTGCCATATACTTGGTTTAAAGACCAGGAAAGTAATCAAGAAAGAAATAAAATTAGGAACCTCCATGTGTTAAGAGAAGGCCAGACCATGAAACAACTCATTTGAGATTTTAGTAAATCACGAAGAACTTGGTTTTCATGCAGTAATTTATTCCTAACCTGTATGAAGGTTTTGGTTTGTTTGTTTTTTGTTGTTTTGTTGGGTTTTTTTTACCTGAGTAATTGGTTGAGCATCTAATGCTTGGACGAAGAATTCCAAAAGGTGAAGTAATAAACACAGTGTCTGCTGGAGACATGGCTCATCTACGACCTTCAACAGATCACAAGATGTTAGTAACACTGCATTTTAGCTTACGGAATAACTGCTTAAGAAGGAATTTAAAGTTACAGTACTGTTCCAAAATTCTTAGCCTAACTTCACACACCTAAAACAACACATTGTAAGCAGCAGCAGTGGAAAATATTAAAATAGTCATATCAATATTTCTAGGTAGTCATATTTTACAACACCCTTTTCTTTGATTTTTATTAAAAATATTTCTTATCCCTTATCTCCTTCCTCCACTCACTAATATAAGCAGCTAAAGGTTATCTGAACTATTTCTTTTCACTGATCATTTGCCAAATGTCTCCACAGAATGGCTGAGGTTGGAAGAGAATTCTGAAGGGGCACATTGTTGGCTCTTCTTCACCCCCACTCAAACTTTCTTTTTTTAATCCAGAGTATGAACCATGACAGTCCTTTTTTTCTTTACTGCAACTGCAGCCATAAATACAGTCGCCAGGACATCGCCTTACCCCTTTGTTCTCAAATACAGGAGGAAGGTTGCTAGCTCTATGGGTTTTCATGTGCTAAGCGATGTTCTAGTTACATCACCATGAGTTTTGTTCACATGCTAATGAACATTTAAAATAAGCCAAATTTGTAACTGGTACGAATCAGAATAAGGTATTTCAGACTTGTTAAGCAAGTCTGAATCTGACACCAAGGAACAGATAGAATAAGAAGGAGCCAATATATGTAACATTCAGGAAAATTCAAACTCCACTTCCCAGAGCAGGCGCCTGCCTAATACATAAACCAGCTGACAGCATATGGACAGCACAGTGTAACTGTGCTTTACAGAAATGGTCCAGTCCAAGCAAAACAACTTAGTAACAAACACATGATGATACAGCACCAGCCTCCCAGACACATCGGACTTTCATCATTGGAGCAGCAAATTCTCTTACCTGCTTAGCCTGCAGAAATGTCCAGAACTGACCAAGCACTCCCAAGACAGATGCCTGAAGTTCTGCCTCCAGAGTGTCATCAGCAAAACCGCAGGCAGCCAGCAGGACAGAAAGGGCAGTATTCTAGTAGGAAAAAATGTATTAGTAAGACCAAAAAAAATTACATGTAAAACAAACCAAAACCCCAGGCTCATATCGAACATTCAAAATGATACAAGATGGCAAGAAGCCCAATGTGCTGCGTCAGCTGTACAGTACAGCTAATCCACCAGGCCACTGGCCAATAAAGCTTCCAAAGCAAGGAAACCATCCGTTACTTCTGTGAGTTTCACACAGTGCTGTAGTATTTATTAGCTGCATTAGCAGGCGAAAGCTGGCAGCAGATACTTCATGTGGAAGTCTCTGGTTTCTCATACTCCTTTGCCAAGGAGACCAGTGAGCATCTTTCAGATATGATGCTGCATAAAAACAGCCAGGACTTCAAAACTTAAAAATAATTGTATGACATAATATAAATCAGAATTTCTAAAGAAAAATACATTTGCTCACCCAGAGAGCTAACAACTAGAATAACTAATAAACCACAAGACCTTTACTGACACCCTCAGAGTAGAGGGTCCTAAGGTGATGTGTACTAGAAGAAAACATTAAAATGAGAGTTCTTGCTCATGCATATGCCAATTAAGCATGGAAAAAAGCTGCGCAACACACAGAAAAACAGAACTAAGGTGACAGGAACACTTTGGAAATCCAGAGTTCGCATGTTTTTTTACAAAAAGAACGACATCTCCTTTACCACAGATCGAAGCTCTCCCAGAGCGCGTCTGCTATTCAGCCATTGCCTGCACTGTGCGAGCCCTGCCACACAGAGCTGACATGCCACTTGTTTCCTCAGATCAGGATTCAGGGCCTTCAGGGATACATGCTGCCACACAGGCAAGTTTTCCACCTCCTCCGGAAGAAACTTATGAGCAAATTCTACCTGCAAACATAAGTTAACAAGAACTAAACAGACTGGAATACAACTTCATAATCTGTCAGAAAGTTGAGCAACCAAAATGCACTACTAGCTTGTTTTAGAAATATTACATGAGAAAAAAGTTGTGTAAAACCTTTCATTTAAATAAAATTCAACTTTTTATATAAAAACCTTCTAGAACTGCTACCTCCACCATCACATATAGGACATAAGAGTGACTAAGCAAATTAATTCTTTCAGCTGCTTGAAGCAATGCCCCTAGCAAGCGGAAGAAAGAGCTTTAGCTCCTCCAAGGTATACAGAGAGGCACTGACAGGAAAGGATGCTACTCTGTATCTGATGACATGGAAACACTGATGAACACCAGCTGCAGATGCAATGACAGGACATACAGTCTCAGCAAATCTGAGAGGTGCTGTTTTCGTACTTGGTCAAAAAAATTACTTCTTCGCCACCTAGTAAGACCACTCTTATGAAAGGTGTATGTGCCTTTCTTATTTTAAAAAGCACACCTGCACAAATTGGGATCCACTACAACAAAGTAGCAACAAGTACAATATCAAGTACAGCAAGCGAGCACTCAACACCTTGTCATTTCTGAAGAACTGAGAGAGGGTATTTTAACACAGGCCACTGATTCAATTGTCTTCTATTAAGGACAGAAGATGCTGGTGCTATACTTGCCTGATGATCTGGAGCCATCAAGAACAGCATACGTCTCAGCAAAACACCCAAGGCAGAGACCTGGTAACAGTCATTGGGCCAAGACTTTATCTGAATTAGGATAAAAGGGTAACGCACCTAATTAAATTAAGGACAAAAATCACCACTCGGCAAATTAATTCTATACAGAACATTCTCAAAATTGCTATGTGGGATCACAGCAGTAACAGTCTACATAAAACAATGCAGGACATGCTGGATATCCTCAGCATATTGTTTTGTATTTTCACAGTACTGCTTTTGCTAATTATTAACCCAATCGCCATTTGGATTTGGAAAAAAAATAAATTCCTGCCTTTGGTCATTTAGAAAGTTTGCTAGTAGAACTAGGATTAAAACTGGTGCCAAATTGCAAACATCCCTGTAGTTCTTACCAAGTGGGCGATCACAACAACGTGGTGAGCACACAGTTCAGCTGTTCCGTATCTAGAATGTGAGAGATGGAAGCTTGTGAGTCTGTACTTCCTGCTCTTTTACAGACTAAATATCATAAATCTTGTCTGAGGTGGCCATTTCCTTTAACATACTTGAACTTGATATGCACAGACACAATTTACTTGTGAGAACCGTTCCAAAAAACAATTATTAAATAACAGAAAAGGTATGTTCCCTTTGCGTGCATGAATGTAAAAATGGCTAAGCCATTTCTGCTCCTAATTTTCAAACTATGCTCTATATCTGAAAAGAATCCAATTCTGGGACAATTTTGTCTTTAAAAAGTCTCTCTCAAGGAATTATATACAACAACAGAACTATCTGGATCTCTGGAAATCCTGCTTGACCTATAACAAAAAAAATCTTACCGGGCAAGGAAGCACCACGAGTCCATTGCCAGCAGAGATGTGATCATACTAGAACCCAGCACAGCATCCAGCAGAGCATACTCCTGAGGAGAAGATATGTATGTAAATTCATGCAGAAACAGACTGCAGGCCTACTATTACTTTTACTCCACTAATGATCAAAAAACCTAGTAGGATTTTCAGCTTATGCAATCTAAAATGTTTTAAGAACTCATTTTCACACTCTGTATTCAGCTACACCATCAAGCAAGCAGCTGCACCTTTAGTTTTGCATACTTTGAATGTATCTGTACATCCAGTTCAATGGGCTGAGAATCCTTCACTGTTCAAAAACATTCCATCATGTGCATCCTTTCTTCACAAGGCACCTTTATGGTTTTGTTGTTGTATTTATTTTAAAACCAATGTATTGCCAATGTCCTTGCCAGCTTTATTAGCAGTTTACTGAAAACCAAATAAAATTTGTTCCTCTTTTAGGAACACAAATTTTATCTGAAAGAGGAATGTAGCATTCAGAAAAAGAAAACCTAAATTAGGGCTATAGTTTTTGTGATGGCTTTTAACTTTATAAAAGTTAACATTTATCTAGAGGTTCTTTTGTCTATGTGCAGTATAAAGTGAAAAACTTCTAAAACATTATACAACGTTAATCAAAGCCCAGAATACTCCTCTGAAGTAAAAAAAAATACTTCTTACCATTTTATGGTATGTTATTAGCTAGAATCACAACAATATCATCTATTTATTTTTATTTATCTATTTAATATATATTTATTTAGTATTTAAATAATAAATGTCACTTTATTACTTCACAGTATAGACTAAAAAAAGCCAGGTAAATTTAATAGAAGTTGAATACTGCAGAAAAGAAGGCACTGAACTTTTATAACAAATTGATCTCCCCCCCCGTCCCAAAAAGAACAAAAATTTTCAACACCACTAAGGTTCTCAAGAACTTGTATGAAGCTTTATTTTACCATTTCCCACAAGTGACATTTGCTTTATAACTGAACACCAGTCATGTAACTGTATGCCGGCTCCTTTCTACAGAACCACTTCATACCTAAGCATCTCTTCAGAGCTAGATCATTAGAAAGAACTCATTCTTTTTTAAACAGTACCTACACATCACAACAGCTGAAAAGGCGATAAGCAAAAAACAATCTTACCAGCTGAGGAAAGTGTGATGGGAGTGTGGAAGCAATGAAGGAGCACAGGTGAACACAGACATAGTGATAGAGGGTGATGGGACCTGCTGGCTGTCCTGTACTGATCACCTCTGGCAAACAAACAGGGAGAGAAAGCTCGGCAGAACATTGCTGGAAACTGAAGAAGAGAGCTGAAAACAATGACAGGCTGCAAGGGTAAAAGAAAAAAAGAAGGTGGGGATTGGTGGAGAAACACAGTTGGGTTACAGATTTGCAAATCCCAAACCCTGCAAGCAACATCTGAAGTACAGAATCTTTGTCTCTGACCGGAAACAATGGCAATAACTTCAGTGCTTTTACATGAGATTTCTGTTCCTATCTTCCTCTTTTACAAATTCAGGTGATTATTAGAGAGTTTAGGCATAAAAATGCAAGATGAAGTATCAACAAGTTACATAGATCTCTCTCTTCCTACCATGGATGTACTCTAAATACCATTCCTTTCCTGAAAAAACAAAGGCATCTCTGGCTCTGTATCCTTCACTGCTGAATCACTGTAACATCAGATCCTGTTTTTCTCAGCACAAAGATGCAAATCCATGGAGTCTGACATATTACTATTCAGTTGCGAGGCAAACCCCAGCAGCTGAGCCCTTCTATTTGCCCATATAGTCTGATTATTGTGATGAAGAGGTGAAGAACTACAAGGAAAACCTTTTTAGTACCTTTTTCCTGTGTTCCAGAGAGTTTGCACTTCTTCAGGCTGAGTGGACAGCTTATCCATTATGGTAATCAGGATGAGACACTGGGGCAGCTGCTGCTCAGGAGGGAGACCTGTGGAAGTTTTAAAAAGTGATGCTAGTTGCCCTGCTAAATATATATTGTGTGTAAACTGGCTTTTAAACAAATTACAAACTATGAACAGGTGGAACATAAAAGTTCCTAGTAAAACAATCAAAAAATCCCTTACAGACAGCTGGGAAAAAAGGAACATTTCATCATGAACACTGTGTTTGAAGTGAAAAATAAATGCAATATACTGAATCAGGTAAAATCTAAAATATTGCAATTCTAAACTGTCACTGCAAGAGCTGCGAAAGAGTTACAATCTGGATGCCTCATGCTTCCAGTCTCCTCGAAAGCATGGGATGTCTCAAACACTGAAAACACAGTTTTCTTCTAAGTGTGTCAGGATAATCAAAAGGCCAGGGTGCGCACATGGTAGAGAAGCAAGTTGGCTATCTCAGAATTCTGACATGCTGGTCAGGGCAGATATCAGGGAGGGGTGCATGTTATAACAAAAAGCCGATCATTTTCCAGTTTGAAGGCATTCTACTTTTCATAGAAAATACTTAATTTAGGAAAAAAAATCTGTCTTCCTCCACCAACAGAAGAGAAGAAAAATTTCAGCCTACTTTGAAAGTTTGTGACAAATGTGGACTGAAATTACACAAAGCAGCAGAATTGATAGGATTTTTGTTAACCAGATTGATATTGAAGTTATTGTGAGTACTTTGGAAAAGATGCAGTCAACAACCACAGGAACTACCGGTTATAAAATTCATCTGAGTTAGCATGCAACTGATTATATCATAGTACTTATGAAACAATCAGAGCCAAGCAAATCAGAATACTGCTGGTGGTCCATAAAGTCAAAATATCAACCCTGATCCCTCAGAGATGCTTACATAGTACTATAGCAGTGGCAGCTGCATTTTAAACCCACCTAACTTTTCACTTAACACTTGCTCCATAAAAGGGCTAAAGGGAAGCAGCTGGTTAATGAGAGGGTCCAGAGCCACAAGAAAAACCCGGGATATTTCATCTCGATGAACTTCTGAGATGTCTGGAGCATAGAGACTGGGAGGAAATTTGCTGAGGGGGGCCAGAAAAAAAAAAAAGTTAGATATTTTAAGCAGCATTTTCAGTAACATTTTCAAAAGAACTACAAAGAGGCAAATTCATTATTTCCTTGTTATTGTGAAATAAAAGGCTCCCCATTTTAGAGTATCTATTATAGCCTGAGAGTTACAACTCTGCATTCGCCCATTAAACTAAGCATCATAATCCAGTACTTTATGAAACATTGGAAGAAAACCTTATGGGCTCATGGAAAATGCATGTAAAATACATAACATACCTAAGAAAAAATACACTGAATCACAAACAAGTCAAGCAATGAAAAACCAAGGAAACACCTGTATACACAATTTGATAGTCATAAATGTCACAGCACTAATTTAACATGACACAAATAAAAGGGTATCACAATTTCTTTGAAGAGAAAAAAGACCCTGAGAGCAATAGAAGAAAAAAAGGATTATAAAGCAAAAGAGATCATGAAATGAAAATCTTCTCTCTTACAACTTATAAAGTGACTGTAAAAATGCTTCCTACTCAAAAATCCTGCTCAGTTTTGCTGAGTGAATAAAATTTCACAACCTTCCACTTGAAAAAGATCTACAATGTAAGTAAAGTTAGAAGAGGAAACTCAAAACTCATAAAAAACCCCACCTAATCTGGCAGTGAAACATGTAGTGGACTCATGAGCACATCTCACCACTGAACCTGGTTTCAATTCCAAAAGAATGACTGAAATTAACCCTCGATTATAAAGTCCACTTTCCACTATTCTTCCCCACTGTTGCAGCAAATACAACAAAACTTCTGAAAGAAAAACGGTAAGCCGCTTGCAGAGTGTTCTGCTTCACAAGCATAACACGTTAAAAAGTGCTTGCTTCTGGGAGAACCACGGAGTCCTTTTGTGAGATTTCACAAGATTATAAACACAACAGTAAAGCTACGAAAAATTTCAGGATGCTCTGTTTCTGATGCTCTCTCCCTTCAGGACAAATGTTTCCATACTTCGTCTTAAAGATTGAAAACAATCTGTTTCAAGCTGGAAGTTACACTGCTAGGTTGCTCTGTTTTAACCTTGCCTAACTGCTTCATTGCAAGGTGACTTAAAGGGCGAATCCTACCTTGGGGAATTTGGCTTTAGGAACAAGAATTTTCAAATGAACTTGCATAAATAGACCCAGTATCCAACACAATCAATCTGCATATTCTGCACATGTCTTAAGAAATGCTGACATAAGTTATTGCAACAAAGTCAGTGGTTTGTCAATACTGGACACTCATAACACTGATCAAAAGTGGGGTTAAGGTAATTAATATCACACAAAAATGCCCAATTTATTAAAAAAATATTTTAGTTTTCCATACGTGAAAAAAAGAAGGTAACACCTCTAGAACAAGATCTGTATTTTTACATCTCAAAAACTAAGAATGCAAGATGGAGATGTTAAGATACTATCAATAATCAATTATTTGTACTTCACTTACCTGTATATCTGAAGAAAGAGCTGATGTAACTGAGAACACAAATCAGAGAAGAAAGAAAGAAATTCCTGCAAAAATCATTAATTTTGAATGGTACTTTTAATATAAAATACATGATTAAGTACACTTCCTTTCCATTCTACTATATTGGTGTGTAAACTACTATACTGCAAAAATTGCTTAAGTTCTAACAATCCACAGCACAAAGCAAGTGCAAAGCAAACAATAAACAAAGTGCTCCTAAGATTAATTACACTACATGTATATATACTGTAGGTAAACTGGCTAAATTTAGAGGTATGTTTAAAAAAATTGGTAAGTACAGTTGTAATAGTCTTAGAGAGCTGCAGAAATCTGAAGTGGTCTCATACATGCTGTAAGGCTGCTTTATCCTGTCACAATGCTATTCGTTTTGTGGAGAAGAAAAAAAAAAGACACAACAAAAAAAATCACCCCCCTGCTTTTATCCCATGGGACAGAACAGATGCAGAATGTACCATCAGTGCTATTCCTAGAGAGCAAAAGTTTTTCACATACATTCTTAAAATGGATAGATTTGCAGCATGTCTTCTAACAACAAGAAAAAGAGAACACGGCAACAAAGTGAAAGGGCCAGGAAAAGAGCAAGAAATTAGCATCAGAGCTAACAAGAGTAAGTACACAGACATTTCTTCTTACTAATGCCATATCATTTTCAATTGCTCAAACAAGCAACAGTTTAGAAAACTTGGCAACAGGTTTCATCTGCTTAATGCTTCCAGATAGTTTCTGTTGCACTGACTCAAGGCTGGACACCTATCAACTCCTCAGCAACGCTGCTTGTAATAGCTTATTATTGCTGTTCGTTTTTCTGTTGAATCACAGCAGTAATCCCGGTTAGGCTTGTGAGCAGGTGGAAGAACTACAAGCAGGTTACGCATGGATGTTAATTATACCACCCGTATGGTATAGTCATAAATTGTTAAGACACAATGCAGTACAAAATTATTCCATTTGCAGACCAGAGGCTTTCATTTAATACTAGAATTGAAGTATTAAATCCTACCTTTGTGTAGTGTGCAAGGGAATTAGCAAAGAACCTGCACAGTTTGACTGTCTTCTGGAACAGCCTGAGGTCAGTACCATCCTGCCCAAAAAAAGCAGCTCTAAAACTTCATATACAGAGTAATACAAGAAAAAAAATGAAGTTAGATTGCTAACAATGTTTAAAACCCATTTCAAACTTGATTCTCTATAGACTCCACGGCTATGGGGAAAAAAATTTAAAAATCTTCAGTAGGCCTCAACATTTTTGTAGCAATATTCAGAACTGCAACGTTATCTTCTGATTGACCTTAGGATATTGTCAGTTTAGGAAATAAAAGAAATTTCCATAGAGTATGATGGAAACTTATTTTCAGTGCCTCACCAAAACATCCCCAATCTAAACAAAGCTATGTTTTTTCACTTGGCTTCAAAAGAACAAGATATCCTCCCTACTACAGGAAGTAAAAAAAAAAAAAAACAAACAACCCAACAAACCGAACCCAAATCACTCCAAGCAATAATACAGAACGAAGAATTTATCCTCCTTAAGTTCAATGGCAGCTTTGGGAGCTTTTTGATTCACCTGTATCTCTGACATCTTCATTTGCTCAGCCAGCTGCAAACAGGAGTGAAAAGAAAATAGAGTGTCCTTGCACAGGCCACCAAGGATGTCCCTGTGTTTCAGATGGCACTGCAGCAGAGAATGATGCTTCAGGCTTTGCCTAAAAAAATAGGAATATAATCAGGTATTTAATTGTCAGAAGTGAGCATGCAATGAGTTAGTACAAATCCAAATAACAAATTCTTCAATTTAGGCTTTTATATAACACTAATCGATGCAACATCAATGTACACCAAAACCAGAACTTTAGAGAGAACAACCCTCTTCATAGCCACAACTAAAACACAGAGGAAGGGCAGGATGAAAGTGCAAGACAGCACAACCCAAGCCAAAAACTCCTATGAAACTGTGGGTCAGGCCTCTTAAGATTATTTATTCAGACGACAATGTTTCAGATTTTCTTCTCCATTGTAATCCAAAAAGACAAGCTTCTATTACTTTTCATGCACAATTCCTAATTACCTTCATGGCCTTTAATACCATGTACTAGCTAAATACCTAAATTAAATTTCTAAATGTACTTATTAGCTAAATAGCTAAATTGAATTCTCTAATTTCAATTTTATTTGAAACTCTGAACATAAAGCTATTGAAACACTGGTTATTTAAGATTACAGTCTGTTTATATTACAATAAAACCCAAAGAGTTCAATGACATACTTGACGATGAACTTCCACGTATTGGCATGAAGAGCATGGTCCATATCGGAAATGACAGCGCATATCTCCAGCACAGTGTGGATTACTAGAGAGGAATTAATAACAGCAACAACTGAGTGAAGTCTGATTCATGAGTTCACAGCTACGCTGCTCCTAGGAAAACAGCAGCAACCACAAGCACTAAGAGAATACCACCACACTAACACAGAATCAGGAAAATGGCTCAGTGCTTAGATGCTGCCCCTTTCCTACAAGCCTATACAACATCCTCCACCCCACAGAGAAAGTTTCAGGAGAAAAATAGAAATATTTCAAGCTTTAACACAGTGCTGTCTGAAAGGCTGGTCAGAATCTCAGCATGCTTAGAACCCTGTTTTAAAAATTCAAACATACTCTCTATAGAAAAAAAAAAAAAAAAGACTGAGCAACACTAAAAAAATGTTAGCTGCCCATATACCTGACACCATATCTGTGATGTTATCTTCAGTAGAAGCAGAGCCCATGGAAATCATATCAAGTAGTTCCATCAGCTGCTTCTGAAGAGAGTAAGTTTCCTTGAACATAGCTTGTAGGAGGTCAGAAATCAAGTGCAGATGCCCACAGTACAATGATTCACTGTCCTGTAGGAAACGGGGAAGATGATGTTTATAAAAACCAGTTCAGGAATCACAGTCTGATTTTTCACATGCTGAAAACACCGACAGCTTTGTCATACATTTCACTGGAAAAAAGAACAAGGCATAGACATACCTACTTTAACTCAATACACAGCCCAATCTGTAGCTTCTGCTGCTGACTCCTGTTTGCTAAACATAAAATGCTGTTCACCTGCAGCCTCATCACCTAACAAAGTCTGCCTGGCTCTAGGGAGTTTGGTGGGCTTTGAGTTAGGCTTCAATATATGAACCTAAGATCAGATTTCTGAACAAAATAGTCCAATGTTAGCAACAAAGGAAGCAGCATTCCAAATCTTAACCTTTGGATAAAGGTATGGCATCTGCATTTGAGTCCTGACACAGAAAAATGATGTAAATGTTCCCATAAGAAAAACAAACTGAAAAGTGAAAATGAAGGCCAACCAAAAGCTATTGTGTCCTTTTGATGAGCTTGTTCTATTTTCACTGCTCTCGAGGGAATTACTGTTGCATCTGAAAATCCAAGCCTGAAACTCGATAGACATCACTCATCGTAACCAACATAAAGATCCTAATCTCAATTTTCAATCCACTTTGGAACTTGCATAGGAATAAAGTAAGTAGCACCATTTTGGTAACCGTTTGTAGCTCTGAAAATATCGCAGCTATCAGAAGTGCACAGGTATCACAGACAGCCTACATTCACAAACACAATGTTCAACTGATATTGATGCAAAATACAGAATTAGCGCAGTCTGGGCCTTTCACTACCCGGGGTCAGACAGCTGAAAAATCATCTTGTTCTTGGGCATTGAGTAAACAATTTAACAACTAAATTTAAATTTTAAAAAATAATAATTCCACAACAGTATTACTTCAAAATAGGATGTTCTTACAAAGTGAGTGTTTTCTAAAAGCCAGCCAGCATAAGAAGTTTTCTCCTTCTAACACAGCCCTACCTTGCAGTGTGTAAATGTGTTCTTTACTATATAAAGAACTGAGGATGGAAGGGTGCGGATACTCTCCAGAGGCACGCACTCTTGAAGTGTGCAGACGTATCGTACACAACCAGTCAGAGTTTCCAACAGCTGCACCATAGTCTTAAAGCAAGAATAAACAACAACGTTTTTCACTCCTGCAATGATTGCAAAAGCCTGTTTTCTTAGCTGAATTGCACCTAGACTTTTATAGCATCTAAAGTTCACTGTTATTTGCATATAAAGATGAACGAAGCACCACAAAACAGTATCAAGCAATTCCAGAGTTTTCCCTCTGATACCATATGCTTTTTCAAAGCTTCTTATTTCTTTTGACTACTGTTCTAAATTTACAAAAATTTTAAAACTCAGAATTAAGTGACTGTATAACCAGGTGCCAGATTCACTCTTTGAATAGGGGGAATCACATTCCATTTGCATTAATAACTTCAGCAGAATTTGAGATTTTTTTTTTTTTATTATTATGATTAGCATCACAGGCTAGATGTTATCAAATCGTTCAAAAATGTTAATTGAGCTTCAGCTGCAAAGAAAGATCAAATAACATTTTAGCCACCTAGTTAGCAGGTGGCAAAAATATTCTGAAAAACTTATAATTATTTAGGTAAAATCAAAGAATAATGTAAACATTCCTTTGACAGCTTATTTCATGGGACTTGCCTGTTGAAGATTCCTTACAGTACTGCATAACTCTGCATTCTGGCTGGTTAATCCTTTAGCCTCGCTGGATAATTCATACATCAAGTTATCAAAAAACTGTAGAGTCTGTCAGAACAAAACAAAACTTAAACATTTTATTTATAAATGCACACACGCAAATAGTAACACCATTCTCTTTTCTGCTTGCTTCCTTGGCATGGAGTCACGGGCTACTGCAATAAATCACAGGAGAAAATCATGCCTTCTAGCATTTGAATCATAAAGCGTGATATACCAAGAAGCAAAAGCCATCTTAGGGTTTTCCCAAATTATAGACAGAAGCTATACTAGCTGCCATCTTTCCTAAAATCCGTTAGTAAAACAAACTTCTCAGCTAATTTACTTGAAATATGTATACCTCATTCTACTGAAGATTTTTTTACTTAGTTAAAACCACATCATTTTAAAAGGATTTTCATTTCGTCTCAGAAAATTTGCTTTTTTGTTAAGAACGATCGCTAACATTTTGAATACATAAAAAAATTAAGTCTATGACCTACAAACAACAATAATTTGATTGAGGTCCTTGGATATTTGACGAGTGTTACTGCTGAGACCGCAAAGACAGTGAGGTGCTTCCAGGCACGTGCAGGATAGAACATAAACTGGTATGGTACGGTAATCCTTGTTCAGCATAGGCTTGTTAGGAGCCATTTTTCTTGTAATCTCCAAGATCTGCTACAGGACATAAAATAATGGAAATGGAAATCAAGTGGCCATTTTTACTGGCTTCTTAAAACACACAAGCTGAGGCTTGAAACTTACATCAGTAACTTGGCACTGCTTTACTTCATTTAGAATGTAAACACTGGAGAATTTTCATACAACTACAGCATAAAATTCTCCATCATTTAATCAAAAAAGAGAACATACGTTAAGCCAGTATGGTCTAAAAGTTTTTCACTATATTATTCACATATTTCACAACATTTATTCATGATACCTGAGTGTTGGGTTCTTCAGCTTATTTGTCCTAAGAGGCTACTTCACATAAAAATTCTCCACCTTGGCCATTTCAAAAAAAGCCCAATCTTCTCAAAAAGAAATAAAAACCAATTCTACTAGTGAATGGAGAAACTATTACATTGCACATTCAATCCTCTCCCCACTGAAGTATGGTAACAATCACAGAAACAACCCAACACAAAACTGTTAAAACTTTTAAAGGGTAAAATTTTAATTTCAAGTTTTTTTACCCAAAACAATAATTATATTGTGTGACCTCAAAAAAGAATCTCTGTTCTAAGCAGGTTTTAGCACTGGACCGACTGATAATTCCACATTTAATTGAAGCTGTCATACCTTTGGTAATACTTTTGAGAAAAAAGTTTCTTCTAAATCTGCAAGGCTGATATGGGGCAAAAACATTTCAGTCAGGATCCTCAGAACACCTGCAAAGCAAAACATTTAAATGCTACAGAAGAACAACGTGTCATTATCAGAAATACGTAGCAACCTATCAGATGAAACAAAGAACTGCATCAAGCAGAAACAGATCAGGTATTTGATTTTGAGAGAGGCAACATAACATTTGCCACACATTTATTATCTGAAAAGTCAAGTAACAGTAACATCTCCAACATGCATAAACCCATCAATAATATCATCACACCTGACTGACTACACTTAGCTGAAGGCTGAGCACAATTGTTTGCCCATGGAATAGAACATTCCAAACTGCAAGTAGTCACACATTTAATTGCTGGCTGGCACTAATATGCAACTTAACAGTGACTGTTAATCAGACTCCTGAACAGTTACATACCAGCCTCATTTTCTTACCACTATCAAGTATTACAAGAATTTTGCTACCTGTAAGACAACAGCCAAAAAGACAATAAAATACAAGATAAAAAGCACCCTCCTTTCAAGCATCTAAAAATCAGTAGCAGGAAGGAAAAAGCAGCCTTACATGCATAACTTCTTTACGGGCTTCCTACATGCTTATTCAACATGCAATCTGTGTAACACGCAAGGTCCAGCAGGATTGCTGAAGACCATGAAAGTCACAAGTTATACGTATTTTTAAGTAACGCAGAATTTATAATGCAATTGCAATACAACAACCCATACGAAGAGGCACTTCTTGGTCAGTACTTACGAATATGCTCAGCCCAGTCTTCAGACTCTTGATACATAGAGTAAAAAACATTAAAGAAACTCAAACTCATTTTGCTCTAACGGTTGCATCTTTAAAGCATTTGCAGCAGCCAGTGACTTCTCTCACGCTGTCCCATGTACACTTCACCCACCGTATGAAATGGGCAGGGATGCTTCATAACCAATGCAGGCTGATAGACCTCAGTCCCCACACCATCAGCACGAGTATTTCTAGTGTATTGGAGAGTACATCTTGGGGTGTTTTTTTGGTTGGTTTTGTGTTGGGTTTTTTTTGGTTTGTTTGTTTGGGGTTTGGGTTGCTTTGGGTTTTTTTGGTGTTTTTTTGTTTGGTTTTTTTGTTTGGTGTTTGTTTTTTTTTTTGGGGGGGGGGAGGTTACCTACAGTGCTAAATGAACACCACGCTATTTTCTACCGTGAATCTTTTATTTCAATGAAGGACCGTACTCATCTCTAGTAAAACACCCAGCACCTAGCTTTTCTGCCCTGTGCCAGCCCCTTACAAAAACCGCACCGCCTTCCCTCCCACGGATGCCTTTGCTCCAACTGTGCAAGACTGCAGCAGGCACACCCCCACAACCCCCCCCGCCATTTCGGGGTGGTTCCCCACAGCCACCCAGCAGCCCAACCACCCTCCCAGGAAGGATATAAGAAGCCTGGGCAGAACGGTGGGCATCTCCCGTCGGCAGAGATCCCAATCCCAACCTCCCAACTCTTGCAGGAGCAGCTCGGGATCTGTCTGGGACATGGCGCTGACTCCCCTCACCTCAGGGTAGGGCGGCAGCGGCAGCGGCGGCGGGAAAAAGTTACCTCCGCTACCCCAGCCGCCACCGCGCCGGGCGCGGTGGCTGCTGGGATAGCGGAAGGGGCAGCCGCTCCACGTGGGAGAAGCGGAGGGTGCTGCCGGTATCCAGCAACCGGGGGTCGGTACGGGCACGGGGTGGGTTCACCCGGGATCGGATCCCCTTGCCCGGCTTGCATGCTTCAGCCGGGGCTCTAAGGGAGGGATGCTGGGCCTTAACAGCCTCTGTGCGCTTTGGTTTGGCGTGGCTTGAAAGGCTGAAGTCCGAAACGGGGAGTTTTACCGGAATAAGCAGCTCCTCCAGTTTTCTAATTACGTGAGAGATGTCACTTGTCACGCGGTCTTTTCATAAATTTAAATGTTTATAAGGTGGGTTTTTTTAATTTAAAATTTAATTTAAAAAGTTAGGAGGCCGCGATTAGACGGCTTGTTTGTGCTAACACTTAAAAATAATACTTAAAACTAATGCTTGTGCTAATACGTAAAACTTATTTACTCTATTTCCAGAAGTAACTCACCTGGTTCGTTGGCCAAATATCTGCTATTCTACACCTGCAAAGCGCTCTTCCCCATAGCAATAACTACATAAAAACATCCTCTACAAAAAACCAGAAGAACAAAAATATCTTTGTGTTAGTATTGCTCTTAGACGAGTGTTTCTGGCTGTAACAAATTAAACTTTCTTCTTTTTTTTTTACTGTTATTCCTGAAAATGGATTTTCGATTTAATTTTTTTATTGATGAAAATGAGAACGATGAACCAGACACTCAGGGTAAGGTGGACTCAGAGCTGCGCTCATCAAAACACAAGCAGGAGTCCACAGGAAAGAAGCAGCAAACTGCTGCTACTCCGGCAGGTGCCAGCCCGAGGCTGGGTGCTGATGTGCACCAAGATGAGACACCGTCAAAGAAAAAGTTCGTTAAAGCTGCCAAGGAGCACAATATACCTGAAGATCCCAAGAAAGTATTGGAAAATAAAGTCATGGAAACAACATCAGGCTTGTATTATGTGAATGTGTCCGTAGTGGAAACTATGTGTTTGGATGGTGCAGATGCAGAAGGCATCGTGTCTAAAAGTGTTTCTTCTCGCTCTGATCTCATCCCGGGAGTCTACGAGGGCGGACTGAAGATCTGGGAATGCACCTTTGATCTCATAGACTACTTTTCCGAGGCTGAAATACAGTTTACCAACAAGACTGTGTTGGATCTTGGCTGTGGGGCTGGACTGCTGGGAATAGTTGCTTTAAAGGGTAAAGCTGGAAAAGTCCATTTTCAGGACTACAACAGCACAGTGATTGATGAAATAACCTTGCCTAATGTGGTGGCTAATTGTACAAACAAAGGCAGCAGGCTGGGCAGTAGAGACAACAGAGAAACCAGCAAGCCTCCTTTGAAGAGGCCCAAGAAGGCAGAGTGCTTGCCCAATATGCTCACCAAATGCAGATTTTTTTCTGGGGGGTGGTCTGAAGTCAGCCAGCTCCTGCTAAGCAGCAACAAACCCTTTTCAAAGTATGACATAATTCTCACATCTGAGACCATCTATAATCCTGAGTACTACAGTGCTTTGCATGATACACTGGCTGAGCTCTTGGATAAAAATGGCCGCGTGTATTTGGGAAGCAAAGCACATTATTTTGGGGTTGGCGGTGGTATCCCCCTCTTTGAGACATTTATTGAAGAGAGAAATGTGTTTAGGACCAGCATAGTTAAAACAATTGACGAAGGACTGCAGCGATGTATTATGGAAATAGCCTTTAAAGATTCCAGTTAAAATTCAACTGCTGGTGCTTCAAAAATACCTTAAAGACAAAATGTTTTAATCCTCTCATCTCTTTGCTTTTCCTCTGTTGTGTTATTCTGGTTTGACAAATTAAGGATGGTTGTTATTGAAACGTTTGACAAATTCTGATGTCTGACTAGAAGTGAAGGACTTCAGATTCTGGTTTTGCATAGAAAAATGGAGTTCTGCTCAAACCAGCATCTGTTTATGCCAATTAATTGTCATTTATATGTATTTAAAAGTGAAGTAAGTCGCTGTCCCCCTCTCACATTCTTTGGCAGTGCCAGAACTGTAAGTCATAGGAGCAGCTACAGAGTGCAGCCTGAACGAGATCATTTAACATCTGAGTACAGTGCAAGAAGCAGTTCTCAAGGGTGAGAATCCCAGCTCATTCAGTTTAACTGCTGCAGATTTCAGAATCATCTGCGTATCTGTGTGCTCGGCTGCCTTGCCACCAGAGGGGGATGTGATTGTATTTATCACTTGGGTTCTATTCTGCTATCGGTCTTGCAAATCTTTGTAATGTTTCCACATGTAATGCACAGGTGACTTTTATTCATGCCTTTGAAAAAGTATACCAGAGAATATTCACTACTGTGGTCTCTGAATTTTTATGTTCTGATTTTGACGTATCACTTAAGAAAATTTCAGCAAGTAACTGGGAAAAGTCATACTGGTTTTAGAAATTAGTAAAATGTTTCCGTTAATGGCTCATACGCTATGACCCATTTTCAAAACTTGCTGGGGGGTACTATTGGATGCTCACACCTCTTAAATCTTTTCAACAGTTTGACAGGGCAGCAAGCATTCAGAAAAGCTGTACAAGTCACTCCTCTGTCCTAGGCTGAAGACAGTAATGTTGCTTAAGAAATTACCTTACCAAAAATGCAAACAAACCCAAAGAACTACAACCTGGTCCCGAGTGCTTGGTGTCACCCACAATTCACACAAAACAAATCCATTGCATGTTTTGTCTTAACCAAAACTGGGCAAAAAGCTATTACACAACTCATAACATGCGCATGAAGCTACTGCTTATCATCATGCACTGCTTTATTGGGTGCCTTTGCAAAAATACAGAGATAGCCAACCACTGCAGTAAACTGCGTGCAGCGATAGTCAATGTAGGGAGGACAATAGCCTGAGGGGATGGAAAGAAACTTATGACAGCAGTGACCTAAGTCACTTTATTACATAAAGATCCTGTCGCTGAAGACTTTTGAGTCTTCACAGTGCAAGATACCTAAGTCATAGAGGATTTCATGTACTTTACAGAAGAGCCTTAACAACTACTGTTGTTTCAAAAACAATTGAAAGTAGACTATTTTAAAGGCATGCTTTGGAAACTACTGAAGTTGCTCTTTTACAGAAGAGAGAGAGAACAAAAGCAGTCAGTTGTGCCATGGCTGTGATTGCGGTATGGAATTTTTCTGCATCAACTCTGAAACTTACTGATGATAGCTAACTGCTGACTACAGATTGAGGAACAAAGGGAAGTTTGAGCTTTGGCAGATCAATAAAGTACTGTTAACAGTTCTTTGTCAGAACTGAGAAGCTGAAAGCAAAGCGACTACCACTTGCCATTTTTCAGACCTCAGTCCTAAGACAAATTGTGGCTTGTACATAGTGACTAAATAGCTTGTTCTACACCTACTAGGTCTAGAGCTCTTTCAGAGAACGGTACCTGAAGTAATAAAAAATGTTGGCCACTATGACACTGAATATGGTTAAGAACAAGAATCTCATGTACTTTTTGATGAATAAATGAAGGTGGCACTCACTGTCTTGGGTTTAATATACTACTCCTTTCCTCAGTATCCTTTTATTCTTGGATTGCTGAAATATGGCTCTGTTTTCATGCAAGTACAAAATTGGATTTTTCAGGACTTTCAAGTGAAGACTGCTAGAGCCACAATCTCATAGTGACTGCACACCTGCAAAACAGGAAAGCCCACAGGATAATTAAGTTCCCATTTCAGAATTCAAGATGAGAATTAATAAAGGATGTTTTTCTCAGGTGAAATCAGCAAAATTAGCATTGGGATTTCCATAATTCCAGATGAGTTCTATTCTGTTCTTAAAATTCAGCAGATGGATGCTGAGAGGAAGCAGAATTCAACGCTTGGTTTTGTAGGCTGGTGGTTCTGTTGGTGTTTCAACGTCAAATAATGCTAGTTTCCCTAATCTACATTAAGGTTTTCTCTACCTGCCAAATCATCACCACCCTAGTGACCAGTTTCCTGCTTCTCCTCATGATCTGGAATAAAAATCTCTCACTCACTTGTAATACTTATGTATATTACTTAATAGCTAGGGAAATCAGCATTTCTCCAAATGACATTGCAATAGAAAATAACAGAAGTGGGAGGACCCTCAAAAGTATTTTTTTGATGACTCAAACCCTTACACCAGGCCCAACCTCTTGTATGAAGAAACAAAGGTAGAGGTCAGCTGGTAACTCGATTTACCAGCTTGTTCCAAATTACAACCACTTTTCTCCCCTTGACCCATCCCCTCACTTTTGGAAAGAGTCATCACAATAAGAAATCCGGTCTAAATTATGTCTTTCCCGTAAGTATTGTGGAGAGAAACATTAAAATCTGTCATAAAATGTCTCAGGAAACTAAATTAAAAAGCTTGTTGTTTTAACAGGCGCTATCCTTAACTGATGACTTCCCTTTGAAGACTATTTGTTAGTTTTGGGAAATGAGGCTAAAAAAAAAATACTGTTTTTCTGTACTGGCAATTACAGTTATTTTACTAAAGCTTAAGGGGAAAAAACCCATGAGGAAAATCAAAGTGGGAAGTGGCCAATTTGCAAATTATTGACTTGTATGCTATTCTTGGTTACTAGGTACACAGGCATTTCATCATGTTTTGGAATCAAAATCTTGTTAAGAAAAATCAAACCTGCAATCAATATTATCACAGCATTTGAAGTAGTGCAGGCAGAAGACCACTGCACAAGAGCATAAAGAGAAGCACAAACAGCAGATGCAGAAGCGCATAGGGGTGCTGGAGAGGAAAGTCCAGGCTGCGTGTGGGGGGAAGCAGGCACCAACTAAGAGAGCTGCAGCACCAGGTTCAAGAGATCCCACTCCCAGGTGATAACTGGAACTCTTCTAATGAGGAATGGGCTGAAAGGTTTGAGGACAGGAAAAGGAAATTCCTCTCTGCCCAACCAATTAAATCAAAGACACAGAAGGGTGACATCAGACAGATAATTAGCATAATAAGGTAGTAACAGCAGGATTTTTTGTGACAGAAACTGAACTAAAGCCTCTCAAATTTCATAGTTTGTACTTTAAGAGTCACATGCACATTGAAAAGGAAAAGCCACTCCATACTGCCAGATAGTAGTACCTCAGTGCACTAGGAACCACAGCAAAGGGAAGAACCAGGATTTATATACAAATACCTCTTGTAGACTGCAAGTCAACACTGTAAGCATAAGAAAAGGAACTCCCTTGAAATCCACAACAGCATTAAAGGAAGACTTGCAGGAAACAAAAAAGATAAAATTGTAAGTAGTAACTTGAGAAATTAAGGGCAACGTCTTGCCACAACAGGAGGAAGCAGGTGCTGTAAGTTAATTTAGACATTGCCTAGGTGTACTGGGTCTGGCCAGGACATAGTTAACTATAAGATAATTATTCATATAAATAAAGGGGAAATCATCATTATACTTATGGGGAATAAAAGAAGTACAGGGAATCACAGTGAAAGAAGGGTTGTCACAATTTGACATTGCCATCAGTC
>JAVJGI010000032.1:8229864-8249055 GCA_035590275.1 Ibycter americanus | reverse complement strand
TGCGTGAGGAGGAGCGCGGCCAGCAGGTGGGGGGAGGTGATCCTCCCGCTCTGCCCTGCCCTGCCCTGCTGAGGCCGCGCCTGGAGTGCTGTGTGCAGTGCTGGGCTCCCAGTTCCAGAGGGACAGGGCAGGGGGGATAGCGTGGGGAGCCTCCCTACTGGAGAGGGTCCCGCGGAAGGCTATGAAGCTCAGGAAGGGACTGGAGCATGTGCCTTAGGAGGAAAGGCTGGGGCAGCTGGGCCTGTTTAGCCTGGAGAAGAGGAGGCTGAGCGGGGATCTTATCAACGTCTACAAATATCTTAAGGACCAGTATCAGGAGGATGGGGCCAGGCTCTTGTTCTGTCGCTGGGCAGTGCTGAAAAGGGGCAGCGGGCACAAACTGAAACACAAGAAGATCCTCCTGAATATGAGGAAGACCAACTTTACCTTGAGGATGACAGCCCTGGAACAGGCTGTCTGGAGTGGCTGTGGAGTCTCCGACTCTGGAGACACTCAAAACCCTCCTGGATGCGATCCTGTGCAATCTGCTCTAGGGGGACCTGGCTTTAGCAGGGGGTTGGACTAGGCGATCTCCAGAGGTCCCTGCCAACCCTGACCATGCTGTGATTATAAAGCTGAGAGAGTCCTGTGAAGCTGGGGTGGTTGCTCGAGTTTGCTTTGTTCAGTCCAGTAGTAAAGGCCTGTAGGGTTATTGTAGTGTTAGTTCTTTAAGTTTCTTTCAAGCAACCTAGAAGGTCTATTTTGTTTTGATTGTGAATATAGCTTGTTTCTTGCTTATTTTGTTTACCAATTTAGCCTAATATCTGATGCTTTTGTTTATTTCTTGTTAGAGCTATAGCATTAAGAAGGTTTTATGGAGCTTGCTTGTTTGAATGAACCTTGCCTTTTTATTTTTCACTGGAATAGGATAATTCATTTCCTTAAGTGTAGAGGTCTGTTGTATGGCTGTGGAAAACTTTATTGTGCCATTTCAGTTATGATGCACGGAAGGAACTACCAACAAACAATGGTAGCACTGATGAGCAAGGGCAAGGATGGCAAAGGAAATACTTATGCCATACCTCAGAAGCTAAACTTTAGGGGAATTTGTCCTCAGCAAGGAGAGGAGGCATCTGCCTTGACCTGACATGAGCCTGAGCAGGTAAGTTTGTAACTTAGCAATAAGCAAAGCAGAACTTTGTCCTGTTCTCCTTAATGCTTTCCCAAACACCCACCTTATCCAAAAGTAGCTTTCTATGCCGTGCTGAGGTATAGGAGCTTCCTGTCAGCTTTTAGGCTGAAGACAAAAATCCCCTGCTGTTCGTGGTAATTGTTAGTGCGTCACTTTGTGAGCCTCAGGGGTACAAAGAGGATGGCATGGGGCAACAGGGGTCTCAAACCAGACACAGCCTGCCTCCAGCAAAACTGCATGGAGGGACTTTCCTTTTGTAATAGGCTTACTCATACCTAAGTGTAGCAGTGCGTTTAGCACTAATTTCTGAAAAATTAAGGTTTTTTTCTATTTATTTGGCCAAGTGACATCTCTTCACAGTGGTGTCCTAAAAACAATTGTTCTGAGGAGAAGTATTTGTAAATATCTCAAATTAGAAACAGTGAAACAATGCGATGATAATTAAGATAGGATAGTGGATATTTTTCTTGAGTAGTTGTAGCCAGATCATAAGGGTAAGTATTGCCAGCATTTTTTTTCTCTTCTATGTTACATATGGGGCTTGTTGTCCATCATGGTGTGCAGGCTTTGGTCTGGACCCAAAATGACTATAAAGTTACACTGTTGTTGTTTATGCCCTTCCTGTCATCAGATTGCTTTAATCCACATGGCCTTGTAAAATTCACCTATCCTTACATTGGCTTGGGTTATGCCAATATTGCAATGTGTGTTGCAGTGCATTAAACTGTTGGTGTAACATTTGTTTGTTGGTGTAACAGAAGGTGTGGTTAGGCTGTTGTTAGGCTGAATCTGGGATATGTCAGCAAGTTTACTGGTTGAGCTAGTGCATCTGAACTTTGTCAAGCTTCTCTACATACTCTAGCAATCAGAGATTAAAAAGAAGCAACAAAAACTGCGGTTCACGTGACATGGTATGATGGCTGGGTGTAATTACTGTAGCTACCCCAGTTCATTTTCGTACAGGTATGAGATGTCCTGGTATCTGTCATGCTTTTACGTTTTAAAAGTACTTCCTGCATGTCTTGAGAGGGATAAAACAGGTAATAGCCTTGTGTTCTCTACTGCATCCCTTATAAGAGGGTCCTGTGATTATGCTTTTTCTGTTTAACAACTCTGAAAGTGCTAATAAATGTCAACTCAATTTGAGATCATGATAGAGATATCAGTGTTACTATATACCTACAGGTTTGGTGAAAATAGATAGAGAACAGAGATGCTGTGAGTGTTCCTGCTGAGGGAATGGGTTTGTATTGGGTGTATCCATATTGGGTGAAATACCTGAGTGATGGAAACTGCTGATAGGGGACAAATGCATTCCTGTAGTCACACTTAACTGCATTTCTACTGGGCTTTGTGATGGCATTAAAGCTGTGATATTTGTATCTTTTAAAGGTAACTTTCTAAAAACATTTTTGTTCCCTGTTATGTGCGTCCAGCCCCTGAGAGAAATTGCTCTTTCCAAGAAGTATATAAGGTTGCTGAGCATTCTTTTTGAATCTTTTTCCTACAGTTTCATATTTTTTTGGCTACTGAGGTGGAGAAATGGTCTTCAAATAATCTTGGAGGAGGCTTCCACTTATGAGTGTAGTGCCCCCTAAAAATCAGTTGTGGAGTGTTTACTAAATGCAAGCAGTAGCTTGACTCATCAAAATAGAGCTACTTTATTTTAAGTCTTTGTATCCTCTAGCCTTCTACTACTCAGGAGCTCAAACTTCAATTCAGATTAGTACTTTCTTCTGAAAAAATTGGAAACTGTGGCTTTAAGTACTTGATTGTTACATGAGTATGTTAAATGCTAGTTTTTCAACAAATACAGATTCTGAATGTAGTTTAAGGAATCCGGTTATGTGCCAGTGTCAAACCTAACAGCAGAAGAATGTGCTGAAGACTTGCTAAATTATTTTTTTTAACTAATCAAAGCAGTAGCTTAAATGCATTATGAGCAAAACACAGGTGGGTGATGTAAAGGCAGCAGCATTTTCTTACTAGGTATTTGCAGTCCAGCGAGAGCATTGTAGAATATCTGCAATAAAATAGATACAATACCATAGTTGTGTGAGGTGATAGGTTCCTAGGAGTTCCTGAGGCATAGGTGCTAGCAGAGCAAGGTGGGTGTTGTGTCTTATTAAGGATTTTCAGAGCAGTTCTGCCCAGTTATCCGTTTCTTCTGTTTGACCTGTCTCCCTTCTCTTCTTGCTGTGAATATACCTGACATGCTTGTTGTATGACTCCCATCTGCTAACTGGATTCCTAAAACCTTTGCCATAAAAGCAGAAAGGTCTTCTCTTTAAATATCACTGAAAAAGCTTGCACGTACAAAGCAGGGCAAATTACTGGAGGTACTCAAGATATGATCAGACAGGGTGCTAGATAATCTGATCTAGGCTCCCTTTCTCACAAAAGGTTGGACCAGATGATCTTTTGAGATCCCTTCCAACATAGGCTATTCTGTGAAATTCAAGTGCTAAGATTACTGAAAAAGCAGCAAAAAATAGTTTTTTGGGTTTGTTGATTATTTCAGGGGTGTGTACTTATGAATGTGTAAATGGGCTTCCCACTTAAATGTTTTCATGCACGCAAAGATTAGATCTTCACCAAAGAGAATCCTTGTGAATAGAAGGTTCATAGTTTCTCCCCCTATTTCTCCAGATCAATTCTGTGTAGTCAGTAACCGTAGAGGAATTGTAGAGGGTTAATTAACATTGATTATATACAGTTGTGGGCTTGCTTCTGGGGTGGTGGGTTGGCTGACGTGGATAATGTACAGCTGTGGCTTGTTTGGGCTAAGTAGCTAAATAGCACTGAGGAGCCTGGAAGAGGAGGAGCACTGGGTGAAGAGAGGAGACTGGATGAAGAAGAGCCCAGGGATGCAGGAGAGAGGCCCCAGGAGAAGCTGAGGGGAGAAGGGGGCCTGAATGAGGAGAGGCTGGCTGGAGAAGCCAGGAACTCAGATGCAGCAGAGGCAAGAAGCAGGGTGAACTAGCCTGAAGAGGATGAAGGAACAGCACCGACAGTAGATGAACTTTTGGAACCTTGTGTGGGAAAGCCTTGTTGCAGCTGGCTAGTTTTGTAGTGCTGTGACAAGTAACAGTATTTTTCAATCAGACTTGAGTCATGAACCTACTTTTAACATTCAGGCAAAGCATGTCATACAACATTTCAACTTCTCTCCTGGGCTGAATGTTAGGAGTCCAGCTTTGAGACAAAATTACATTTTGACTCACACTGCAATATTCAGACAGGTTGAGCATCTGAGGTGACTCCTTTCCTCTGCGCTATGTTCTGTGTTTTATAGCCTTCAGCTAAAGTAGAAATGTTTAGTACACAGTAGCTGATGGTTGCAAAGAAAACATGCTGGCTTCCCTTTCAGAGCAACCCAGTAACAGAAAGGATCTGTGAAAAAGCCTGGGTTGAAAGCCCAAATGGTTTAGCCTTTGTGCATGATGGCTTACGAGATTTTCTGATGTGTAGTTAAAAGCTAATTTGTCCTTGAGTGGAATTTTTGGGAAATTGTTTTTCACTACTAATAGCTGTCACTTGTTTTATCAATTTGGATTGAAATGAAGGATGGGGAAGAGAAGGTGAGGCTGTACTGCAGCTGTATATGGAGGTGTCAAAGCTAGTTGTAATCAAACAAGTTCAGGTAACACAAGTCATCTGGCTGCAGAAACACAGAGTTCAGATCTGACTGGCTTATCCTGCCAAAACCCAGTATCAATTTACTGTGCAGGTCTCAGACCTGCTGTTTCTAGCTTGCTTTCAGGGCCCAGACTACACTAGTTAACTTGCATGACATCTTAAAAGGAAGAAACTGGATTGCAATTCAAGATCAAAAGTAAATTTTTCATTTGAGAATAGGAAAAAACCCTGAGTCAGGAGTATCTTAATGTCAAAACATCCTCGTATTTGTTTTGCTACTTAGCCTCTGAACAGCAAATGACTAGAAAAGGAATATTAGTATTATGTAAATGTGTTAAATATATGTTGTGCTGCAGTGAAGCTCATCATGGGATTGTCTCAAGCCATTAGGCAAATCCAGGTTACTAGAATCAGGAAAAGGGAAACAATCAGTTTAAAGTCCAGCTGTATAAATTTTTCCTTTTATTGAGCTCTTTGACAGCAGAGCACAAGATGTAAGGATATGTTTGGCCCACTGTTGTATTACAGGAAAATATTAAGAAAAGAATTTTTTAAATAGGTAATTTCCACTGCGTGGAACTCTCAGAAGAAGGAAAATAAAAGGAGGGTACTTGCTAAGCTGTACTTGCAAATTTATTTTTTTTGTCCCAAAATGAGAGTATACCCTTGAGTTGAGCAGAAGAATGCCTAATACACTGGTGCAAATTAAATACACTTGTAAATTACGACTGTCATGGACATCAAAGATCACAGGTCTGCTTTGCTGCTTGGCCTGCTCATTGTAATAGGCTTTGAAGAAGGATTTTTCTTGAACAGCTGTTGATTAGCAGCTCCTCAGATTTGCAAAGAAGCCAGAACAAGTGCAGGATAATAACGTTATCTCTCCTGGTATTAACATCTTTTGGATCTGCGTATGAATAGTCGGTTCAGAAGCCAGAGGCTTGGTTTGTGCACTGAAGGTTAAGAATCCAAGCCAACCTTCAGCATGCAGGAGTGTAAAGGATGGCTCCTGGCCCCTTTATACCTTGCTTTCATGAAAAATGCTCTCATATGATCCCTTTTAGAAACTGAGCAAGATCTGCATGAAAACGAAGGTTTTTTTCTGCTACTTGTAGAAGGCAGTTTTATAACCTTGTTGCTCTGCTGGCTAGAAACTCCCTCCTGATTTCCAGTCTACATTTATTCACAGATGATTTGTATCAGTTTGGTTTGTTGTACCAGCTTCATCCTTTTATATACAGAAAACTTCTGGTCACCTCTTTACTTTCCCGATACTTAAGAGTGCATGACATCCTATCTGAGCCTTCCTAGCTGCTTCCTCTTCCCCAGACTTAAACACAAATTTCTATTAGGCACCCAGTAAGATATTTCTTTAGAGGGGACTTCATGGACTATTTCTACTCTTTGAACAGTCTATAGAGTTTCCCACTAGTAGGTGTCATTCTCCTAGGTCCCCTTCTGAATGACCATAAATATTGCCTGCCTGTCACAGGATTGCTAGTCTTTGAAGTACTGACCACATGCTCTCCCTTAGAATCCCCTTGATTGATGAAACCAGTCTCCTAGGTTTGTTTTCAGGGCTCTGCTGTCCTTTGGTTGTCCTTCCCTGCCCTTAGTGTCCATGCCTTACAGCATATGTTGGGGGCATGATGAAAGCATGGTGTGCAGGTGATGATTCCAGAGTCCCAGCTGTTGCTTTGTGGTCTGTAGAGACAAATAGTGTGAATGAGTTGTTTAACTGATCCGAGTTCATTTATGGGGCAAATGTGACATCCTGAATGTAAGGACCTTCCAGCTGCAGCTGCTTTTCTCCAAGATATACCTCTGCTGCATGAATGCAAGTGCATGAGTTTGAGGGTATATTGAATGGTGGTTTTTAGGGCTGGAAATACTCATCAGGGAAACAGTGTCTGTCCTTAGTCATGGTGTTGGGATTGCAGTTCCCTAGGAAAAAAAACAGAATGAAGAAAAAAGATGGGTGGAGAATGTCATAACATGAAGTCCTACTTGCAGAATTCTGGATATAGATTGAAGGAAAAAGGTAGAGAATTTTTATTTCTTGAGATAGTGATCTACTAATGTTTGTGTCTGTAGGCTGGTTTAGCTATAGCAATAATTCTGCTCTAAGAGAAGGGACATGGCATGCAGAGCAGAAAAATTAAGAGCTGCATGAAGAGCTGCTTTCTCAAATGCTGGTATTCAATGAGTGCCAAGGTCAGAGAGCAGCGTCTGGTATACATAGGAACGTATTTTTGTTACTCCATATTACTAAATTACATACCTAATAAGTGAGAGAAGTGCTTTTAAAAGGGCATGTACACTGTTTTTTTCAGGGGGAGAAAACTGAACCCTGCATTAGAGGATAGAAACAAACCCCTAGAGCCAGTGGTTTAACTTGTATTTTGTATTTTCGATAGCTAATGGTACAACCTAAATAAAAGATGAAAAATTACTGTACTGCCAAGTTTGTTCTGAATTCTTTTCCCATTGCTGTAAGCATCTAAGCAACTGTATTTGCTCTCAATTTTTCTTCATGGAGAGAATGGATCTCCTTTGACTTAACCTTTAGATAAACCTTTGTCTGTCTTTGACTCTAGAGGGTATAGAGCAACTGCACTCCTAATCTACTTACCTTCAGGTAGGCATAAATCTGGATCTTTCATTCTGTTTTGATAGTAGGGTAGCTTCTCCTTTGTAGTTTATGTACCCAGTCTAACATCAGGGGGATTTTGTTGCTTAGAAGTACAAATAAACTGAACTCTTAACAGCTTCAAATAGGAATGTTGCATGCAGGCCCAGTATTATTTTATAGATGACAAATGACAATCTCTTCACTTCCTGCTGATCCAATATCTGTTATGAAAGTAATCTTAGATGATTATTACTCCTGTGGTCTAAATAACCAGACTCTGCTACTGATTGCAGTCATGTGTGACTACAAAGGGTGAGTAAATGCCTGTTGATAAATGAGAGGGGAAAAAACCCAACTACTACGCACCACGAAAGATATATAGAAGTCCACCACTAAGCCATGTCCCTAAGCACCTAAATATCCCCAGAGTTGGGGGCTCAACCACTTCCCTGGACAGCCTGTTCCAATGCTTGACAACCCTTTTGGTGAAGGTTTGTCAACGGGGTGTTGTGGGGTGGGATACATGCTTTGCATCTGACAAAAATGACTTGTGGACTGGTTTATAGGCTCTAATATGAAAGTGTAGCAATTTCAGGGTAGGTAGCAGAATCACCCTTCCTGATGAGTCAAGATATCTAGAAGTGGCGGAAAAGAAAAATCTTCACTGGAAAGTTAAAGTGTTGTTTTCAGGCCCAGGAAATAAGGAAAGTCCTGATGATCTTGACACCAATTAACTGGAACTGTAAAAAGCCTTGTGCTGCTGGTTTTTTGTCCAGGAAACGTTAGAACTGAGCAATTTAATGGAATGGCTTTCAATGTTAGTGACAAATTTTTGTTCTTGAAGCAACTACTATATGCATCAGTTGAAGTACCCTCCACTAATACTAAGTTAAACATGCCTGTCCTAAAAAGCAATTACTTATCCAGCTGATAGAAATAAACTTTCTTGAAAAGGGATGGTATGGTTGTGGCAAACTTGTGGGAGAGTGGCTAGAATGCTCCTGAAAGACTACTTAATTCAAAAACTTCTGTTCTCTCATGGTCTACAGACTGAGAAAAGTCATGAGTAGTATGAATGATATGTCTTTGCCAGTTGTTCATGGGTCAGGTTTTACTTCTCAGTGCTGTGCAGTTGTTCCTTGTACTTTGGTCTTCTGCTTTGAAGATTTCAGATACCAAGTGATAAGGATCCCATTCCACAGAATGCCAGTAGCTTTGGTGATGGACCTTTCTGCTGCTTGGTTTTATAAATGGCATCAGACAGTGATGATAGTCTCTGGGGCTTGGCTTTAAATATAGAGGTTAGTATCACCCAAAAAAGCACCTTTTAGGTAATCCAAAACTACTAGATTCTTCAGAAATGTTGCTCTCTAGTTTATGATCTGCTGCAGATAACGCTTGGAGAGTTTGTTTACTGCTTGTTTACCAATAAAAAAATTAAGGACTGGAATATCTGTGCTGGCCTTCTCTGAAGCTTGCTTAGCAGACATTCCTTCCTAGAGCAGCACAGCTCCGGGGGTGGGAAATTTGGGCTGAAAACTTCAGGAGAAACCCAAGAAATTACAATATTGAAGTTATAAGGTGCTGTATTTAATGGTTAAGCAATCATTGTTGAACATGGCTTTAGTTATGGTGTCAAACACATTAAATACTGTGTCCATTGATGTATAAAAATTATTTACCTGAAACTGATTGAAGCACTGAAAAGAACAAACCTGAAGCTTGGAGTTCATCAACTAACGGTGAGATGTATTAGTAAGGAAGTGAAGCTACTGCCCTCTTCATCCTTTCTTGTAGTCTCTGCCTCATAATACTGCAAATGGAGAATGGAAGGTCATGTCAGCCCTCCGGTGCTACTGATAGTTCATGTGCTATCTGACAAGTCAAAACAGTGTTTTCTAGGAACAGAGCTAGGCAGAAGCTATGCAAAGAATTTGCAAAACAAAAAACATTTCTCATGATGACCACTTTTGCAGAACCAACCACCAACTTAATCTCCTAATCCTGATATTTCCTCTCACTCCTCTCATTTGCCAAAAGCTGTAACTGTTCTCTTCCTCAGAGCCAGCATCCCCATAAATGTCACATCTGGGACATCTCAGCTGCTGAGAGTATGGGACTATAGAACAGACCTGGGCAGTAAAATCATCAGTGCTGGGTTAGTGCATGGGTTATTCTTAAGTTATTCTTTCTTACATGGGCATGAAGGGTGGCAAGGCTCCAAGAACTTCTCTGCCATAATTTCCAACAGTAGAATTAGAAATAATCAAGTTCTGCATGGGATCAGTTCCACCTGCAACTGCAGGTAGCCAAGTACGTATGATGTTAAGACCAGCCCTGCTTTTATCTTAACTCAAGGTGTGAGTTGTTCCCTCTGCTCCTTTGTTCTATTTCACATTTCAATGCACTGAATCACACCTTGCCAGTACAAGTGATCCCTGGCCTTGAGTTAGATTCTTGAATGTGTATTTTTGCCTGTTTGGAGGAAATTGAGCAACATGAGTCACATCAGAGAGTTCCCGAAATGAGAAGTGGAGATAAGATTTTTCTGGCTCCTGGGGTTTCACTCCAGACAGAGTGGAGACTGTCTTAGGCTGCCTGAGAAATTCCAGCTTCTTTGTAGCATTTCTGTTGCCTGCTTCACACTTAATGGGACGCAGAGGCTGAGGGATGAGTATGCTTTTGGAAATTATCTTTTCTTCCCATCTAGACCTTGGGGAAAACTTGTGCCCTAAACCTTTTGTCTCTGAATTTTTAAAGAATTAGTGTTTTAAGCTCCTCTCCAAACAGGAAACACCTTCACTAGTGGCACCAGAACATCTTTTCCCCTCAAGGCTGGCTAAAGCTCTTACTCTTCTACTGAGTGTTACTGTGGGTGAAGCTGGAGTTTTTTCCATTACTTCAACTTTCAAGTAGTTTTACAGCTCTTTGCCATGGGATAATACATATCTTTTATAATATATATTAGTTATACAAACTATTTTGAATAAATACTTATGAAGTGTTTTAATTTAGGAATGACAAATATAGCTCATAAGAGAGAAATGGAACTGGATTACTTGGAGGTACTTAATTCTCTATTTTTGTCTATTGACATAGAATCATAGAATGATTTAGGTTGGAAAAGACCTTTAAGATAGAGTCCAACTGTTAACCCAACACTGCTTAAAAAGGAAGACTTAGAAGTATGTAAATGCAGATGTAATCATATAATGTATGTAAAGAACCATTCTTTAAAAAAAGGCATGGGAAATGGATCTCTGTTTCTTTCTATATGTACATACATACATGTATATATTCTGCTTACCTGAGATCCCACCATATTCTGTATTTGTCTTATTTTTGCGATTTCAGCAAGTTCAACAGAGAATTCTAGATAATCTAAAATAATTTCCCACTACATCCCATTTGCATAAACTACCGATATTGACAAATGTCTCAAACCAAGACTTAATCTCCAACAGAAAGCTGGACTACAAAGCTCCTGTTCTAGCGTTTCATGGCCTCCTTATTTAGAAAAATTGCCTTTGAAACTTTGTCAAGACAAATCAATCCAACTGCTACGTCTTATGCACCAAATGGACATAAAGAATTGTTTGTCCTGTGCCTTCTGAGTACTCTAAAATACCTTTTAGGCTTTAGGAGATTGTATAGATTACTTTCCTCTATCATCCTTTTCTGCAGTGGGGTGGGAACAAAACAGTTAAATGCCTTGGGTGTTTGCACATAAGCCATGTTTTCTGAGTATGTGTTACTTGAACTGTTGTCTGTGGAGAGCTGATAGTTCAGAAGATTAGATTGCTTGCAATCTCCTTACAAGTCAAACAAGCATTTGTGTATGTTTCAGGGACAAACAAAATGAGGGTGTTCATAAGAAATAAAATCAGTAAATCTTAAACATTTTTTTGGTTTTGTTATGAAGATATTGCAGGGTGTCAAGATTGTGTGAGATGGTCCTAGTTTATTTTCCAAAAGAGAATAAAACTTTGATCTCATTGTAAATAATGTATCGAATGTGTTGCTCAGGATTTGATTGTGTTTCGTCTGCCTGTAGCTTTCTGAAATTGCTGTACTTGGGATTAGGTGCAGTACACCAGAGAGATTTGGCAATGGCAGATTGGATGGAATAATTGCAAACTTTGTCTTACGTTAACAGGAATGTTTTATTTATATCAGAACAACATTTCCTATTTTTAAAAATGATAACAAATCCTTAGCCCATATTGAATTTGTGGTTTGTTATAATTCCTAGTTCCTTTTCTAGGATTCTCCTGCCTAGCCAGCAATTTCCCAGTTTGTTTCTATGTTGGTGTTTGGGTTTGGTTTTTTTGGTGGTGTGGTTTGGTTTATTTAGATTAAGACCATTGTGCTTGTTTCCATTGTTTTGTCCTCATTTCTTTTGGATCACATCTCTAATTTATCCAAATCTTTGAGTCCTATATTGGTCCTTTGGAGCTCTTGCAGTTCCTCAAAGCCTTGTGTCATCTGCAAATTTTCTAAGCCTTTCAGATTATAATTTGCAATCCAATTTAAATTAGCTCATGGTAGTTCAGGATAAGCCCCTGCAGGGCTCATTTGTGTAGTCCTCTCAGACTGATGGTGATTTTTGAAAAACTTCCCTTTGAGTAGTGGTTACATCTCATGCATGCTCATTTTGTGGTGATTTCAACTAAGAACTTTCACTTGTTTGCTTATAAGAATGTCTCATGGACAGTGTTGAAAGTCTTAACTACAGCAAACCATAGTGCACTATTGCTTTTGTTACTCACTCAACCTTCAAGTACAAACTAGATTGATCTGTCAAGAATAAATCCATCATATCAGTGTCAGCTGTTCTTTGCAGCTTAGTAGCCTTCTGCTGATTTTTCAATTGTGGGTTTTTTTTAATTTTTCAGTTTGGTTCTGGTATCTTTTCTAGGTGCTCATGGGGAAGGCCTGGCTTCTAATTACTTGGATCTTCCTTTCCTAGATACAAAGAGGCAATATTTGCTTTTTGTCAGCCCTCTGACACCTTTCCCCCATACTCTAAGGTAATTACTGAGGGTTTGCATCCTTAAACAGTAGCTTGATTGGCCGGAACTAACTTAAATAGTCTTCACTCCAGTCTTTCTGTACTCTGACCTGTTTTCTTTTCCAGGTGTGTAACATTATTGCAGTGAGTATCTGTTAACTTTTCTCTGTGTGGAAAGAAATGATATTTGACATGTCCTCTGTCAATTGCCGTCCTTTAAATAGCAGACCTGACCGTGTTTTGTTTTTCTTACTCCTAATGTGTTTATATAGCCTTTTCCTACCTTTAATGTCTCATAGTAGCCTATCAAATAAACCTTCCAACTGGAAAATTAGTTGCTGCTAGTTAATCCTTGTTAGGCACCTCTGTTTGTCAGGGAAAAGAGGTCATCTGGAGAATTCCCATTCACTTGTAAAAAGCTGGGCTTTCACTTGTGGAAATGAAGGTCTGGAGTGTATAGGACAAAGAAATGTTCAGTATTTCTAAAAATTTTACTTGATTTAGGTTTAGCATCTCCCATTTTGCTGGCGGAGAGGAATTGGATTAGTTTTAAGGAACTGTGACTGTGTTCATGTAATATGAGAGTGCACTCAGTGCAGCACAAGCAATGAGTCTCTAATATTCTCAAAAAAATTGGTAAAGGAAGAAAAAAAGCACAAATGTGAAATAATTATGAAAAGAATAAATCAGTAACAATGGAAACCAGCTAAGAGGCAAGCTGGGTGGCATTTCTAGCTTGGAGCTCTGCCCTTCAACTTAAGTAACTGTATCAGAGGTATTTTCCTGAAATACCTATGTAACTAAGGATCTAATGAGCTTTAGCTCACAGCAATCCCAGTCTTCCCAAACAACAGGGTTGAAGTTTTTAAGAGCCTTGGACCTTTAATACTGAGACTTTAACCTCAAGGTTGTGTGCTTTTGAAAATGCTTTTCAGGCTTGCTTTTTTTTAAAAAAAATTTTGCATTTGTATTCATCTTCCATTATATTAAAAGGAGATTAAAATATCATTGGTGGATGGCAGAATTCCCTGGGAAAAACCAAAAAGAGCCCCATGTCAGTGATGCATAAGAGAATACTGCCAACAAAAAGAGGCAGTCTTTTTTTAGGCTGGAGTTTTTACAGGCATATTGCTGTTAGGCTTTAGTGTTTTGGGTTTTTTTTTTGGTGTGGTGTTTTATCCGCTGCAGACAAGAGGTCTCAGACAGCCCCTGTAAAGGAAGACTATTGTAAGCCGTGAAATAGTCTCTTCCTTCCTCCGGAGATTCCACTGGCAAAGTGATTCTGATAAAGTTTCCTCTGCTCAACTTCAGAGCTTCTGCCATGACAACAATGAGCACTTACCAGTAGGAGGCTCATAAAACTACTTGAAAAAGTGAATCTCCAGGAAAAGGTGTAGGATTTTCTGCCCCCTGGCTCCAGAGGGGATGTAAACTGTTCCGGAGTTGTCTATAATTTTGCTCTGTATACAATTATAACAGCTGATCAATGTTTTAGAAAAAAAAATAAGGCTACCCTATCAAAACTCATTATCATTAGTTTGTATTAGGATAATGTTTACAGAAATTAGGCCCAGCTGTGTGATGTACTGTACAGGTGCATGAAAAGTACCAGCCTCGGTTAGGAGGGTTTACAATCTGAACGACATGGACGGAGCAAAGTTGGCAGCCAGGAAATGTTTGCATCCATGCTCACCCATGGATGAGCAGCTGAGGCTAAAAAAAAATAGCAGTCCTAATCTGCTGCTACCTGGAATTCTCTGGAGGTCTGGTGGTTCTAAGCAAGGGTGGCCCAGGCCTGGGCCTGCAGGATGAGATGGTGACATAGCCAAGAGTTAACCTCAACTTCCCAGAGTTTTTTGATGGCTTGTGTTTCTAGTTTTACTAGTTTGCACCTGCTGGAAAGTGTTCCTCTCCCTACAAATATTCAGTATGTTATTTTTAATCCTCACTATTCAGTAGCTGACTTTGACATACTTTCTAGACTTTGTTGCAATTTCTGGTAAATTCTGATATTATGATAGTAACTGAGGCTGTTTTAGAATATATTCTTTATTCTATCCTCTCTTCTGTGATGGATTCCTTTGGGCAGAGATCTATCGAAGTATGGCTACTTGACAAATTTGTTTTGTGAAAAAATTGGGGATTGATACCAGCTGAGATATTAACTTGGAATCCAGGAGCCACTGATTTTTATTCTGTAAGAACAGGCTGAGGCTCCAAAATAAGAGCTCTAACATGCACTGTATAAACTAAAACTATGCTTTACAGGTATGAAGTGGGTGCTACCCTGTGTCCTGCTATTATTGACAACTGTTACTGATTCCCTTGCCTGTTAAGCCTCATTAAACTTCACCCATAATGGTGAATCTTTATGCCTGGAATACCAGTCTGGCAACTGGACTGTCTGGTAGAGCCCCCATAGTAAGTGCCTGTGTGGACGTCAACAAGGGGTGGGGTGACATGGCTAATTGGAGTGCAAGGGAGTAATACCACTTTGTATCGACAAGGGGTGGGAGCACTGGGGAATGTTGGCTCTGCTACCAGCTTCTAATGTCATGTCCTTGCAGAGGGTTGAGAACTGAGTTAATGTCTCTATTACTTGTGTTGCCTGTTCCCTGCTTATGACCCTCAACACTACTTGTGAGACCTGTAACAGAGGCGAGAAGGACGCTTCAGTGAGAATACCCAAAGCTACTTCTGTTCATAGCATGGCAAATCATTGCCTTAGCACTGAAGTGGCATATGTGTGAAGATATGCATGAGGATCAAGGAGCGGAGCAGTGCTGCCAGAAGACTACTGTGCAGGGAATGGGTGATCCTCACGCTTAATGCCTTCTCCTGTGTGCAGATGCACTGTGAATGGCCGGCGACCGCTTACCAACCCACTGTAGCAAAGTGTGATTACTCAGACATGTGTCGGTGTACCATGGACGCCATGTGACTGCTCCATAGAGTAGTATAATTAATCAATGTATACACAATAAATGTGTGTGAATTCAGTATGAGACTAGTGTATTGTCTTGTCCATCTGAAATATTATATGCACCTATTAAGGAATTATAACTCTATTGAGACAAGAATATTGTAGCATATGGTCCAAGGGACTCTTCAAAGCTAAATCTACATTCAAAGCTTTGATAAATCTGTATTATGAGCAATATTCTAGAAGAGTACTAACAGTCCTGAGGCTGGCAAACCTTACCACAAATGAGAACTCTTCATGGCATTCTGTGAATCACAAGGAAGGGCTTGTCCAATGATGCAGCTTCCATCTTTTACCCAAACTTAGTTAACCAGTTATGAGTGTTGGTGCCTTTCTTACTGAGATCCCCAAAAGAACCAGCACCTTCTTGCTGCAAAACATTATGCAGGGTGAAAAGTTAGAATCTGCTTATTCATGCAGCTAACTCAAACTAACAGTCTTGCTCCTTCCTGGTATCCTGGAATTGTGTGTTTCTGTCAGTAAAGCTATGTAATGAAGCACTTGGCAGTTTGTCAGCACAGTGTGTCTTTGAGAAGGTTGATTTGGCAGGGGGAAGCATGGGCTTAATGTGTGGGAGGGCCAGATCCGGGATTTTCCAAGAATTTTTTTTTTCCACACGGAATTTCCCATCTCGTGGAGGACAGGCCAGTTGAGACAATAAAAGGCTGTAGTAAAGGCAGGGGATTACACAGTCCAGACACCTGCTGAAGTTAATCTTCAAGTCTGTATTCAGCAACTTAGCAACAGAAGACAGTCACTGAGAAATATTGAAGAGGACTTTTGCCACCTGGCCACCACAACTACAACCTGTGAGTATGACTGGAGTGTGTTATTTTGTTTCATTGCTCAGCTAAAGGAACATAATAATGTTCAAAAGTATGTAGAAAAGATTGTATAGACAGTATTTTATATTGAATTGTAAAAAGTCAGTATTCGTTCTTTACAAATGTGTTCCTTTGATCTCTCATAGCCATTAGCTTAAAAGATAAAGAGAAGAGAAAACCATCAGAAACATGATTTTCTTGTGGTTCCCATCTCTTCTTGCTTATGGTAAGTGTGTATTTCTCTGTGTAGAAGACTATTTGGATCGTAGTATTAGTGTGATGCTTCTGTTTGAGCTCAGAATTAAACAGGATTTTTGAACCTGACCTAATTAGCTTGAGGCTAGGTTCACATAGAAGAACAGAGGTTCTTCTGCAATGGCACGTTTCCCTGCTTGCCTGTCAAATACATAATTGCCTCCTGTAGTTTGCTATGAAGTCTGCAAAGCTTTGTGTGACTGGCCATAGTTTCACAGGCTGAAGTCCCTGTACTTGATGCTGATATTCCTGTTTTGAAGCTTGCCAGTTGATTGTTTGTAAAATAATTGCCACTACTTTTTAAGCAGTTTCAGATATTGACAAGTATACAATATTTATAGAGCTTAATATATCTTCTAGAGAGAAAAGAGGGAAAAATTCAGACACCAACTTTTTGACATCTTTTCATTCTAGGACTTACAATACTGCAGGGGGTAAATTGTTGGACATACCATTATTCAGACACAAACATGACCTACAGGGAAGCAGAGCTGTGGTGCAAAAAGAGATACACTAACATGGTTGCCATTCAGAATAAGGAGGAAATCAGCTATCTCAATAACTTCTTACCCTTCAATCCGGGTTACTACTGGATTGGAATCAGAAAAATTAATGATGTATGGACCTGGATTGGAACTAACAAAGAACTGACAGAAGAGGCAGAAAACTGGGCTTCAGGTGAGCCAAATGGCAAAGGGAACAACGAGGACTGCGTTGAAATCTACATCAAAAGAGGGAAGGATGATGGCAAATGGAATGATGAACAGTGTGAGAAAAAGAAGGTCGCCTTGTGCTACACAGGTATGGTGCGGTAAAGGCCATCTAGTATGCCCCTGTGGAGAAGAAATGGTGGGTGGGATGAGTTGTCTTATATATTAACTGACCCTGTAAGCACTTGTACACTTATCCTTACAGAGCTGAGGTTGTTCTTGTTCCAAGAGCTGGATTGATCTTGCTTACTTTCTAGCTCCAGGAATATTGTATGTCTTTTATGAGCAAATCACCATACTTTCTCTATAATCAGTAGAGAGAAACACGCTCTTCCAGATGATGACTTTCATCCCACTCAAGTGGGTGTCTCAGCTAGATAAGAATTGCCCTTTTGGAGGCATCTGTTTGCTGACTATAGATCACTGGGTTAGATTAGACTCTGTGTAGAGGTGGTTAAGGCTACATAAAAAAAAAAAAAAATCCAGGTCAAATATCAACCAATTAGAGCTGTGATGAGTTAATGAAGAATGTACCTGTGGGGGATTTCTACTTATCTCATAGTATATTGTTCCTTTTGTATTTTTAATATTGCTAATATCTACCTGAGAACAAGTGGTCAGGGAGTTTGCAGCCAGTAGAATCCTTTCACTGAGAGCTAGTCTGTCAAAGAGATTGATTTCTGAAATCCTTCTGTGAAATGAAAGGGTAATCCTATGTATCAAACCGCCTGCTTTTCTTTTGCTATACAAAGTGCTTGTTTAGTGCCAGAAAGATAAACAAAGTGCTGGCCAGGTTTCATTAGTGGCCACTGCTGATTCTTTTATAATTCGCTGTATTTTTTTCTTTTTTTTTCTTCCCTGCAGCTTCTTGCAACCCATCTCTCTGCAGTGGCCGTGGAGAATGCATAGAGACTATTAACAACCACACCTGCCATTGTAACCCTGGATTCTATGGACCTGAATGCGAGTTTGGTAAGATTACTCCACCCTGCTTTTCAACCAGGGCAGTGCTAGCTAGTGTACAGTTTGTCTGGCTTGTTGATTTACCTGCTGAGCCAGTGAGACTGACTGTGTACCTTCTTGTGTTTCTTTGAAGTTGAGAGTTGTGATCCACTAGAGAAACCTGATCATGGGAGCCTCGAGTGCAACCATCCATTGGAGAACTTCAGCTACAACTCGTCCTGCCAAGTTCGATGTGAGGAAGGCTATGAACTGACTGCACTGGAGTCTGTATACTGTACCTCTTCTGGGGTCTGGTCTGCCCCTCTTGCAGCATGCAAAGGTGAGCTTCTCAAGCAGTGATAGGTGAGCTTTCTACGTTATACATAGCTCTGTTAGCTTCAGTGTTGCTGTGTTAGTAGGTACAAATTGAAGTTCTGGCCCATTCCTTTGTAATTAATTACGTGGTGAAGGTGCTATTTTATGGCAGCACACAGGTCTCTTTGTTCCTGAAAAGATGAATTGGGCAGGGTGAATGTTCTGCCCCTGGTCTAGATTTTCTTGTAGGGAAAGACTTTTCCACCTCATAGTGGGGAACAGGGAATGGAGGTGATCTAGCTGTGAGACTGCTCACAACAGGCCACTTACTCCTGGCTGTAGCAATTACTTTTTGAGGTGTTCATCTTAGAATAAGCTACTGTTTGAAGCAAATAAAAGCATCAAACATCACTAAGCAGCAGTCCAAATGGAAAATTTTGCATTGTAACTAGTTTTGTCATGAGGTGCAGGTGAATTTACAGCCTTGCCTTAAGAGTCAGTCTTCATTTTGAAATCTTTCGACTGCTTTCTGAAATGGCAGCATAGTAGGTCCCCTAAAGCTGTCTCCGTTTAGGGGGTATGTTGCCAAGTTTCAGGAAAGGAAAAAAACCCCAACTCTTTATGGTTTGTTCCAAGCTAAGCTCTGTGCTGTCTCTTTTGTGCTTTTCAGCTGTGACCTGTCCTGCCTTTGAAATGCCTGCTCATGGTA